>CM077153.1:120292119-120798395 GCA_039583875.1 Platanthera guangdongensis | reverse complement strand
TTCGACGAGCATGAGAGGACAGGGCGAGCTTCTATCACCTTGGAAAGTTCCCCTTGTGCAGTCTCAGTTTCTTGTGGCGGAAGCTTGATTTCATGACGATGAATGGCCCGGTTATCGCTTTTGCTGTTGGCGAGTAAGTCCGGTATTTGGCTGACTCCAAGGGCAAATCACATTAGTCGGCGGCGAAGGGAATTCTGACGTATGTCAAGTTGACTCCCAGCC
Source organism: Platanthera guangdongensis (assembly GCA_039583875.1). NCBI lineage: Eukaryota > Viridiplantae > Streptophyta > Magnoliopsida > Asparagales > Orchidaceae > Platanthera > Platanthera guangdongensis. The sequence goes on along the minus strand of CM077153.1, from coordinate 120,798,173 downwards.
CCCCTTCCCCCCCCCTCTCACCCCGATGGGATCCTCTTTGGAGAGGGATGCGGTAGGTTGCGCGTGCCTCAGGGTACACGGAATGCTGCACAAATGCTGTGTTCCTTCCGGTTAATCGAAGGTATATTGCGGTTATGTGTTCACCTTGCGGTTCACGCTAGCCCATAGATCTCGTGCCCCGCGCGTAGCATAGAGGTAGGAATCCCCCCCCCAGTCCCCCCCCGCCTCGGTTCCAACCCGGAGGCGGAGTATAAGCTTCGGCCGGGATGCTCGGGAAGCAGTTTGGTTGAGGAGAGTCTTAGTGGATGTTCATGAACAAGAAGTGCAAGGGCCTACTTTACTCCGGGGTGTGACAATTCTCCAGTGCTCTCAAGCTGGTTAACAATCCAGTGTGTCTCGCCAGAACCAAGCATATGAGATTGATCACCATTTCATCAGGGAGAAGGTGTTGGAAGGATCTCTGCTGGGTCGGGCATGTGTCGGAGTGAAGATAATCTTGCTGACATCTTCACGAAGCTCATCCCGCTCGAAGGGGCCCTTTGAACGCTTGCGCAGCTTGCTGGCTTGGTCACCACTTCTCACTTCAAGGGGGAGTGTTTGAAAATCTGTGAAGTGAAAGTGGGTGACGGGACAGGCCGTGCGGCCTGTGCGGAATGCTTGGAGGACTGGGCGGACTGAGGTTTGCGGCCTGGTGAAAAGTCTGGTGGAAGCCGGCTGTGTTCTGAGCAGGTTGTTGCATGGTTGTCCGCGGTTTGGTGCGGCCTGGTATCTGCGGATAGAGAGGCTTGCGGACTGGTGCATTGCTCAGTGGCCGCGGGTGCAAGCTTGCGTGTTGGCGGGTTGGTTCGAGTTAGCGGGAAGCCTTGCGGACTGGTGTGTCTGCGGTTTGGGCTGTTGCGGACTGGGCCTTGAGCTGGCTGAGGCCTTGTCGAGCTCAGTGTTACAGCAGGTCTTGCTGTGGAGACCGGTTGGCGGACTGTGTGTTTGGAGTCCGGGAGGAAGCTGCTGCGTTGGAAAAGTGCGAGGAGCTCGCAGACTGGTTGCGGTCTGTGCTAGGGTGTTTGGCGGACGGGACTTTGTGTCCGCCATGCTCGCACTGTCCCTTGATGGTTTTGGACTTGGTCACACATTGTGCCAAGTTCATGGTGTCCGCCGTATCACGCCAAGTCCGCTGTGACCGGGCGGACTGTTGCTGTTTGCCTTTGGTCGTGGACTTGTGGCGGATTGAGGTGTGAGTCTTGCGGACTGCCTCGGGTTGGTGCGGACTGCCATTGAAGTGGGTTTGCTGTCCTGAAGCAGTGGAGCTTTGCGGGCTGGTGCCTGTCCGCTTAGCTTGGGCGGACTGGAGAGGGTTCGTCAACGGTTGTCGTGCTCCTAGCGGTTTCCTTGGTATCCGGCTAAGTCCATGCGGACTCAGCGGACGGTGGTTGTGTTCGCGCGGACTGAGGGTGGTGTCGTTATCTCTTGGGAGGTGATCACACTCCTCACCTTGCCTATAATAGGACCCACCCTGGCACATCTACAGTAACCTGAGTAACGTGAGTAAACAGTAAATTGGGTTGGGCGCGGTGCTGCGGTCTGTGTTTCCAGTACGCGCGGATTGTTTCAGGCTGACGGTTTGCTGTGTGCAGGTCGCGCGGATAACTTCAAGGAGCCAGGAGTTTGGCTGTGACTTCGGTCAGTGCTTGGAAGTGTGCGGTCTCTGCGGACTCAGCAGGAGGTGCTCTGCGGCTTGTCAGTTCTGTTTCATCTTTGCCAGCTTCAATAACCTGTCCGCCAGTTTCAGGCGGGTAGGGGAGTTCCTCAGTTCGGGTTCAGCAGGAGGCGAATAATGGTCTGTCCGCGCGGCCTCGCGGTCTCGACGGACTCGTGGTATTCGGCGGATTGCAGAATAGCTTGGGCGAGCTCAGCGGTCTCGGCACGGGTCTCGGCGACCTCGCGGTCTCGGCGGACTGGAGTGTGTCCGCCCGGCTTGTTTTTTGGTTCTTTCTGTTTACAGCTGTAATACTAGCGAAATCATGTCTCGCTACGTATGCCTCGGATTGTAAAGAAGTGAATGCATAATAAGACCTTCTTGTGCTTCCATTGTTTTGTTGGGTGCAACCTCTAGTCCTTGGGTTTTCCGCAGGTTCAGCGTGCGAACTGGGTAGTTCCGAAGATATTAATTTGGTGTTTGGTCTATCTTGCTGACACGTTGAGAAATTTAACAGTTGAGAGAAGAGATTCTGGAGGTATCTCATCTGAGGGAGTTGCTGGAATTTGTGGAGTATGAGGTAGGGAAGAAATTGATGGCTGAGGAGAGGGCTGCCTGACTTGGCTAGGAGGAGCAGGCTCCCCCTCACTTAGTGCACCAGAGGAGCTGGACACATGATGAGGAGAGGGAGATGGAGTCCTGTCCTCTAGAGCTGGAATCTGGAACTTTTGAAATCTTTGCAGCTTGGGCAGGATTCTTCAGCTTGAGTTCCCATCTCTGAATGGAAGAAATGGAGACCTTCTTCATGTGGTGAAGAGGGGTCCCTTTGGAGAAGTCGAATACCTGAGGATTTGTTTCATGGAGGAGCAGAGAAATTATTCTGGCGTAGTTGGGGGATTTTAAACTGTCCTTGATTTTATCCAGAATCAGCAAACCAAATTGGAATTCGTGCGACAGACAATGGCTTGCATTATGTCGAAGAAATACGATGGAATGTCTCTTATGGAGTTGGTCTTGCATAGTAAAATCTTCCCAATAACATCAACCAGAAAGTTTCCTTCTGCGTTCATGTCTGACCTTTTGAAGTACTGAGCATCAGCTGAAATGCCACAGAATAGGGCTGTTATGTCATAGTCTTCAGCATCTAAGTGATCTTCTCGTCTACTATCGGTAGTCGGAGAAGTTGAGAGACAGAGGTCTTGTTGAGTTTAATTTTCAAACCTTGCACCTTGTATTTCAGGTCTTTGCCATTCCTTTTGACCTTCAAATTTGAGAGGAATTCGGCTACTGCCGGGAAGAGAATCCGGCAGGGTTCTTGCAGGATGAAGGAGAGCCCGGCGGTATCTAGAATAATGAGCAAGTTGTGAAAATCATCTGAAAGCTCGGCAATCCCGGCGGTAACGAGTTCCGAACCTACACCAATCTTGGAGACGGGGGCCATGATCCAGAAATTGAAAAACAAAATTTGTCGTGGGGAAGAGGAAGAGTCGCGGCTCTACAATTTCTCGAGTGGTGATGAAGCGGCGGACGGGTACTGAGTGAATGGAAATGATTTTGTGTAGAGTGATATTTGGAATTTCGAATTTATAAAACCCTAGGTTTAAGTCTAATCATCTAGAAGAAAATAATTTAAAGGAAAGGCGGCACGGGAAAATTTGAAAGCCAAGAGGCATCTACACAAGAGGAAAGGGAAGTACTCGAGTATATAGAGAGTTACTCGAGTAGGTCTATAGGAGTTACTCGAGTAGGTCTATAGAAGATACTCGAGTAGGTCTATAAAATCTGTAATGACTCGAGTAGAAGAAGTGACTCACTCAAGTAGATAAAGTGTACTACACGAGTACATCAATTGCCTTACTTGAGTAAGTTAAAGGACTACTCAAGTAGGTCTGTTGAGTACTCGAGTATATACTTTGAGTACTCGAGTAGGTCAGGTTGTATTCGAGTTATAGAAGGAAGAAAGCTTTGAAAACCAGATTTTGACTAACCTTTTAATTTCCTTTGCTTCCTTGATATCCAAACTGCTCTAATCTTCCTTGTTGAGCATCCCAAGTTCAGTTTTGAAGAATGAGAACTTGGTCTCGTCCAGCGGCTTCGTGAAGATGTCTGCGACTTGCCTGTATGTGGAGACATATTGTAGATCTATGTCCCCATGCTCTACATGCTCCCGGATGAAATGATACCTTAGCTCGATATGCTTTGTCCGGCTGTGTGAGACTGGATTGTTGGTTATTGCAATTGCACTGGAGGAGTCGCAAAACAGTGGGACATTCTTGAACTTCATGTTGTAATCTTCGAACTGATTCCTTATCCAAAGTAACTATGCGCAGCAGCTGCCTGCAGAGATGTACTCTGACTCGGCCGTTGAGATGAGGAGACACAGTTCTGCTTCTTACTACTCCAGGAGATTAGCCTTCTTCCAAAGAATTGGAAAGTCCCTGAAGTGCTTTCCTGTCGTCTTTGCTACCTGCAAAATCTGCATCTGGAAAACCAATTAGTTCGCTGTCATTACTTCTTGGGTACCATAAGCCAAGATTTGGTGTACCTTTAAGGTATCTCAAAATCTGCTTTGCAGCAGCATAGTGAGATTTCTTAGAGTTCACCTGAAATCTAGCACAGATACATGTTGAGAACATTATGTCAGGTCTACTAGCAGTAAGGTAGAGCAAGGATCCAATTATGCTTCTGTACTTGTTTCATCAAAAGGTTTCCCTTTTTTATCCTTGTCTAGAAACATAGTTGAGCCCATTGGAGTCCTCATAGAGGTTGCGTTCTCTATTCCGAATTTATTAATTAGCTCTTTGGTGAACTTGGTCTGCGAGATGATCTTCAGATTGTTTCACCTTAAGCCCTAAGAAATACTTCAGCTCGCCCATACTGCTCATTTCCAACTTCCCTTGCATAAGTTTTGAGAACTTTTTGTAGAGGTTGTTGTCTGTAGAGCCAAAGATAATGTCGTCGACATAGATTTGCACTAGCAAAATCTTGCCTTTAATTTCCCTAAGAAATAATGTCTTATCTATCTTTCCCCTTGAGAACTTGTTCTCAAGTAGAAAGCTAGACAGCGTCTCATACCAAGCTCGAGGAGCTTGTTTCAGACCATATAGAGCCTTGTGCAGGAAATAGACATAATCAGGAAAGTTAGGATCAACAAAACCTGGAGGTGTTCCACATACACTTCCTCCTTTATGTTACCATTTAGGAAGGCAGACTTCACGTCCATCTGATAGACGGTGAAGCCTTGAAAGCAGCATATGCTAGGAACAACCTTATTGCCTGCATCCTTGCCACTGGAGCATATGTCTGGTCGAAGTCGATTCCTTCTTCTTGACGATAGCCTTTAGCGACGAGTCTGACCTTGTTCTTATGACGATTCGTCCATCTTGTGAACTTGTCCCCTTGTCCATCCATTGTGTTTCATGACCTTTTGGGTCCTTGGATGTTCCGCCCTTTGGCTTAAGAAGCTTCTCACTATCCAGTTGAGCGACTTATGCATTGCAGTATGAGCTTCGATTTGGTTCAATTCAGACGACGAGTTGTTTCAAAACTTTTTTTTAGTTGGTGGTCCTCGATAACTGAAAACAATCCCTCTATCTCCTATGATCGGTTCATGGGGTGATTCCTCGGGATCTCTATGACTCCATGGGTGGATCCTTTATGCCTGGGTGAGCTCTGAGTTTTGAAGCATCTGGCATTGATATTCAAACTAGAGTGATTTCTTCATCTTGGATGACTTTTATTTGGATCATGATGATCATCCCCAATGGTGAGGAGGTGAAGTGGTGATCTTGATGAGCTTTTCGCCTCTGTCTTCAGACGGTTCATCCAAGTTAGTTCTTTCAGCTTTCAGCTTTCACCTGCATCTTCAATGAGCACACTAGACGGATTGCATTGCAGCAAGCTCATCTCATCAAATACAACATATATCGATTCTTCTACCACTAGGGTTTTTCTATTAAATATTCTATATGCCTTACTATGGCTACTATAACCTACAAAAATACCTTTAAAACTCTTTTTGCTGAACTTAGTGGTATGATACTTACCATTGTTGAGTACGAAGCATTTACAGCCAAAGATTCTAAAGTATGATACTGTTGGTTTCCTGCCTTTCAGAAGTTCGTAAGGTGTATTATCGTGGTCTTTGTTTATGAGTGCTCGATTTTGCATGTGGCATGCAGTGTTGACGGCTTCAGCCCAGAAGTACTCCTGTAGTGATGCATCACTCAACATTGTCCTGCAGGCCTCTATGAGTATTCTGTTCCTTCTCTCAGCCACTCCATTCTGTTGTGGAGTATGAGGAGAGGAAAACTCATGAAAGATACCTAAGCTTTCACAGAATTCTGTCATGGCCCCAGATTTGAACTCGGTTCCGTTGTCACTTCTGATTTTGACTATGGAGCAGTTGTATTCATTCTGCACTTGCCTGACAAAATTAGTAAAGATGTCGAAGGTGTCTGACTTGTGTTTCAAAAAGAATACCGACGCAAAGCACGAGTAATCATCAACAATTACCAACGTATAACCCTTACCTCCCAAACTTCTAATTTGCAGTGGACCAAACAAGTCCATGTGCAATAGATGGAGACATCTATTAGAGTCTTTGCCAATAATGCTTTTAAAGGTAGCCCTTGTTTGCTTGTCTTTTACGCATGCATGACACGGTCTATCTTTGACGCATTTGACATTTGGGGCATCACGTACTAAGTTCATTGAAAATAATTTTTAATAGTTTTGAAATTAATATGTGCTAGTATCTTGTGTCATTGGTCACCAAGAGACGCACTATCTTTTGAATAGACACACTGGTGTAGATGAATCTATACAAATGAAGTTTAAATAGAAAATATTCCTGCTTCGAGTGCCGGATAGAATCGTTTCCATATTGTCAACGGATTTTATCAAGCACTTATCAGCATGGAATTCAACTATGTGTCCTTTATCGCAGAGTTGGCTTATGCTAATGAGATTGTGTTCCAATCCTTCGACATAGGCCACATCCGAGAAGGATACATTGTCGTTAGTAATCATATCATAGCCTCTAGTGATTCCACGGTCTGAACCTCCAAGATGACCTTTGGTCCATTCACGACTGGGGTAAAGTTCTGAATGAGGCTTCTAGTCCCGGTCATATGCCGAGAGCATCCGCTGTCCAAGTACCAGATAGGCGTTTTGTTGGCCTTTGGACATACCTGCAATCATAATCAGTTTGCCTTAGGAACCCAAACACGTTTGGGCCCTTGGTCTCGGGTTAGAGTACTCCCCCTACGAGTCTTTGCATTATGAGCGGTCTTTCTGATATTGCTGACATGAGGGGTTGCAGTATTTCTGGAATTGAACCAACAATCTATGGCGAAGTGACCAACCTTGCCACAGCACCAACAGTCAAATCTGTTGTACCTTTGCCTCCTGATCTCCTTCTTGACCTTTTGGAATTGTGGTCTAGCAGGGGCAGCATTCTTGGTGGAATATGCCTCATGATGATGACAATCACATGACTTCTTCTCCTTTATGGGCTTCTCTACAACAGTCTTTGTCTTTGGTGCCTTCTTGAAGTTATGCCCATGATTGAAAGGGCCATAGCTCTGAAGAATAACTTCTTCATAAGGAGCCCTAAAGACACTTTCGCCAAAGTCTCTGGGTCGAGTCCATCCTTGATAGCGGGACTTTGGCTCTACATAGGTAGGCCTGGCAAAGTGCCCGTAGGATGAGTCAAAATCAAACTCATTTGATGTAAAGATGACTTTCTTGAATGTAGTTTGATCTTGAGGGGCTTTCCCTTTCTCTTTGGCTAAGGCCTTTTTGGCGGCCTTATTGTTCCGTTGATTCTTGTTTCTCCTAGAGGATTTACTAGGAGCTTCTTCATGGCCTAGTCCAGCTCCCTTGGCCTTTGCTGAGAATTCAACAACGAATGGACGAACTGTTTTTGGCTTCGAGAAACTCTCAACAAGTTTCTTTTTAGCAGCAAGTTGGGCTTCCAATTCTTTGATGATCTTCTCCTTAAGGTCAAGGTGCTCAAGAGCCTTGTTATATTATTCAATAGCATTATTGAAGTTTTCTTCGAGGGTGTCAGTCTTTGCGACTTTCTCTCTCAAGATGCTCTCTTCGACTTTTAGAGATTTGATCTCTTTAGCCTGAGTCTTCACGACTCGACGACATTTGTTGTAAGCCATGATTAACTCCTTATACTGGGCCATTAGCTCTGACTCATCGTTAGAGGAGCTATCCTCACAATCATGCTCAGAGACTTCAGAATCTGAAAGAGGGGTATGAGAGTTTACCTTCCCAGTGAACTGGGGCTCTTGATCATCATCTGTTTGAGCCATTAGCCCAAAATACGCTTCTTCTTCTTCACTTGACTCAAATGAGTCGGAGTCGCTAAGAGTCTTGCTCTTTTTGGCTATGAGGCTCTTCTCTTTCCTCTTCTTGTTGTGTGAGGATTTCTTCTCATCTCTTCTACCACCCTCCTTCTTCTTATGAGGGCAGTCGGCGATGACGTGACCTGGCTTATTACAACAATAGCAAATGATGTCAATCGAAGCATATTTGTTCTGTTTAGTATTGTACCTATCATGGCTGCTTGAGCCTTTTCTTTGTCGATCACCATCGTGTCGTGATCTTCTATAGGAGGCATCCTTGCCTTTCCATTGCTTTTTCTTGTTTAGAATTTCTTGAATTGACGTGAGAGCAGAGAGAACTCTCCTTCTGATAGCTCAGAGCCTGAGGTGCTTGGCTCTGAAGTTTCTTCTTCTTCACTAATCTCTGGAGTTGGAGCAGGGGATGCAGCCTTTGTCCTTCTGGAGGTGTCTACTTTTAGAGCAACAGACTTTTCTTTGAGAGTAGACATGCTCTTCTCTTCTTCAGCTTTCCTGGTGTTGAGTGGAAACTCATATGACATAAGCTTCCCGAAGAGATTTTATGGGTATGTCTCAGCCAGCTTCCCAAACTCCCTGATGGCACAGACCTTGTTGTCCCATTCTTTGGTCAGGGATCTCAGGAACTTGTCATTCAGTTCTCCATTAGTGAATACTCTGCCATAGACTCTTAGGTCATTCACTATCTTGAAAAAGTTCTCAAATGTATCAGAAATGGTATCTTTGCTTCCCTGTCGAAAGGCTTCATACTTCTGATTGAGGAGGGATCTCCGATCATCCCTCACTTCTTCTGTACCTTCCATCAAGGTAACCAAGGACTGCCACATCTCATTTGCAGATTGGTAGTTGATTAAGTTTTGTAGCATTGAGTCATCAACTGCACTTGCTATAATGTTTTTAGATTTCTTGTCCAGTGAGACAAGTGCAATCTCGTCCTTGTCTAAATCCATCAGCTTCTTTGGAACCTTCTTGGTAGGGTCTATAGTGGAGATAGACATAGGGACATAAGGACCTTCTTCAACTATCATGAAGATCCTCAGATCTACAGCTTCCATAAAAAATTTGATCCTTTCTTTCCACATGGGAAAGTTATTCTTGTTGTACAGGGGAAGCTTGGAGAAATCCTTTGCCTTGTCCATGATAGATAGATCTCAAATGACAACTATTTGCAGGACCTGATCAAGGTGTTAACCTTTTGCTGATCAACCTGCCTCTGATACCAATTGAAGATAATAGTTGTCAACCTAAATCACCTAGAGGGGGGTGAATAGGTGATTTGTGCGTCTTTTGCGGAATAAAAAAATCTTAGAACACAGCACAGATCTATCTACTAAAATATCACAGACGAGACAATATTTATAGTGGTTCCCCGATCTTGGGTACATCCACTTTCCCTCACCGATCTAGCAATGAACTAGACTCGGCTACTCCACTATCTCGGATTGAAAAACAATCCTACCCTCGGAACAAAGTTCCTACAATCTCAATCCAATCCAACTGGATCTACAACTCGGAAGAAACACCTTCCTACAAACTCGAAGTGAAAAACTCCTACACTCGGAGAAAATTTCTCCTACAGAAATAAAGTACAAGTATTGAAGAAATACAAACAGTAATATTGTCTGGTTCAGATCTGAAAATGAAACAGGGACTGGAATCTTCTTCTTGGCATTCAGATTTATCAGAAAAGTTGAAGAATGATTCTCGGCAACAGTAGATCTGAACTCCTTCCTTCCACGATCGGACAGAAGATGAGTATGTGAAAATCGATCTCGATCTAGAGAGCTTTTTCTGTCTATTCCCTCTGAAGATCGAAACCCTTGCCGGAGAAGAACAGAGGCGGCGGCGGCTTTCGTTCCGTGAAGAGAGAGAGAGAGGAAATAGCGATTATTTTGGAAAGCGACGGCTGCAAAACTCAGAGGAATTTTCTTCTTGAAAGATCTGTTCTTTTCATTAGGGTTTGTCGATTAGATAAGACCTTTTATAGGCGTACTAATAACGGTCATAATTGGTTTTAATGACAGACACATGGACCAATCATGTCACGGAATTTGAAATTCTGTCAAATCTGGACTTAGAAGAAATTTCGGGGAAAAAGAGGTCATATACACGAGTATATATAAAACTACTCGAGTAGGTCAAGGACTACTCGAGTAACCAAAGAGATTTTACTATGGTATATAAATCATGACTACTCGAGTATGTAGAAGAAAACTACTCGAGTGTATATAGTCAACTACTCGAGTACTTTAGACGATCTACTCGAGTATAAAGAAAAGTTTCTCGGGAGGGAGTAGAGCTACTCGAGTACAAGTTATACTACTCGGGTAGGCAGAATTGAACTACTCGAGTGGTTAGAGGAACTACTCGAGATAAACACTTAGAGATATTCTGCACACGGGAAAAATAACTACTCGAGTAGTCAGATTGAACTACTCAAGAGGAAGAAAATTATCTCGAGTATGTGAAAGACTTACTCGAGTATATCTTAACTACTCGACACAGAGAAGATTGTTACTCGACACAGTGTCGAGACTTACTCGAGTATATAAAGTACCTACTCGAGTAAATGACTTAGAAAAATTCTGGGGAAAAAAAGAATCTGGAACAGGAAGAATATACTACTCGAGTATGAACTACTCGAGAGAGAATGAGCTACTCGAGTATATGACTTGGACTACTCGAGTGTTTTACTTAGAAAAGTTTGGAACCTGAATTCTGGGCAACTCGAGTAGGAAGAATGATCTACTCGAGTAGTTAAGTAAGCTACTCGAGTATGTCAATGACTACTCAAGTGTTTTACTTAACTTCACGAGAGGAAAAATTTTCTTACTTGAGTATGCAGAAGTTTCACTCGAGTATATCTCAAGCTATCTACTCGAGAGAAATACTTAGAAAAATTTCTGTCAGCAATTTTCTTCTTCTACTAGAAGGGAATCAGCACCAAGGCTTTACACGGTCTTATACCTTGAATATGAAGTGTATCCCAATAGAGAGACTACACATGAGTCAACACTTTGGAACACACAATGAGGGATTACACTGTGTGGTCCTGTGTTTGGTGACCCATTGTAGACTGACATTGGTCTACACTTCCCATTGGAGTCCTGCAAACACATAACTCAAACAAAGCATCAAATACAACCTAATTCATCTTAGTTCCAGGGTGACTTCATCAAATCTGGGACTATGGACATAGTTCCCAACACATATTTTCTCCACATTTAAAGGAAGTATCAGAGTAAGGAGAAAACAAGTGCCATGATGCCACATCACGTATGGGATAACTGCAGACGCTCAGACAGACTCTAACTCAATGCTTTACAAGAAATTCATAAGTTATTATGGAAGAAATTCAGTTTTAAGTTAAGTTGGTCGTATCCCTCGGCTTAGTGGACCAACAAGTTCATTAGAAAAATATAATTATACGCTGCAGAAATACTTCGATTAGATTGAGTTAACATCCTACATGAGTATAAACATCTCCGGAGGACAACTCATGATCTATAAGACTCTAGATTTATTATAAGTGTAGAAATAGTCTTTACTTAGCTAGAAGATAATATTTTAGTGTTAGAAAGATGACATGTATGAAATGATTGTAGTAATATTTTTATAAGTTAAAATATCTAACATGCAACCTAACATAAAGCCTTCTCAGGGAGCAAGTAAAAAACAACCACAAGAGATAAACATAACAGCTTAGTAAAATACTTAACATCTAAAAAAAACTACCAGTGGGCGTCAACAACCTGACACGAACCCACTGAAGTTATGTATGTCTGTACTAATAAGGAAACAACCGATAAGTACCTCACAAGGGTGAGGAAAACCTCTGCAACAAAGCAGTCCACCAGCAGACTCCCAAACCTAGCAACTCAATCAGCTACAATCCTGAAACTGAGGTATTCAAAGAAAGAACTCCTCAGCAAGAAGATATAAGTGGCAAAATAAATCAACTAGATAGCAATCAAGTAAAAATAAAAAGGGGTTTACCAAACCTACTATAAGGAAAAGCTGAAAACCTCTGCTGAATAAGAAATCAATTAACGGTAAAAGTTAACTTACCGACTCCAAGAGTAGGAAAATTTGCACCAAGTGCGATAAAGAACTATGCTTTAAGAAACGTGTGCATAAGTAAGCGTAAGTATCTGAAAATATTCTGTTCATAACTTTATAAGTAAAAAACACCGGGGAAAAACCGGCACCTGCAGTGGTGGAAACATACCCAATGCACAAACATTCATGAACTTAAAAAAAACCACCTGGGAAAACCGGCACCTGCCGTGGTGGGGACCTACCCAACATATCAACAGTCACAAACCTTGCAAGGATCCAATGAAGGTGGTATTATACCTTGACACACCCAATATCGAGAAAAACGGCACCTGTGGGGGGGAGAACCCTCCCCTAGCACACCCACAGTCACAAACCCACCAGGGAAACAAAATTAACATTCCCAGACATGGCTACAGCAAAATACCTTCAAAAAACAAGAAAAACCCCAAATACCAAAGTCTAAACACTTTCCACGACAAATGACACTAAATACCCAAAAGTAACCTCTAAGGACCAAACTCGCCGACTCAGACGAAAATGGCAAAAATATCTAAGTCCTGGCCAATTCAGCAAGTATACCCGACGAACAGTAACGATACTCGACGAATTCCACACTAATCAGTTAAATAGACCATATGATATTCGACGAATTAAAATGATACTCGGCGAAAATTAACTATTTTTTCTCGTCGATAATGACTTAATGGAATTTGGCGATACTCATCGAATCTACCTTAGGTTACGCCTCACCATACCCGACGATTTGTCAACCATACTCGACGTATTTCTGCTTTAACAGACTCCTAACTTTTACTCATCGAATTCCTACCCGATACCCGTTGAAATGATCCAAATGAAAATTCGATGAGTTACTACTCTATACTAGACGAATTTTGTTATGATACTCGACCAAAATCCCTTTATCCCCAAAACCTAGCTTTCACCGTTATGGGTGAAATCATGTCCTAACCTAAGGGGGTTATTTTGGCTTTACCTATACTACTCCTACTCTCTAAAGGAGGAGGAAGAAAGGAACAAAGTAAGCTAGAAAATGAACAAACAAATGGAGGAAATCCACTTGCCTTAAACCTTCGAAGAAATGCCGCCCGCTCGCACCGTGACAAGGGTCGGCCGTGAAAAAGTCCTAGCAATGTTTCTTGAAACTTTTGGAGGGTAAAAGGGGTAAAAATAGCTAAGTGAAAGTGCAGGTTAGATCTGATATACTCTAGAGGGGGGGGTGAATAGAGTATGGTGCTTGCTAAAAACGTTTTACAACTCTTGTTGTATTCCTAAGTGAACAGGGAAGCAATTAAACTAAGGTAAACACAGCAACTAACTAAACACAGAGCAATCACAGAATACAGCCAGAAAACAAAAGAAAATAGCAACCCGAAGACACAATGAGCTATAGTGGTTCCCCAACCAATCTGGGTACATCCACTCTTCTACCACCCTAGGTAGGAATCCACTGCAGGATGAGTTGATCAGGTGTCCTGGGCACCAATGGGTTTTGATCAGGTCCCCAAAAACCAAACCTCAAGTATTTTGGAAGGAGCCTTGTGAACCAGGAATCACTTTTGAAGGGAGATGACAACCCTTTATACAGGAGGTGGTGAGAGAGTGATGGTATCTTCTCTGTCAACAATCAGAGAGAAGATTCAAGTGGAATGATGTTAGCATCTTGCTCCCCCTGAGATCTTGAATGTATCAGGAAGACTGGAGCACTGCTTTTGGGTGATAGGTCTTCAAAGACCTAGAATGCCTGGACCAGAATATGTTTCAGGAACTCCTTTGACAGATTGGTTTATTGTTGTCTTTTGAAGTTATCCTGTGAATAGAGAGAAGAAGACTCTTGATTGAATTTGGTTGTTCTTCTTCATCTTGAAAATATTCTCTGGTCAGGTTGATTGCAGTCAAGAACTTGTGATTTGACAATGTTTGTTCTTCTGCAACTTTAGAAAATCTGTCAGATTGTTTACTATATTGTAATTCATGAACTCTATCACTTCTTGATTCTGTTCTCTTGCTGTGTCTCTATTTTTGTGTGTCTGTCTGTCTATGACTGACTGAGGAAATATTCAAACTTTTGAATGTCGAGCAGTAATTACAGTCGGCCTTGGAAAGAATCAGCAATCAATGACTTTCCTAACTGTCCTATGGAAAAACGACATGTAATCGTCCATAGTCAATGCGCGTTCTAACGGTAACATTCCGAGAAGATCTGGCATTAAATGTTCAGGAATCAGCGCCAAGAAACGGGACGGGAACCTTGAAGAAAACCTAATCTGGATTCGTCGAACAAAGAACACATTTCGTCGAGCTGAACTTGTGTTCGTCGAGCTGAGCTGAAGTTTGTCGAGCTGAGCTTGATAGAGTTCGACGACCAGACAATCTTCAATAATCTGACAGATAGTCTTCATTCGTCGAGCTGAGAATCAAATTCGTCGACCTGAGAAAGTTCTGGACTTAGACAAAATATCTTGCATCTGCTGAAATGCTGTGTCGACAAAAGTTGGTGTCGACATATTGATCTTGGTGTCGACATAAATACTGTGGTGTCGACATAAGCTGGTGTCGACTGAAATCCTGGTGTCGACATAAGCTGGTTTCGACTGAAATCCTGGTGTCGACACAAATCGTCTGGTGTCGACACAAACCCTAAGTGTCGACACAGATTCTCTGAGTCCAGAAATCGTCGAGTAGAGTTTAACATTCGTCGACCTGAGAAGCTGACTTCGTCGACCTGAGAAGCTGTGAACTTGAGGTCCAAGTTCGTCGAGCTCAGAATATAATTCGTCGACCGAAGCATGAAGCTGGACTTAGAAAAATTGGAAGTTCTCCTGACTTTGGCTTGATATAGAAACTGAGATTTCGTCGAACAGAGAACATAGATCGTCGAACTCAGCACAAAGAATTATCTCACGATCGTCGAGCGCAGAACTCCTATCGTCGAGCTGAGTTCGACGAACGATGAACTCACTTTACTTAGCCTAGAAAACTTGTGAGTCTAGAGTCTCTGAGGGTCTTGTTGAAAGCTGGTCAATCTGGAGTTGAGCCTAAGAACTTAACCTAGACTCTAGGACACAAATTGACCCCGGCTATACATGATGGGTCATATCCTAAGTCAGTGAACCTAGCCCAAATCAACTAGGGATCCTACAATCTCCCCCTATTTGGGTGAGGTTACTAACAGAGACTTAAAACAGAAAAACTAAGCAAGAGAAGAGATATATCTGGCAGAGAATTATAACACATGCAACAGATATATATATACACACAGCTTTGCTTAACAGATAGCATAGTTTAAAAACAAATAACAGACAGAAATTGAGACAACAACAAAATTACTTCTTTGGCTTCTTCTGCTGGGGTTTGTCTTCTGCTTTCTTTTCTCCTGGCTTCTTGAAAATGATTTCTCTGTTAGGATCTTGTGCTCGAGCCACTGTCATGGTGATATCAGCTGCCCCAATAATTTTCAATGATGTAGCCCTGGGGACAACTGCTTATGGATGTAGTTTCATATAATCATCAACATTAAACAGTTTGTTGCCTTTGTCAAATCTTTTCAGCTCTTCCTTTCTATACTTTGACATTGTTGAAAGACCAGAGATATCTTTTCCTTCTACTTTGGCTTTATTTATCAAAGATAGACCAATCAGCTCTTGGTACCTAGCCATTCTTGCAGTATTAGCAGTCTCTGGATCTTCAAAAGGAATTGGAGGAGAGAGAGAGGTCTTTTTGGGCTTTAAGCTTTATGTACTTCAGAACATTGTTGTTGCTGCTGCTTATGCTGTTGACTTCCTGAGGAGGATGGCCTCTGCTGGCTGCTTCCAGAAGATCTCCCTGACTGTCTCTGATAAGTTTGCATTGGGGCAGATCTCAGGGAGCTAGAGCCACTGGCACCAGCTGCGGGAGGAGGAGGAGGAGGATCCTTCCTGTATCTGTGCACTGGGGGAGGGGAGTATCTCCTGCTTCTCTTTCTATATTTCTGATGGTTTTTGGAGAGCCACATCCATGCTGGCATTCCCTTATATGGATTCACATTTTGCAGAATATAGTAGGGAGTGTCTGCATTGGGATTTGGCTTGGGAGATGGAGGAGGAGCAGCCTTTCTCTTCTTCGTCAACAGTCTCTTTTTCTTACTAGCTGCATCCTCATCAGAATCATTATCATCATCATCAGATTCTGAATCCTGAGGGGTTTCATACAAAGCATCCAAAGCTTTTAAAGCTTTATCAAAAACAACAGCCTTTGCTGGAGGAGAGGCAGAAGGTTTAGGAAAAGGGGTATCAGCAACAAGAGAAGAATTATATGTACAAGGTTTAGAAATAAAAGAGACAGAGCTATCAGCTACTGCCTTATTCTCTTCTTCAATGTCTGCCTGAATAAGCTCATCTAGAGTAGGCATTGGAGAGTAATCCATAATAAAATCTGGTGCTGAAACTGGTACTGATGTATCTTCTGGAATGACTTTTGAGCTGGAGGCAGAGAGAGCAAAATTGTCACAGAGTTGCTTGACAACTGCTGGACTAGCTGGAGAGGTATATGGTACCATAGCCAAATATGGCTTAGAGAAACCTGCTGGAGGGAATTGCATATGTACAGTATCAAAACTTCTCAACAAAACTGATAAATTCACTGTGGGATTTAAATAGAAATCACCAACATGAGTTATTTGAGCAACTGACTCATCCAAGTCAATGTCAGTATCCATAAATTGAATTAACTCAAACATCTCAGCATCAAAGTCTAAAAATTGTTGTATCCTCATTTGAATCTGAATCTGCTGGAGAGGGAACTGCTGTGACTGCTACTGCTGCTACTGTATCTACATCTGCTGCAACTTCATCACTGAGCAACTCCCCCTGTCTGGGTTCAGGGATTCCTGGAGCCAGGCCCCTAGATGAAGAGGGGACAACAGATAGAAGAGAGAGCTGGGAAGATAAGGAATTAATGGAGGTCACAAGAGGTGTAATATCCTCTTGGATCAAAGATTGGATGAGAGGAGTGAGCAAAGAAATGAGGGTGGATGGATCAAATAGGGAAGGGGATGGAATGGGAGGAGGAATAACAGATGGAGTGGGGGCATCTTGCATGATTGTATCTGATGGTATATGATAAGATGGGATGGTGGATAAGTGTGGGGGAAGAGGAGACTGAGGAGGTGTAGGAAGTATTGTCTCATGAGGGGAATCTGGAGGAGTGAGTTGTTGATGAACTTGCAGATGGGAAGATGGAGGTGGAGATGGAATGTTTGTCAGGTAAAGTGGTGGAGATGAAGGAGGGGTAGGTATATGAGGAGGCTTCTTTGGAGGAAGAGGTGCTGGAAGAGATGGTTTAGATGGAGGAACCTCTTCAACAGGGTGGGGAGCGGCCTTTATAGCCCTTGTACTCTCAGAAGTTTGGCGGGAAGAGGAAGAAGCCTTTGAGGGCTTGGAGATGGTCCTCTCCCACCTGCCAAACAGAGCGCAAGTGAGGCGCTTGCTGGCGTTGATGAAGATGGTCGGGGAGACCATACATTCAGCAGCCTTCTCTTTGAGAAATATTCCCAAAATTATGCCAAAGCAGACTTCCTTCTTGCTGTTCTTCTTCTTGATCAATTCAAACAAGACCTTACTCCAATCAACTTGTCGTTTATTAACTACTGCACACATTATTAGAAATTGGTGACCCGTAATATAGTCATGAGCAGAGTGCTTGGCCATCAGTATCTTTCCCGTAATATTTGCCAGAAATTGGTAGGCGACGGATAATTGCTTTTTCAACAACTTATTAGGGTTGTCACCAGAGAAACCCATCAGTTTCAGCATATCATTGAATTCCTCAGAACCAATTTCCAGATTGTCTTCTCCGTTCACTAATCCAAATATTTCAGAGAGAATTGCGGGAGAGAGGGAAACAACAGTGTTCCCTGTATTGACGGTCAAAACATCTTTTTCAGAAACTGTAGATGTATATACCCATTCTCGTATTTCCGTTCTATGAAGTTTAATGCGTCTGGTCATGAAATCCTTTAAACTGAGTTCTTCCAGTAGTTCCAGGATGTATAAAAAGATGAGGTCAGAATGTTGAAACGACTCAAAGTCCATGTCGAAACCAGTGTCAAACTTCATTGCAACCAAAGCACTTGAGGGAATCGTCATTGATGTCCTGCAAGAAAAACACAGAGAAACAGCGATCAAGAGCAAGGGAACTGAAAGCGCGGGACGGAGGTCGAAGAAAACCTAGATATAGGATTTTCATAATATGAATCGACAAACTCCGTTCCACGAAAAAGAAAAATTCTTCGAAATGAGCTCGACGAAATAAATTACAGACAGATAATTCGTCGATCTCATCCAGAAGAATCGAAAATAGTTCGTCGAACTCTGTTCGACGAAATGTCTTCTGAAGCAAATTTTGTCGATCTCTGGTCGACGAAACTTGTTTCCTCACACAGAGAATTCGTCGATCTTCGTTCGACAAGAATCTCTCAAACTTTCCCTGATTCGTCGAACTCCGTTCGACGAACTCTGGAAAATTTGTCGAATGCAAATAGAAACTAGGTTTACTCTTCTCCATCAATCATTCCCAGTTGATTTATAAAGAACAGACGGATTTTCTCATCCAATGGCTTGGTGAAAATGTCTGCTCTCTGTAGATCAGTAGGAATATGGATCAAGTTAATTTTATTTTTGTCCACATTATCTCTAATGAAATGATGTCTTATTTCAATATGTTTAGTCCTAGAATGGTGAACTGGATTCTGTGCTATAGCAATAGCACTAGTATTATCACAAAATAAAGTTTAATTATTTAAGTTGACACCATAATCTAAGAGTTGGTTTTGTATCCATAGCATTTGTGAACTGCTGCAACTCCCAGCAGCCATGTATTCTGCTTCTACAATTGATGTAGACACATATGTCTACTTTTTACAAAACCAGGAGACAAGTCTCATACCAAGGAACTGGCATGTTCCAGAGGTACTTTTCCTGTCCACTCTACATCCAGCATAGTCAGCATCTGAGTATCCAGTTAACTCAAACTCTGACTCTGCAGGATACCAGAGTCCTAGACTAGGGCAACTCTTTATATATCTCAAAATTCTTTTTAGGAAAATAAGATGAGATTCTTTAGGGTTCACTTGGAACCTAGCACAGAGGCATGTGGCAAACATTATATCAGGTCTGCTAGCTGTTAGGTATAATAGGGATCCAACAATTGCCCTATAATTTTTCTGATCCACTGGTTTCCCTGCTGCATCAGAATCCACAACAGCATTTGTAGCCATAGGGGTTTTCATCCCTGAAGCATCACCCATCCCAAACTTTTTGATAAGCTCTTTAGCATACTTAGCTTGGGAGAGGAAGATACCATCTGGGAGCTGCTTCACTTGGAGACCAAGGAAGTAGGAAAGCTCACCCATGCTACTTATCTCAAATTTAGAATGCATGAGGTCAGCAAACCTCTTTCACAATTTTGGATCAGTAGACCCAAAAATAATGTCATCCACATAAATTTGTACTAACAAAATTTGGTCCTTATGATGTCTAGTGAAAAGTGTTTTATCTATTGTTCCTCTTGTAAATTCATGCTCTAAAAGAAAGCTTACTAGGGTCTCATACCAAGCTCTTGGAGCTTGCTTTAAACCATAGAGAGCTTTATGTAATTTAAAAACAAAAGAGGGTTGAGTTGGAGAGATAAAACCTGGAGGTTGTTCTACATAAACCTCTTCTTGAAGTACTCCATTCAGGAATGCACTTTTGACATCCATCTGGTAGACCTTGAATCTCTTGTAAGCTGCATAGGCAAGGAATATCCTAATGGCCTCTAACCTTGCAACAGGGGAAAAGGTTTAGTCATAGTCTATTCCTTCCTCTTGTCTATAGCCTTGAGCAACAAGCCTAGCCTTGTTCCTCACTTTGTTGCCTTGAGCATCCAACTTGTTCTTGTAGACCCATTTGGTTCCAATAACTGGGTAGTTATGGGGTCTTGGAACCAAATCCCACACTCTACATCTCTCAAACTGATTGAGTTCCTCTTGCATTGCAATGATCCAGTGGGGATCTTGCTCTGCCTCAAGAATGGTGAGAGGTTCAATTTGAGAGAGAAAACAGGCATGCATCAAGTCTTGGTTGAGTTGATGCCTTGTCTGTACACCTACTGAGATGTCTCCAATCACTTGAGATCTGGGGTGATCTCTAAGTGTGGCAAGATTAGTTGGTGGAGTTGGTTGAGCAACAGCTTCAGTATTTAATTCCTATCGGGGAATGATACTAGATGTTGGGGGAAGTTCAGCCACTTCCTCTTGACTTTCCTTTTCACTATCTTCATCAACCTGTGGAGTAGAATGGTTTGATACCTCTTGGGTAAGGTTCAGTCCATCCATAAACTCACACAGTGGTGGAACCTGCAAAGAGCTTATGGCAGAAATTTCTTTCTCCTTGTATGACATGTTAGTCTCATCAAAAGATACATGAACAGATTCTTCAATTTTAAGAGTTAATTTGTTATACACCCTATAAGCTTTATTGATCATGGAGTATCCCAGAAACACTCCTTCATCATCTTTAGCTTGAAATTTTGCTATGTATTTCTTGTTATTATTGTGAATGTAGCAAATACAACCAAAGATTTTAAAATAATCTACTTTAGGTTTCTTCCCTTTGAGTAATTCATAGGGAGTATTGCCCTTCAGTTTATGTATTAAAATTCTATTCAACACATAGTTGGAGGTGTTCACTACCTCTGCCCAAAAGGATAGAGGTAGGTGAGCATCTGACAACAATGTAGTAGCAGATTCAATAAGGGTTCTATTTTTCCTTTCAGCTACCCCATTTTGTTGAGGAGTTCTAGGAGCTGAGAAAGTGTGTCTGATCCCTTCACTTTAACAGAACTCTTGCATAAGAAGAGAATCAAACTCTTTCCCATGATCACTTTTGATCAGGGCAATGTGAGTGTTGAACTCAGTCTGTCTGCATTTGAGAAACTCTGTCAAACACTTAAAGTTATCAGACTTCTTCCTCAAAAAGAACACCCATGTGAATCTTGAGAAGTCATCTACAACTACTAAAGTATAAGATTTCCCTCCTAAGCTTTGTACTGTAATGGGTCCAAAGAGATCCCTGTGTAACAGATACAAAATCCTAGGTAAATCACTCTTATTAAGTGACTTGAAACTATTTTTGGTTTGCTTACCTAATTGACAAGCCCTGCAAAGTCCTTCCTTCTTGTAGGGGCCAGAAGGTATTTCTCTAACAAGGTTGTCCTTAGATAGCGTAGTAATATTTATAAGGTTTATATGTCCTAATCTTTTATGTCATAATTCATTAGGTCTACAAATAGAGTTAAACAAGCATATATCTACCTTAGTTGAACGAAAATCCACAACATAGATGTTACCTTTCCTTTTACCTATCAACACAGTTGTGTTGTCCTCTGATTTGATCTTGCATGAGGATTTGCTGAAAGTCACTTGATAGCCTTCATCACACAGTTGAATTATACTGATTATGTTGAGCTTCAGTCCTTCCACATAGGCTACTTTCTTGAATGTGACTGAGCCAATCTGGACTGCACCATATCCTTTTGTTAGTCCAAAGTTTGAATCACCAAATATTACTTTGGGTCCAAGCTTGGCTTTAAAGTATGTGAAATTGTCCTTGTTTCCTGTCATGTGCTTTGAGCACCCACTATCCAGATACCATTGCTAGTTTGATGTTGGATAGGTCTTCACCTGCACATAAAGTAATTTATTTGTTTTTGACCCAGTTCACCTTGGGCCTAGGTTAATAACCTTTGAATTCAGAAATAAAAGACATCTCTGGTTGACTCTTATAGCCTTCAGGATGATATCTCCTAGGAGGTATTATCCATTCAGTATAAGGGTTAAACCATTGAGATGTAGGACCTCTAGGATTGAACTTTGATTTGCCTTTGAAAGAGTTTTCAAAACTCTAATCTCTGTTCGACGATCTCTGAGCTGAGTTCGACGATCTTGGGTCAGATCGTCGAGCTCCGTTCGAAGATCGACATGCCAGAGTTCAGGGTTCAGAGATCGTCGACCTGAGTTCGACGATTTAGGCTGAGATCGTTGAGCTCCACTCGGCAATCGTCGAGCTCCGTTCAATGAATTCTGTTGAAATTTCGTTTTCTTAGGTAAATCAGAATTCTTCCTAGCTACCTCTACAAATCCCTTACCTTTATCAGAGATAAACTTGATTGGGGTTGTTAATACTATAGGTTGGCTAGATGAGGCACCCAAGCCCAGTGTACTATTGAATCTTGAGTTCACTGTGCTTGTGATGTCCATTACCTTGATACTTCTCCCATTGAGGGATTCTTCAAACTTTTTGGCCTCTGATAGGTCACTTTTCAGTGAGGCTATCTGCTCCCTACAGCATTCCAACTCCTCAGAGAGTTTGAGGTTTTCTGATTTGAAAGTGTTGTGTTCAGATAGTTGATTTTTGAGAGAAATGATTTCCTTCTCAGATTTTAATAAATCTAAACATAGTGCTTTAAACTCACACTTGAAGTCCTCAGAATTAAAATCAAAAGAACTTATTACCTGGTCCTCTTCAGATTGAGTCTCTGATTCTGACTCTGACTCTTCTACATCAGAATTTTATTGTGAGGCATTGATAGCCATCATGCAGAATTCTTTTTCATCAACATCATCTTAATCATCACTAGAGCTGGATGAAGCTTCAGATTCTTCTTCTGTCTCACTCTAAGTTTCAGCTACAAACCCCTTCCTAGTGTGTTTGTTCTTACTAGAGGAGGGTTTGTCATTGCTGTTCTTCATGAAGTCCTTGTCTTTTCTACTTTCTTTCCTGTCCTTTTTGTCCTTATACTGATTTTCTGGACAGTCAGACACCATATGGCCTTGTTTCCTACATCCAAAACAAATAATCTCTTTGTTATTTGATTTGTCATACCTTGGCTTGTCATGGCCTATGGAAGACTTTTTCCTGAAGTCCTTCCTGGCCATTTTGTAAAACCTTTTAGCCAGTAGGCTTAGCAGCTCTTCAATGCCTGTAACCCTGTTTTCAGGATGATCTTCAATGGCTTTGAAAGTATTGACTTCTCTTTTCTGACTGCTGGTGAAGCAGCCTTCTGCTCTTCTTCTTTATTCTTGATGAGCAGCTTAGAAGACTTGAGCTTTCCCAAGAGAGCTTCAGTTGTGATCTCATTTAGGCTTCTGGCATCCTTGATTGGCCAGATCCTTGAGTCTCAAGTGCTTGGGAAGCACATTAGGATTTTATCATTGAGCTCAGTCAATGAGATCTCTTTGTCCAATGTTTTCAGCTCATTGTCTATGAGACTGAGTCTATTATACATGTCTGCTACTGACTCAGATTCTCCTTTCTTGAAGTTCTCATATTGGGTTATGAGATGAGATCTTCTATCTTTTCTCTCATCAGCAGATCCTGAGACTATCTCAGATAACTTGTCCCATATCTCCTTTGCTGAGTTGCATTCAGCTACTTTTTGAAATATTTCATCAGACATAGTCTGGGCTAAAATATTCATTGCCTTAGCATCTGCCACTTTCCATTTCTTGATTTCTGCATCTGTTCCTGAAGGAGGTGGAACAACACTTGTACTTGTATTTTCTGGGGGTCTTGGACACACTGTCAAAATAGAATTTAAAATGTCTTCATCAATAGAGTTCATGTACAATTTAATCCTTACCTTCCAAAGTGCAAACTTAGATAGATTGCACACTGGAGTTCTGGTGCTAGCATAATCTTTTTTTTGGGTCATGTTCTGTGAAGAAATAAATATAGTAACAAACTTGAAACAAGCAGATCTAACTAGAGGGATCTTTGGGTTCAAGTGATAGCCTGTGCAACCACTAAGGTGTGGTAATTTAACCAACCTCGCTTTGATACCAATTGAAAGTGCAGGTTAGATCTGATATACTCTAGAGGGGGGGGGGTGAATAGATTACGGTGCTTGCTAAAAACCTTTTACAACTCTTGTTGTATTCCTAAGTGAATAGGGAAGCAATTAAACTAAGGTAAACACAGCAACTAACTAAACATAGAGCAATCACAGACCACAGCCAGAAAACAAAAGAAAATAAGCAACCAGAAGACATAAGGAGCAATAGTGGTTCCCCAACCAATCTGGGTACATCCACTTGATGCTTAAGATCACGGCAGTGAACCGGTCGCACAAGTAATATAAAATGGGCGAGTTTTCCCAAGTATCGATCTCTCAAGGAACACAGTAAGGTGGAGTTAATTTCGAGGAGGACTTGAGATTGAAGTCCTTAGGTCGGCGGTAACGATGGGGGTTTTTGTATTTGCGGACAAAGAAAATAAAACACTATCAACTACTCCTATGCAACGCCGCTATGCGATGCTTCGCCAGGCGGGATGGAAGACTAGTCGGGCCGCTATGCACCGAATCACTAGGCGGATGGGCGAGTAGGCTTGCGGATGAGGTGGTTAGAACGGCGGAATGAGGGTCGTGAGCACCTCTTCGCTACGCACGCCACTAGCAATTGGTAGTGCGGCAAGGGCGGATGGATGGTGGATGGACAAATAGGCGCACCTCAAGTAAATATAACGAAAATATACAATCACATAGACATGATTACAGATAAACGTATATTACACTAAGAATAGCTTCATCAAATACAAAGAGTTCAACTAAACTATCAACAACAAGAGAAGAAAAGTGTGTGAAATCGACCAAATCCGAAGCCTTGCTGAGGATTCACGGTTGGAATCGTCGGGTTGTCAATCCGCGTCCAAGGTCGGTCCGCAACTGCGTCCGGGGTAGAGAAGGGCTGTCACCACCTTCCAATGGCCCGTCTTCTTCGTGTCACAATCCGGTGGAGGATGGCACAACCTCCCCTAGCTTGATGGAGAAAGCTAGGTCAATCCCTTCTTGAAGCTCAAGCATGAAGGAGGAGGCCGAGAGGAAGCTCCGGCTTGGATTTGGCGGTGAAAGCTTGCCCGGAGCACCTCCCTAGGGTGGAGATTGAAGGAGGATGGCGGAATCCCTCCTAGGAGACGAAAACGGCGGAGGAAAAATGAGCGATCCCGAATAAGGGCGGAATCTGCGAATTTATAGATTGCAGAAATTATAATGCATACGACCAGTGGCGCTCGACCAGTGGTCGTGCGCACTATGGCCAGTGGTAGTGCGTTTTCCCCAGCCAGAATTTGGAAGAAAATGGAATCAATGCACACGATCAGTGGCGCACGACCAGTGGTCGTGCGCACTGTGTCTAGTGATAGTGCGCATACCCCAGGCAGATTCTGGAAATCGGGGAACATTGCGCACGAGCAGTGGCGAATGACCAGTGGTCGTGCACACTATATCCAATGAGCGTGCGCAGTATTCCTGCTTCCAAACATCCCCAGAACACGTACATGACCCCTGAACCCAGAACTGATATGTGCAGACATTCCAGATGAGCACAAAACAGAGTACAAACATTAAAAGTACAAAAATACACAACCACAGGCCAAAATGTGCACTTCCTATGGAAATAAAGAATAGGAATGATAAAGAACTAAAAGTGAAGTGCAAACACGTTAAAACTAACCCAGATGAGTCCGAAAATAGGTATATAAAGAGGACTTATCACCCCCCCAGACTTAACTGTTTGCGCGTCCCGAGCAAACAAAATCTAAGCAGATAGGGAAAATTATTAGCTAACAAAGAAATTGAAAAACAAAGTACCATGTGAAGTCGCATGCTCGCATGCGTAAAAATACAATAGAGAAAATTTCTAAGTATGCAGAATAGTTTATATTTTTCACAATTGGTATCAAAATTTTATTACTACTCAAAAATGGAATCACGGTGAATCATCCGGTCATGCGTAGGGAGAAAGTAGACTAATCGCTAGGCGAGCATTGCCAAAGATCGTGGCTCCGGATAACCTCCAAAGGAATCCACCAATGTCGGTGACCATATGCTTGCCCTTTCGCATTCTCTCCACGACACTGGTTTGGTTCACACACGAATCAGTAGGACTATAGGTGAAGAGATGGGGCTTGGGTTTCGGTGAGGTAAACAAGGATAAACAAGAAGGTTATGCACCTAACCCAAATGAGCTAGTAAAAAAGGAATCCCTCTACTAAGTAAAATACACGCGGGTACACCACACCCCCAAACTTAACTTTTAACATATGGGTGTGTGCACCGCCTACTCCAAAAATAATCACAACTCAAATTGGATTTTCAATTATATTTTTTCTTTTCACTTTTTCATAAGTAACATCATTTTTTTAACTTTTCTTTTTTTCTTTTTCAAATTACTTCTCCTTTAACAATTTCAGCAAATATAAGCTTTGGAGCACATCCACATATTCACAAATACAAGCACCACATCAACACCCCAACATGAAAAAATGTAAAACTCTAAAGCTCGACTTGGGAGTGCGACTAGGATCGGCTTTGAGGCTTTGGTGAAATAAAGGTGGAGCTGAATCAAAAGGAGGGGTAGGCACAATGGGGCTAGGGAGGACAAGACGTTAGGAACGGTACAAAGCTCAACCGGGCCAAAATGATGGCCTACATCACGCTCATGCATGACTAACCTATACCCATGCTTCAAGAATAGCTTGGGGCAAGTTCTTAGCCAACGAGAAAGACTATCCATCCTCCCGACTCGAGCAATACAAAACTAACAGCCGTCTACACACATTCCTAAGCTACCGTCGGATTCACACCGGATTCACCAATTTTTGAGTAAAATAAAAAGATTTTTACGCAAATAGAAAAGTATAAAACCATACACATACAAAAAAATTAAATCTACTCGAATTTCTACACAAGACGAGAGCAGTTGACTAGGAGCACAGCAAGGTCAACATTTTACTCTGTCTCACAATCCTATGTCAGCACCATAATTTTCCCAAATCATACAAAAGAAACCAGTTTAACTCGCAGCACGCAAAAAGCTAAGCACGCGCTCATGTGGGTGCAGTGGTGTGTGATGCAATGACTAATCATAATAAATCTATAAAAGCTTCTAGTATGCAAAAGAAATGTGCGCGTGCAATAGGTAACAAATCTATCCCCCAGACTTAAACTAAGAAACACAGCATATGATAGAGAAATTTAAATCATAAAGAGCTAAGGGAAGAGGTTACCCAATGCTCAGCTAGTGAGCATACCAGAAGACGCGTGGAAACCTGAAGCAGGCCCGCCATAGGAAGAATCACAACCCCGCCAATACGAATTTGCCATGAATACCTGCAGGGGTGTGCTCCGCAAAAACAAAACAAAATATACAAAAAGAAATGCTAAAACAAAAATAAACATGAAAAATAAAATGTAGAAAATGAAAGATAAGTACTGGGGTTATTGTCATCCCAACACGACCTATTAAATTCTATACAGTTCGAGCTAATGGGCGTATGAAAAGAAAAATGCACAGGTAACTGTCAAAATATCCATTTCGGTAACGGGTACCGATACGGTGATAGAGCAGTTACCCCTCTACCTAAATAGTAATACATGCCCAACACAGGTAGAGGAAATAAGAAATAAGAAGAGGAGGAGCACTTGTCCTCGCTCATCTTATCACAAAAGAAATCCTTGCCTAGCAAGGTATCGTCTACAGGGAGTCTGTAGGAGGAGAAAGCGATGAATGGAGCTTCCTCAACAGAGGAGGAATCAACCTCCTCGCAAAAGAGGATGCTGTCATCCATGACTCGAGCTGAAAGATCCAAGTCCTCCTGAAGCACCTGCAAAGACTCAACCCGCACAGGCTCAGATACAGAAATGGGATCAAGAAAAAGGAGATGAATAACTAAAAGAATCAGAAATAGGGGGAGTGGTCCCGGTCTCACTCCCAGCAGGATCCCGACATAGATCATCGACGATGTCATATGAGTCATGGCGAGGGGAATCCGCGAGCTCGAGGTTCTCGGTGGTGGTTTGGACCTCCTCATCCATCAAGGAAGTGGAAACTTCCTCAACAAAGAGGATATCCTCATCAACACACCTTGGTGCGTCCACATGTTCCAAGATGTAATAATGTCCATTAATGAAAATAATATCCTCGTCAAACATGGGCACATCCTCAGGCTCAGAATCACAATCCGGTCGAACATCATCAACCGACTCACTAAAAATAGGGATAGATAATTCTTGCAAAGAAGGCGGAGGAATAATAGCATCAGAGAAAATATGTGCAGGTTCCTCCAGGGGTGAATCAACAAGAGGGGAAGAGTGCATGGGGAGAGATGGTGCCACAATGTCGTCACACCAATCAGCAGAAAGTCTGATGGGTATATCCGCAGCAGTCCCCCATAGACAAGGTGGTGCTGCGAACATATCATCAGAATCAGAAGGGGCAGCCAATTGAGAGATGGATGGAATGAATCGGATACCCGGTTCATCATCCTCCTCCAACTGGTGCTAAAATTCTGCGCAATCTTTCAACACGTGGTCGGTGCTACGACAACACAAACATCGTTTTCCATTACTCCTCGGTACAGGTGGGACTGGAGAGGAATAAGAAAAAGATGAAGGCGTAGAAGAGGAGTGACCATAAGACCTGGGTTGGGTGTATGAAGTACCATAAAAAGACGGTGCTCCATACACAGAACCACGAGAATTATGCTCCCATTCTTCAATGGGGCACTCATCACTACCATGCCTATAATCCCCGCACCATCGGCAACGGATATTCGAATAAGAATACATGGTGCAACAAGAAAGAATTCACCTCAAAAATATTCTAAGCAAAAATTAACCCCCACACCACAGATAAAAGAATAGGACGGCCTGCTACAGAAAAATTAAAACTAGAATAGGAACAAGGAAAAACAAACACCAATGCTAAAAACTAAAACAAAGAAGAAAGTGATATGAACAAATGAAAAAGAGCTTCTAACTCTTATCTTCCTCTACAAAAACTCACACGACTGTGTTCCCCGGCAACAGCGCCAAAAACTTGATGCTTAAGATCACGGCAGTGAACCGGTCGCACAAGTAATATAAAATGGGCGAGTTTTCCCAAGTATTGATCTCTCAAGGAACACAGTAAGGTGAAGTTAATTTTGAGGAGGACTTGAGATTGAAGTCTTTAGGTCAGCGGTAACGATGGGGGTTTTTGTATTTGCGGACAAAGAAAATAAAACACTATCAACTACTCCTATGCAACGCCGCTATGCGATGCTTCGCCAGGCGGGATGGAAGAGTAGTCGGGCCGCTATGCACCGAATCACTAGGCGGATGGGCGAGTAGGCTTGCGGATGAGGTGGTTAGAACGGCGGAATGAGGGTCGTGAGCACCTCTTCGCTACGCACGCCACTAGCAATTGCTAGTGCGGCAAGGGCGGATGGATGGTGGATGGACAAATAGGCGCACCTCAAGTAAATATAATGAAAATATACAATCACATAGACATGATTACAGATAAACGTATATTACACTAAACATAGCTTCATCAAATACAAAGAGTTCAACTAAACTATCAACAACAAGAGAAGAAAAGTGTGCGAAATCGACCGGATCCGAAGCATTGCTGAGGATTCACGGTTGGAATCGTCGGGTTGTCAATCCGCGCCCAAGCTTGGTCTGCAACTGCGTCCGGGGTAGAGAAGGGCTGTCACCACCTTCCAATGGCCCGTCTTCTTCGTGTCACAATCCGGTGGAGGATGGAACAACCTCCCCTAGCTTGGTGGAGAAAGCTAGGTCAATCCCTTCTTGAAGCTCAAGGATGAAGGAGGAGGCCGAGAGGAAGCTCCGACTTGGATTTGGCGGTGAAAGCTTTCCCGGAGCACCTCCCTAGGGTGGAGATTGAAGGAGGACGGCGGAATCCCTCCTCGGAGACGAAAACGGCGGAGGAAAAATGAGCGATCCCGAATTAGGGCGGAACCTGCGAATTTGGCCAGTGGTAGTGCGTTTTCCCCAGCCAGAATTTGGAAGAAAATGGAATCAATGCACATGATCAGTGGCGCATGACCAGTTGTCGTGCGCACAGTGTCTAGTGATAGTGCGCATACCCCAGGCAGATTCTGGAAATCGGGGAACATTGCGCACGAGCAGTGGCGCACGACCAGTGGTCGTGCGCACTATATCCAATGAGCATACACAGTATTCCTGCTTCCAAACATCCCCGGAACACATACACGACCCCTGAACCCAGATCTGATATGTGCAGACATTCCAGCACAAAACAGAGTACAAATATTAAAAGTACAAAAATACACAACCACGGGCCAAAATGTGCACTTCCTATGGAAATAAAGAATAGGAATGATAAAGAACTAAAAGTGAAGTGCAAACATGTTAAAACTAACCCAGATGAGTCCGAAAATAGGTATATAAAGTGGACTCATCACCACTCTTCTACCACCCTAGGTAGGAATCCACTGCAATATGAGTTGATCAGGTGTCCTAGGCACCAATGGGTTTTGATCAGGTCCCCAAAAACCAAACCTCAAGTCTTTTGGAAGGAGACTTGTGAACCAGGAATCACTTTTGAAGGGAGATGACAACCCTTTATACAGGAGGTGGTGAGAGAGTGATGGTATCTTCTCTGTCAACAATCAGATAGATGATTCAAGTGGAATGATTTTAGCAGCTTGCTCCCCCTGAGATCTTGAATGTATCAGGAAGACTGGAGCACTGCTTTAGGGTGATATGTTTTCAAAGACCTAGAATACCTGGACCAGAATATGTTTCTGGAACTCCTTTGATAGATTCGTTGATTGTTGTACTTTGAAGTTATCCTGTGAATAGAGAGAAGAAGACTCTTGATTGAATTTGGTTGTCGTTCTTCTTCTTGAAAATATTCTCTGGTCAGGCTGATTGCAGTCAAGAAATTGTGATTTGAGAATGTTTGTTCTTTTGCAACTTTAGAAAATCTGTCAGATTGTTTGTTGTATTGTAATTCTTGAACTCTATCACTTCTTGATTCTATTCTCTTGCTGTGTCTCTATTTCTGTGTGTCTGTCTGTCTATGACTGACTGAGTAAATATTCAAACTTTTGAATGTCGAGCAGTAATTACAGTCGGCCTTGGAAAGAATCAGCAATCAATGACTTTCCTAACTGTCTCATGGAAAAACGGCATGTAATTGTCCATAGTCAATGCACGTTCTAACGGTAACATTCCGAGAAGAACTGACATTAAATATTCAGGAATCAGCGCCAAGAAACGGGACGGGAACCTTGAAGAAAACCTAATCTGGATTCGTCGAACAAAGAACACAATTCGTCGAGCTGAACTTGTGTTTGTCAAGCTGAGCTGAAGTTCGTCGAGCTGAGCTTGATAGAGTTTGACGACCAGACAATCTTCATTCATCTGATAGACAGTCTTCATTCGTTGAGCTGAGAATCAAATTCTTCGACCTGAGAAAAGTTCTGGACTTAGACAAAATATCCTGCATCTACTGAAATGCTGTGTCGACAAAAGTTGGTGTCGACAGATTGATCTTGGTGTCGACACAAATCCTGTGGTGTCGACATAAGCTGGTGTCGACTGAAATCCTGGTGTCGACATAAGCTGGTGTCGACTGAAATCCTGGTGTCGACACAAATCATCTGGTGTCGACACAAACCCTAAGTGTCGACACAGATTCTCTGAGTCCAGAAATCGTCGAGTAGAGTTTAGCATTCGTCGACCTGAGAAGCTGACTTCGTCGACCTGAGAAGCTGTGAACTTCAGGTCCAAGTTCATCGAGCTCAGAATATAATTCGTCGACCGAAGCATGAAGCTGGACTTAGAAAAATTTGAAAGTTCTCCTGACTTTGGATTGATGTAGAAACTGAGATTTCGTCGAACATAGAACATAGATCGTCGTGCTCAGCACAAAGAATTATCTCAAGATCGTCGAGCGCAGAAATACTTTCGTCGAGTTGAGTTCGACAAACGACGAACTCACTTTACTTAGCCTTGAAAACTTGTGAGTCTGGAGTCTCTGAGGGTCTTGTTGAAAGCTGGTCAATCTGGAGTTGAGCCTAAGGACTTAACCTAGACTCTAGGACACAAATTGACCCTGGCTATACATGATGGGTCACATCCTAAGTCAGTGAACCTAGCCCAAATCAACTAGGGATCCAACACTAACCCTAACTTATAGAAATCGAGTAATCGGGTAAAACTTACCATGACCGTGTATCTCTCACTGAGAGCTTTCCAAACTCTACTTTATTGACGAATCCGACCATCGGATAACTGGAAATCAGCGGCCGAAACAAGCCCGTCCGCCGCTCCTTTCGTTTTCATGAAAGCTTCCACCGCTCGATTTAGGAAGATGATGAATAGTAGGGACGGGGTTTCGGTTCACACGTTTATATATAAATAATATATAATAATAATAATAATAATTAAATAATGCCAAAACGACCTGTAATCCAAACGAACTCGAAATTAAATGAGATTAGCACCGTAGCTAAACACCGACGCTACGAATCCAATGGAGAAGTCGGAATCGACATCCGACAAACGAAACTCGGGCAAACAACTGCTGAAGCCAAAACACAAGCATTCCCAATAGGGCTCCACCGAGTCACCAAAATAGACCCGGCTTGCAATGGAATTTTGCAAATAGGATAAAACCTAGCAACACTGAAAACCTAAAGAGCAAAAAAACCACGCTCTAACAATGGCACATTCCAAACACGCATTAGCATAATGCCCTGAAATCACAAATATGCCAATAAAAGAAATAAAGTACACCTCGAAAAATCAGGGGCGTTACAGCCACACCCCCTAAAGGAAAGTTTCGCCCCGAAACTTTACGCACAAAAAATACTCCTACAGAAGGAAAATAACCAAGGGTATCGAATACGTACCAAACATACTAGGAGAATAGATGAGGATGAGCCTCCCTCATAGCTGACTCCAACTCCCAAGTCGCACTCTCCATGTCTTGGGTCAACCATAAAACTTTAACCATCGGTATTGTCTTCCTTCGTAATACCCGATCTTGAGTATCCAAAACACGAATAGGAAATTCCACATACGAAAGATTGGGCTCCAATAGGGGCACACAATCAAGAACTTGCCTGTCGCTTAGCAAACACTTCTGCAATTGGCTTACGTGAAAACATCGTGCATATCGGGAAAACATGCGGGCAAATCTAGCATGTATGCTGATACACCAATCTGTTAAACAACTTTAAAAGGTCTCACATACCTCGGGTACAACTTATGGTTCTTACTAAACCGTTTAACACCAGACATCGTGGAAACCTTAAGAAACACCACGTCCCCAACAACATACTCCAAATCGGTCCTATGCCGATTGTCATTCTATTCATAATGCTCTTGAGCTATCTGAATATTCTCTCGAATATGCTTTACAGAAACATCCATTTATTCTAATGCTTCAGGACCCAACAACGGTCTCTCAACAACCTCAGCCCAAAACAAGGGAGTTCTGAAATGCCTCCCATACAAAGCTTCAAACGAGGCCATTTGCAAACTCTCATGGAAACTATTATTGTACGCAAATTCCAATAGTCTCAAATGCTCATCCAACGGTCCTCTATGGTCCAAAATATAACATTTGATCATATCTTTCGCGATCTGATTTACTCTCTCCGTCTGACCATTGGTCTGCGGATGATAAGTTGTGGAATACCGTAAATCGGTACACAATACTCCCTGTAGGCTTTTACAAAAGCGAGACGTAAACCTGGAGTCTCGATCTGATACAATACTGACAGGCACTCCATGTAACTTGATGACCTAATCCAAATATAATTCAGCTATTTTCTTCATGGAGTAGTCGATCTTGAACGGAACGAAGTGAGCACACTTCGTCAATCTGTCCACTATAACCCAAACAGAATCGTATCCTTGCGAAGATCTCGACAATCTAGCAATAAAATCCATCGAAATACTCTCGCACTTCCAACTCGAAATTTCCAAGGGCGTCAACTTTCCTCCAGGCCTTCAATGATTGGCCTTAACTCGCTGCAAGTAAAACGTTCTGATACATAATTAGCTATATCACCCTTCATACCATACAACCAAACGATCTGCTTCAGATCCTTATACATTTTAGTAGAACCGAGGTGGTAAGAAACACTAGAACCATGATGCTCTTTGCACAACTTAACTCAGATATCCTCAACTACAGGAATGTAAAATCTGTCGTGGTACTTCAAAGTACCCGCGTCATCAATCGAGAAGTAAAGTAATTCCCCTTTCGCTGTTCTATTATAAAGGTGTAGCAAATCAGGATCATCCCTTTGATGTATTCTTGTCAGTGAAATCCATGAAGGCTCTAATACTTCCAAACTACTGGGCGAGTCACTACTCCCCACCAATATATCCATCAAAAGAAATTCTTCCACAAGCAAATCCACATAAAGGTTAAACATTTTCGCTGACTTCCTAATTAGGGCATCGACCACCACATTAGCTTTTCCCGAATGATATTTGATCTCTATATCATAATCCACAACATATTCTAACCAACTCCGCAGTCATAAATTCAATTCCTTCTGAGTGAAGACATACTTCAAACTCTTATGATCAGTATACATCTTGCATAGAGTGCTATATAAAAGATGTCTCCATAATTTTAAGGCACAAATCACGTCTGCGAACTCTAGATCATGCGTTGGGTAATTCATTACATGTATCATTAACTGTCTCGACCCCTATGCTATCACTTTGCCTTTTTGCATTAACACGCACCCAAGTCCAATGTGTGATGCGTCCACATACACAGCATAGTCTATCCCTTCAGTAGGCAAGGCCAAAATCGATGCAGGACAAAACCTCTTCGCACTTATCGCTCCAAACAAAAGCTACATTTTTCTGCTTAAGCGTCATTAGCGGCGCAGACAACAATGAAAAACCTTCCACAAACCTCCTACAATAACCTTCCAACCCTAGGAAACTTCTTATCTCTTTGGGAGTAGCAGGTCTATTCAAATCCATAAAAGCAATTATCTTTTCTGGGTCCACATAAATTCCATCCTTATTAACCATATGACCCAGAAAAGAAACTTGAGGAAGCCAAAACTCGCACTTACTTAGCTTAACATACAACTTATGCTCCCTCAAAGTAGGCAAAACTAAACGCAAGTGCTGGACATGCACTTCAGCACCGCGGGAGTTTACCAGAACATCATCAATGAATACGACCATGAAACGATCCAGGAAATCCTTAAACACTCTATTCATCATATCCAAGAAAGTAGAGGGTGCATTGGTAAAATCAAAGGACATTACCAAAAACTCAAAATGTCCATGCTGTGAACGAAAAGAAGTTCATGGAATGTTTTTATCATGAATCCTCAAATGGTGGCAGCCTGAACAAAGATCAATCTTTGAAAACACGGCGCTACCACGCAACTGATCAAACAAGTCATCATTCCTCGGAAGGGGATACCTATTCTTGATGGTCATCTTTTTAGCTCTCTATAATCGATGCAAAGTCTCATCGATTCATCCTTTTTCTTCACAAAAAACAGAGGAGCACCCCACAGAGAAGAACTCTGCCTAATAAAACCATTATGCAGTAACTCATCTAATTAGGTATGGAACTCCTCTAGTTTGCATGGGGCCATACGGTACAACGCCTTAGCAATAGGACGGTACCCGACTCCAAATATATGACGAACTCTGCGTCTCTCAGGTGGAAGACATGGAAGCTTTTTAGGAAATACATCAAGAAATTCGCGGACCACAACAATCTCCTCAACTCGTGACAAAATACTATCAGTCGCAAACAATGAAACCAAACAGGCAAAACATCCGAAATTTACAAGCTTCCGAGCATGTACCGCAGAAATAATCGGAGAAACTTTGCGTGAAACACCATCAACACTCCTGGGTTGACCGTTATCCATCTTAAAGTGTAAGCGCTTAACCTTGCACTGGATGACTACATCATACTTGTACAATCAATCCATGCCCAAAATCACATCAAAATCTTCCAAGTCTATCACCTTCAGATTGGCAACGGCTCGAAAATCTCTTAATAGAATCAGACATTTTTGAATGCCTTGGTCCGATACCATAGAATCGTTAGAGGGAAACTTGACTCAAAACGCATCCCTAACAAGATCGATGGTCAAACTGTGACGCTCTACAAAGGTTCTAGCCATGAATGAGTGGGTAGAACCAGAATCAACAGAACATTTGACCAACAGTTCTTTACCTTAATCTTTCCTATAAAATTGCATACGCAACTAAGGGAACAAAAGTCAAAACTACAACTATAATTAAAAGCTAGAACTAGGTTAAGATCTAACTTGAAATCACTTGCGAAGATGTCTGAGCTTCCTCCAAAGATACCACGTTCAGCTTTCCCTTCCTCTTGTCCAAAGGCTGCGGTGGCGGCAAGGCCTGAAGTGGAACTGGCTACAGTGTGGACTAAAACTGCGGGCACTTCGACTTAAAATGTCCATTCTGTCCGCACTAGAAGTAGACTCGCTCCTTCCCCCAACAATGGGAAGCATTGTGTGTAACATCCCATTTCCAACTAGACCCCTAAGAGTGGTTTTGGCCATGACTAGGTCATGACAAAACCCTAGGAAGCCAGAAATGGGCCAAGAGATAGAAGGCCAAGGGGAGGATCACCATGGTCTGCCTATGGCACAACCTCATCACCAAACCTAGGATGACCATGGGGCTACACCTTGACCCCAAGACCCTACCACAACACCCCTAATACTTTGGGAGGCCCACTAGAGCCATAAGGACCCATTGGGGTCAATCAAAGAGACTCAGTTGACCCAAGTCAACCCTAACCCTAAATGGGTCAAACTACCCTATTTAGGGTCAATTGACCTTCCCCTAGCTAAGTGGACCCCACCCATGCCCTCCTAACCCTAAAGTGAGGTCAATGGGTCACCAAGGACACATTGGGTTCAGCCCTAGAGACCAAGTTGACCCAAGTCAACTTAGGCCCCTCATCTGGTCAAAGTACCCTTACTAAGGGTAGGTGACCTCCAAAGTGCAAGGTAACCCTACATAACCCTTCCTAGACCTCAGGGGAAGCCATATGGTCACCAAGGACCCCTTGGGGTCAACCTAAATTGTCATGTTGACCCAAGTCAACTCTAACCCCTAATTTGGTCAAAGTGCCCTAACTAAGGGTCATGTGACCACCAAGGTGCCCAACCAACCTTACTCAGGGCTTCCTAAACCTAACGTGAGGTAAATGGGTCACTAGGGACCCATTGGAGTCAAACCTAGTGGCTAAGTTGACCCAAGTCAACTCAAGCCCCAAAGTTGTCAAAGTGCCCTTACCAAGGGTCAAGTGACCTCCAAGGTGCCAAGTTAACCCTACCCAACCCTACATAGACCTTAGGGGAGGCCAATGGGTCACCAAGGACCCATTGGGGTCAACCCAAATGATCAAATTGACACAAGTCAACCCTAGCCTAAGCCAAGTCAAACCTAGCCCAAATGGGCTAACCCAAGCTCAAGCCATTTTTCCCTTAGGCTAACCTCACTTTTCATAATTATAATGATGTTATGGGCTGCCAATAAGCTAGGGAGATGAACAAATTCGTTCATGATGACTAGGAGAGAGAAAGTTCCATTTTGCCTTTTTATGGAGGAGAGAGAAAGAGGGAGGAAGAAGCCATTCATGGCTTAGGGAGGCCAAAAGCCATCTTTGATGGCTGAATTCAACTCCCATGGAGAAGGGGAGGAGTTTCCAGCAGTTTCTTGGACACCCCAAGCCAGATTCACCTCCCCACCACCTTGGCCGAACCAAGCCTTCAATGGACATTAATGGCCATTGATGTTTGGCCTCTCCCCTCCCCCAACTGATGATTTAAACACCATCAGTGACATGAGAGGAACCCTTCCCACCATTTACCTGAGGAATTTGAGCCACTTGACTGCACTGTTGCAGAAATCCTGCCGGCGGCACCACCACCATGGAAACCCGAAGATCGACTTGACTCCAGACCACTAGAAAGGTCATCCTCCACTCGTTCTCTCATGTATAGATCATAGCAATCACTAGGACCAAGGTTCGGGATCAATTGAGCCCGATCCAATTCTGGATTTCCATGGATTTTTGGCCGAAAACTCTCTTGCTAGAACCGCCGTAATAGTGCTTTCCGGCGGCCAAGCCGCCGTCTAGCGACGGCCACCACCTCAATGGAGGTGGTGGTGGCGGTTGCCGGCCAGGGAGGTGGCCGGATCGCCAGCGGCAGCGAATGGAAGGAGATCTAGGCGGGACGAATCGCAGTCGTCGGCTGGAGCTAGAAGACGATAGGATTCTGTCAAATACGCGCCAAGATTCGTGCAGATGGATATAATAAACTATAGGATTTAATTTCATGATTATTTCATTTCTGTCACACAATTTACAGTAAATGTTTTTAATTTTAAACAATACTTAGGGACACTTGGTGGGAAAACTTTCAACATCAAAGTTGTAGCCTATGGGTCTATTTTAATCCAAAATTGATTTGGACCAATTTGGGCTTCTGGTTTGACCAGGGCACCCATTTTGGTGGGACCTGTACATAGGGCTGTCCTGAGATTCAAATGGATGCACACCCTTTATCCCTTGTCCAAATGTGCTGAAATTAGGACAGGGGATCAGTCTTGACTATACCTAGGTTCTATCCAAAATTGGGATTTTTTGGAGACACGTTGCCTAATGTTTTTTACTTTTATTTAATAATGCTAGGGTATTTTAATTAAGTGGTCTAATGACCTCCAACCCTCCCAAATTTTGGTGAGTGGTCCCTGGCATCAATACCTAGCTCTGTACAAAATTTCAACTCATTTGGATGGGTTTTGGTTACGGAATCACCAAACCCTAGTTTGGCCTTAAGGAGGTGTTTTTGATTAAAAGTGCACCATGGGCATATGGTGGCCACCTCCCCTCAACAGAGGCTGAGGTTTTTGACACTGACTTAGTATGGCCAATGTCACCCTCTTAAGAAAATGGGGTTATTTTGGCTTGATTTACCCTAGGGTTCAACCTCAAACCCTAAGGAAGGACTTTTGGGGGTTGTGAAGGACATGTGGGCTAATGCCTTTGTATGACCTTCAAAACTAAGTAGAATTGAAGGTAGTGTAACCTAAGTTCTCTGGAAGGAATATTAGAGGACTTGGAGGAAGGTATACACCTCAAAACCCTAACCCTGGGTTTAGGGTAGAAGAACAATTTTGTAAATTCAGCCACTAAACCTTATTTAAAGGTTGTGAAACTTGGGTAGAGTAAGTTTTAGACCATCGAGAACCCCTAGTAAGTTTATTAGAATTTTATGGATTATATTTCTAGTACTTTATTTGTTAAATATCAAAAGGCCCCAAAATGGTGTTTTAATTAATTTGATTATCCTGTTCATTTGAATCTGATGAAACTTGGTCAGAAGATAATATAGGTCTAAGTGAATATCCCTGAATTTTGTTACAATTTTTAATTGATTATATTGGGTACTTCCTTCACTAATTTCAAAAAGGGGATTTGGTGGTATAAAATTATTTATAGGTGATATAGCTGTTGAAAAATCATGAGACATAGGTACTGTTGATTTCAGGCCAAAATATACTTGTAGGAATTTATTCATAATCTTTAGAGGGTTGTTTATAGTACTTCCTTTACAAGTCCATAATATTGAGATTTTGATAATTAATTTATTCAGAGAATAATTCTTACTGTAAAATTATGAAACTTGGCCAATGCTACTTTTATGGTTTTATCTGCATAGTATAATTATTTTATAATTTTTGGATGGATATTTCCTATACTTGGTTCATAGACAACGCAAGATAGTAAATATTGCAAAAATAATTTTAGTGCCCTTTAGTAATGGAAAAATTGTGATGCTTTGGATTTACCATATTGAGATAACCTAATATTTATCATAATTTTGTTAGGCATCTTGCATGTGTACTTAGGGTAGTTCATGTTCAAACTGGTAGCCTTTGGAAGATTTAAGGAAAATAATTGAATGCCAGATAAATTAGGAAAATTATGGTCTCCTGGATTTAGTCTATTTGTATCATGATAAGTCTCCAGTAAATAAGGTAGGCCATTTGGATCAGTATTTGGATTATCTCCTGTCCGGTCCGACATATAACCTATGATGGTCTGCATTTGGCAAGATGGGTAATTGCAATAAGATACGATGGGACATGGTGTAGGATTTAGTCATTTTGGATAGATGTGGATGAGTTGACCATAGATGGATAGGAAGAGGAGTGAGAAATTGGTTTGGCTATAGTTTAGAGGCGCTCGAGTTCGACGAAAGATCGTCTTCCCCGAGGTGAGGTAGGGTCAAATCACCCTAGGATTAGCCTATTGTAATATGAGAAGGTAATGGGTTAGGGTATCAATCAATAATAAAAATAAGTACCTTGTGAAAGGGAATGCTGGGCGTAATCCCAACATAGTTCCTAGTGCCCCTTGAGAGCCCTTTACAGGGAATACCGGGGGCAGTCCTGGGTTAATGTAAACTGTATTAACAAGCTGAAAAGAGTAACTTAGTAATTAGGGTTGCACATTTCACGAACACAGATAGCACAGGGAGATAGTTGGGAGCTTCAGCTTGGATGGTTAAGAGACGGACGTTTTGGCCCGGGGAGCTTCAGCTCGATTGTTTGAGACAGACATTTTGGTCTGGGGAGCTTCGGCTCAGTTTTGAATACGATAAATTTGCATGTGCATGAAAGGAAAGAAAATTAAGGTGGTGGGTCTTCAGTATTGGAGGGTCGATGCACCGACGCCAATATGCTGACTCGACAAGTGTGAATAGCACTTCGCCAACAGAAGTCCGGTGCGCCAGCCGGCAAGAGTACGCAGGAGTCCGCTTCGTGCACCAAGCGTTGAGGCGTACGATAGGTCTGACCGATAGTGCTTTACTGGTTTAGAGGTGGGCGAGGCCCAACCCACCGCTTCCATCGGCCACTATGGAGGTATCCTGGGAGGTTACGG
This sequence comes from Platanthera guangdongensis, assembly GCA_039583875.1. Classification (NCBI taxonomy): domain Eukaryota; kingdom Viridiplantae; phylum Streptophyta; class Magnoliopsida; order Asparagales; family Orchidaceae; genus Platanthera; species Platanthera guangdongensis. Next base: position 120,757,207 of record CM077153.1, on the reverse strand, counting down.
CTCCAGAAATGGGGAACTAATGGTCTGTGTGCACAGAGTCGGGTGTGTGTGTTGCACTTGCATGTTTCATCATACCCTCTTACATGTCATAGCATAATCGATTCATTTAACCCTGACACCTAAAGTATAAGTGGAATGGGACGCTTATACATTAGGACCTGCAAAACGACCCCTTGGTCTATAAGCTTGTGTGGGGAAGTTTATAAATTAAGGTCAATTTTGATATATATATATATATATATATATATATATATATATATATATATATATATATATATATATATATGCTGTTTGATAACCGACACCCCAACGTATAAATTGGTATGGGACTCTTTATACGATGGGAGCCTTGCAGAAGACCCCTTGGCTTATGTGTTCTCACATAAGTGAAGGTTACTTTTCATATTTCATCTTATTGTCAATATCTATTATAGAATTGCTAGTATAGGTCCGCTGCCATCTATTTTTGATTATTCTCCACCTTCAAGTCCTCCCATTTCTTCCTCTCTGCTCGGTGCCTAGGAACCATGGGGGAAGAGATGGGGGATGATAGGGCTTAGTCTTTTAGACTAACGGTTTTCGAACCGCATCATTTAGGGGATCGTGGAGGCCAGCATGGAGGAGCAGCCCCAGAGACCGGTGCGCTTGGAGATGGGGAAGTCTAGCTCTAGAGTTCATACAGCCGGGACCGTGAGTCTCGACCTTGAGTAGATTTTTCTGCTTTTACTTCCGCATGAGTGATTTGTAGTGAGGACATGATATACCGGGCATAAGCCCGTATTTTAGTACTCTGATATATTATTCTGTGGACACTCCCTTTGTGGTGATTATCTATATGACATGTGATTTTTTGTGGACTGCTAGTTTGCATTTACTTTGTTTTGCTACTTTTCTATGATCGAATTGGCCGGCAGAATCAGCGCTTTGTGGTGATGACCCTTCAGGGCATGAAGGAGTCACCGCAAAACGGCGGTTCTGGGCCTAAGACCCCGGTGTTTGAAAAAAGGGGGGGGGACTTACATTGTGCCCCCTTCACTTACACGCAGAACAAACTAACTCTCCTTTAGGAGCACCGTGAATCGAGAATTTGCTCCTGCTTTTAAGCTCATATCCTCTTGAAGTATTTCTCAAATCAATGGACTGGCCAGCCACAGAAACAGGATATATTCTTAATTCTTTTCCTCAACGCAATGTCAGATTCTTGGGAACTCTTGCCCTCACCGGTCTTCCTCGTATCCTTTCTCATTTTTTGACCTCGATTCTTGGCATTTTCAATCGCCTCAACCTTCAGAGCAGCTTTCACAACCTCAGCATAGCTTTTCGATCCATAAGAACTAGCTAGCTGCTGGATGTCATTCCTAAGACCACCCAGAAATCGTTTAACTCAAATTGACTCTAAAGACACCATGTCCGGGGCAAATGAGCTCAGTTTATTGAACTGCATCTCGTACTCGGTAACAGTAAGCTGCCTTTGTTTTAGGTGTAGGAAGTCATTCATCAAACGGTCTCTCTTGTTTGATGTCAGAAACATTTTCAGCAACAACTCCCTAAAGGATTCCCATGAACACCCATCCTTAGGGTTCTCATTCTCTCTCTACCACCAACTCTTAGCAAGTCCCTTGAGTTGATACACAATGACCATCACCCTCTGGTCCACAAAAACTACCGAGTAAGCAAACATCTCCTCGATGGCTATTATCCAAAGATCCAAACCCATAATATTTGCACTACCATCATAAGTAGGGTGTCCTAGTATCTATAAATGAGAAATAAATGTCATCTCTAGTAGAAACAACACCGGGGGCACCAGAGGAGCTGAGGGAGAGGAATAGGAACAGTCTGACCCATCGCAGGGTCTTGCACTCTCGGCAGCTATCCTGAAACAACTGATAACAATGCATGGATCTTCGACAACATCTCCACCATCTATATGGACAATGTCTCATTACTCTGCCCCAGACTTTCAATCACTGCTTCGCTCTGCGCACCTGAAGACTCGCCCTCCAACTGGGGAGTCAACCTAGTTGCCACACTCTTAGGCACATTTTTAATAAAACAACGAACACTAATAATAACCTAGCTCAACAACTAGCACCGAACAACATACTCCATACAAAACATACTTAAGTACTTTCTCATGCTGCTAACTTGCTCTGGGATTTTCAATAATGTTGCAATGCCTAGACTTAGGACGATACACCATCATCCTATTGACTCATGAGCGTAAACCATGAATGCATGAATTTCTTATTCTTTTTCACTCAAAACCATTTGTGTACATATGCCATCATGTAAATCTTTAGCTTGGCACGTGTGCTGATACAATGTTATGTCATGCAAATTATACTATGCAATCTAAAAAGGCCTTAATGCATGTTATGAGCGGCGTACACATAAAATGTTATGCGTCTCATACTACATAACATTGCATGCAACGAAAGAGAAAATGTTTTAATGGGCATCCATGTGATGGTGGTTATGCATCCCATACTACATAACCATCACATGTTGTCACCTATATTGGATCAATATACAAACACATATTATGCATCTCATACAACATAATATGCCACATATACTTCTTATCATGCATATGAGTGTTGTGTTCATGCTTCAGCCAAGACATACAAATGATACATCGGTGTGTGTATGAAATGAAGCTAGATGACTAACGCAAACCTGAGATAGCTGTTCGACCAAATTGTCAAACAACGCATCCCTCTGATACCAACTATCACAACCCGTATTTTCTCTGCATTTAAAGGATGTATCAGAATAAGGATAAAACACGCGCCCTGATGCCACGTCATGTATGGGATAACTGCGGACGCTTAGGCAGACTCCAATTCTACTCTTTACAAGAAATTCATAAGTTATTATGAAAGAAATTCATTTTTAAGTTAAGGTGGTTGTATCCTTCGGCTCAACGGACCAACTAGTCCACTAGAAAATATAGTTATACAGTGCTGAAAAACTTTAATTAGATTGATTTAACATCATACATCAGTATAAACATCCCTTGAGGTAACTCATGATATGCAAGATTCTAGATTTATTATAAGTACAAAAATATTCTTTATGTTAGCAAGAACATAGTATCTTAGTGTTAGAAAGATGATATGTATAAAATACTAGTAGTAATACTTTTATAAGTTAAACTATCTAACATGCAACCTAACATAAAGCCTTCTCAGAGAGCAAGTAAAAACAACCATTAGAGGTAAACTTAGCATCTTAGCAAAATACTTAACATCTAAAAGAAAACCACAAGTGGGTTTCAACAACCTGACAAGAACCCACTGAAGGTATGTATGTCTATACTAATAAGGAAACAACTGAGAACTGCCTCACAAGGGTGAGGAAAACCTCTACAACAAAGCAGTCCAGCAGCAGACTCCCAAACCTAGACGTTCAACTAGCTACTGCCCTAAACCTGAGGCATTCAAAGAAAGAACACCTCAGGAAGAAAATACAAGTGGCAAAAGTAATCAACTAGATAGCAATCAAGTAAAAACAAAAAAGGGGTTTACCAGACCCTACTATAAGGAAAAGCTGACAACCTAAGCTAAATAAGAATTCAAACAAGGGTAAAAACCAACTTACTGACTCCAAGAGTAGAAAAATTTGCACCAAATGCAATAAAGAACTATGCTTTAAGAAACGTGTACATAAGTAAGCGTAAGTATCAGAAAATATTCTTCTCATAACTTTATGAGTAAAAACACCGGGGAAATCTCGGCACCTACAGTGGTGGAAACCTAACCAACACACCAAAAGTCACGAACCTAAAAAAAACCACCAGGGAAAACCGGCACCTGCAGTGGTGGGGACCTACCCAACACACCAACAGTCACAAACATTGCAAGGATCGAAGGATAGGTGGTCTTATACCTTGACACACCCAAGACTAGGAAAAACAACACCTGTGGGCGGAGAACCCTCCGCCAGCACACTCATAGTCACAAACCCACCAGGGTAAAAAAATTAACATTGCCAGCCATGACCACACCAACAAAAACACCAAATACCAAAGTCTAAACACTTCCCATGAGAAACGAGACAAAATACCGAAAAGTAACCTCTAAGGTCCAAACTCGCCGAATCAGACGAAAACGACGAAAAATTCTAAGTCTTGCCAATTCGGCGAGCATACGAAACGAATAGCAGCGATACTCGACGAATTCCACCCTAATAGACGAAATAGACCATACGATATTCGACGAATTCAAATGATACTCTGCAAAAATGAACTATCGATACTCGTCGAAATTGACTTAACAGAATTCAGCAATATTTGCCGAATCTACCTTATGCCACACCTCACCATAAATAGCGATTTGTTAACGATACTCGACAGATTTCTGCTTTAATAGATGATGGGAATTGTGCCCTACAATGTTCCTCATGATTTGAAGGGGAATCACCAATCATGCTAAGGAGCATAATGTATTTGATGTGTGCATTAGTTCTTTCATGCAGTTAGTCCATGATTGGACAGGTGAAGAAAAATAAGTTTTGTAGTAAACTCAAAATTCGTCGAGCTCAGCTTGAAATTCATCGAGCTCAGTTTGGAATTCATCAAGCTCAACTTACAGATCGTTGAACTCAGTTCAACACTTGTCAAGCTAAAGACAGAAAAAATAACTAAGTCAAAAAGCACTGAGATCGTTGAGAAGATCAGAGTTCGTCGAGCTCAGCCCACAGATGGTCGAACGTAGCTAAAGCCATAAAAATTGACTAAGGCAAAAAGCATTGAGACATCTGAGATAGCTGAGAAGAAGGCATTGAGATCACTGAGACAGCTAAGATAACTGAGAAGAAGGCGTTGAGACCGCTGAGATAGCTGACTAGCTGGATTTATCTAAGTACAAAAGCATTGAGTGAAGCAGGTTCACTCAACGCTTCTAATGAAGAAGGAAGTGCTGAGATAAAACTAGCTGGATTTCTCTAAGTCAAGAAGCGTTGAGTGAAGAAGGTTCACTCAACGCTTCTAATGAAGAAGGAAGCGCTGAAACAGTTAAGAGGAAATCCGCTGAGATAAAAGATAGTCTCAGTTGTGAAGCAAAAACCACTGAGACCGCTGTGAAGATACCGCTGAGACAGAGACTTGTCTCAACTGATAAGAAGAAAGTGTTGAGACAAAGTCCTATCATAACTATTAAGAAGAAATTGTTGAGACCACTGGAACAAAACCACTGAGACAAATCAAGGGAAAATTCACAAGTCCAGAAGCGCTAAGAGCCAAGACAGATGGTGTTGAGTGACTTAACATCACTCAATGCTTCATGGATTTCTGGAATTTTTTCTAAGTTCAGATGGTGATGACCATTCCTGACGTCATCAAAGACAACTTACATGTTGCCGTTGCGGGAAAGCTATGGTGGCGCAGAAAGCTGCTTTGTCCTTTTCTAAAGAAGGAGGGGCACACCAAACCTTGGCTAGGCCCATATACATTTGTGCAGTTGATTCAAATCAATGCATATAAAAAGGAAAAAAGATTAGGGCAACAAAAAAGATCGAACCGAAAAAGCAACAAACATAGAAAATACAGAAAGAAATCAAGAGGCGGCTGGACATCTTCTCCACCAAGCTTGAAAGATAAAGTCCAGCAGAGATAGCTGTTAAGGCAGAGGAATTTAGCTTAAGCTCTTCAAGCTCAGCAATATAGTTCTTTCCAAAACAAAGAAACTAATTCATCCATTTTGCAAGATGGTAGCTACTCATCTGCGCAGCAGAGAAGAGTTAGCTGTAAAAGAGGACTAATTCCTTCTACAACAAGTGTGCTGGACTGATATCTGCTCAGTCCAGCAAGGTAGACTCAGCGATTAACCTTTGAGTCAGTTGTTTATTTTCTTTATTATTCTGTATTCTTTCCTTGTAGTAGTCAGTTTATCTGAATCTGAGTGTAGGGTACTTTGTGCCTGAGGTAGGTGACTAATTAGTCACTGAGGTAGGTTCCCTGTTGGGGTACTGAGGTAGGATCCAAGTGTGGATCTAAGCTGTAGGGCTTAATTGCCTGAGGTAGGAGAGTGTTGCTCTCTGAAGTAGGATCCAATTGTGTATCTAAGGTAGGGCTATCCTACCAGCCTGAGTGTAGGGCCTTGTGCCTGAGGTAGGTGATTGGAGAGTTACTGAGCTGTTGGTGACAAGTGTGTCACTGAGTTGTAGGCCTTTGAGGAGGATGAGTTGTAGGTACCTGGAAGGGTACTGAGTTGTAGGAGTGCTACAATACTCTTAGAGTAGGGCTGTGTGCCTGAAGCTGTAGTGCTGAAGAGCCTGATTTATAGGCCTTAGAAATAAGGCTGAGGTAGGTGATTAGTGGATCACTGAGCTGTAGGAGCCCTATAGGGCTCCGAGATAGGAACCCTTGTGGTTTTGAGTTTGGATTCTATGAAGTATCTATGTTATAGCCTGAGGGCCTGATGTGTAAGCTCTGAGGAGCATATTGGTAGAGTTTGTGCCTAGTCCAACAAATTAGTTGGATAGGTGGGAGGGAAAGTGGATGTATGCAATTGGGGAACCAATAAAAATCCTTGTGTGTTTGTTTTGTGCTTTTTTTCTGATTCATTGCAAGTGCTAAGGACAAGCTTTAGATAGATCATCTTAAAAATCAGCAAAAGAATTAAGAAAACCTCAAACACCTATTCACCCCCACCCCTCTAGGTGATTAGCTAACCTTCAGTAAAATAACTTTCAAGTGGTATCAGAGGGAGGTTACTCAAAAAGGATTTAACAATCTGAGTATACCTCTAAGGTTTGCTATAAGATAATATTATGAGGTCTGGAATGAACTATAATGAGCTATGGACCATGAAGCTGCCCATCTGCAGGAAGGAAGGATTTGGCCTATGGAAGCAAATTGTCAGACTGTTCATGAAAGCATCTGACCCTAGGATCTATATAATAATAGTGGAAGGTCCTTTTGTCCCCACAAAGGCTTCCACCATAGATCCAACTATGAGAGAGCCTAAGGCATATTCAGAAATGGACAAAGATGAATTGATTCTGTCCACCATGGAAAAAAGGGCACAAAAGTTTATAGCCAGTACCTTTGATAACTCAACCTTCCAAAATCTTATACACTGCAAGACATCCAAGGAAATGTGGGACACCCTTGTGGTCTACATGGAAGGCTTTGAGGAAGTTAGAGATGATTTAAAGTCCATGCTCAATCAAGAGTATGAGGCCTTCAGACAAAGCAAGTCTAAAAAAGTTGCTGAATGTTTTGAAAGGTTCTTTAGGGCAGTTAATGAAATAAGAACCTGTGGTACGGTCCTCAGCAACTATGAGCTGAATGACAAGTTCCTTAGATCTCTCACTAGAGATTGGGACACGAAGATTTGTGCCATTAGTGAAATGACTAAGCTTACAGACACTCATCCACCAACACTATTTGGAAAGTTGCAGTCTTATGAAATGCAGCAGGATGCTAGACAGGAAGAGGAGAAGAGCAGCCAATTCAAGTCCAAGGATAAGTCTGTTGCATTCAAGGTAGAAGCCCCAAGAAGAAGTAGAAGAAAGACTCCATCACCACCAAGGAGGGAAGCTAAATCTAGCTTAGAAAATTCTGAGCCAAGCTCATCGGACAACCACATGTCTGATAAAGATGTAGCTGCCTTCTACAGGCAATTTCAGAAGTTCATAAAGAAGAAGGACTGGAGGACCAGACCATCTTCATCCTCTTATCACAGCAAGTCATCCAAGGATGACAGGTATGTTCGTAAAACTAGTACACAGATTTCTTTTAATGTCATCTGTTATTGTTGCAACAAGGTTGGGCATGTAATTGTTGACTGCCCTGTGAAATGAAAGGAAGAAGATGAAAAGAAGAAGAAAAAGCATCACCATCACCATAAGGGAAAGAAGAAGGAGAAGTCCTGTGTGGCTAAGAAGGAGAGAAGCTGGATAGATTATTCATCCTCAGAATCTAAAGATGAAGAGGAAGAATCCTATATATGGCTGATATCTATTACTGCAGATCCAGGAGAAGAGGAGGAATATCCTGCTGCCAGGATAGGAATCAAGGCCCATCTGTCACAATCAGATAGTGGCAATGAGGAGGACGAAGAAGACTATGGATGCCATGGTTTGATGGTCATGACTGAAGAAGAAATAAGTCAACCAGATTCAGAATCACTCAAGGTACAACCTATTTTCAATTCTACATCTTCCTCTGACTATGAGACCAGACAAAATACTGGTGCATCTTCATCCTATGAAAAAGATTGCTCAGAATCTGAGACTAATGTTAATCAATTGATTAACAAGTATGGACTACTCCTAGATGGTCTAAATAAGAGCAGAATTCTTGCTAAAAGGCAAGCCAAGGAGATAGAAGTTCTAATGCCTTATAAAACTCTTTATAACAATAAATCTATTGAGTTCTATAAGAAAAGTCATGAGGTGTCTGAACTCAAGAAAAGTCTTTAGTGTCAGACTTTGCTTCTGGAAGAGAAGAAAAAACATATTAGATATCTGGAATAAAAGTTCACAGAGATATTGGGGATTGTGATTAACCCTTCTCAGTCACAGGGTCAGTTGCCAAAAGCTACAACTTGCCCAGTCCCTGAGAAGCTGGGTATTTATCACATCAATCATAATTTCAAATCAGAATTCACAGATAAGAGTACAGTGTTTCAAAAGGCAAATTCACCTTCTAAAACTGTCAAGTTTGTGCCACTCCAGAAGGATCAATCAAATGTGTGCTCCACTAGTGGGGTGAAGGCACATGATCCAAGAAAGAGTGATTCTGTCCACTCTAGCCACAAAGTTCAAGAGAAGTTCTTTATATTTGGATCAAAATATCCTTTATCTAAGGAAATGAGAGAGTCCACTAGATGGCAGGCTCCAAAAATACATCAGGCCTATACTGGACCAGCTGTATTTAGTCGCTCAGCACCTTCACTCAAGAAGAAGGGGGCAGCATCATGCAATGCTCATCCAGCAAATTCTGGTGTTGCTCACATCTCTCTTTGACAGCAATTCTATGCTGGCCTAAAGAGAAGATACAACATTCATTAATGTTGGTGCTATGGGAAAGTGGGTCACTTTGTCATTGATTATTGGCATAACCTGAATGTGACTAGTGGACAGAAAGGTGCTCAGCCCAGACAGAGAGTTTGGCAAAATTTTTATGATGCTAACAAGAACATAGGACCCAATTATCATTGGGTGCCTAAGGGTAAATGAATTTTGTTTTGCAGGATTGTCCAAGTACCTGTCTAATTAAGACTTGGTATTTGGACAATGGGTGTTCCAGGCAAATATCTGGGACAAGATAGTTGCTCTAGAAATATACTCCAGGAAAAGCAATACATTAAGGTTGAGGCTGTCAAGAATGTAATCCTCAAAAGCTAGATGAAGCAATCCTAAAGGTAAGTCTCACTCTCCTATATAGAGATTAAGTTTGCTAATTGATTAGTTATATTAGACGTGCTCAGGTTGAACCTAATCAAGCACACCAAATAGAAAATAGTGATTCAATTATCTACACTGTTAATTTTTGTATGCTTTATTCTAAAATTAAAATAACTTATTAGCAAGATTTACGGTAAACCAATGCATAAATTGCAATGCCAATAAAAATGGCATATTAACATGTTAGGTCCCCTTCTATTTAAAACTAATAAAATTTTTTCAAGTCAAAAATATTGTACCTCCTATCAGTACGGGAAGCCACAAATTAAACATGAGTGAATAAGTAGAAGAAAAGCTGAGGGTAGAAAAATCAAAGCACTAAATCTCCTATTTCATAACAGGAAGTGTAACGCAACCCGTTAAAACGAAATGTATAAGTTTTAGGCCAAAAATGCTTAATTGATAATTGAACCATTTTAGTATAAATAGAAAGCCGATAAGAAATGAAAAGCCACTCCACTCTTTAAAAGCGTTAACCCTAGCCGTTGAGATCGAAACCCTCTCACCGTCTTGCCGCACTGGTTCAATGGCGGCAAATATCATCAAAGAGCTCCAGTAAGGATACGAAATTGTGAGGGATGGATTCATTCATGCATCTCCAGAGATTAAAGCAGTGAAAAGGATGATTGAAATCACAGTCCTGTAGTACACCCTGTCTGAACCCTTCACCATTCTTAAAAAAGGAGTTAGTATAATTCCTCTTGAACATAAAGCGTCCTCCTCTCAAAACTCTCTTAAGTCTAAGATTGAAGATATCAAAATAAAGGTAAACCCTAAGAGACTAGGAATGGCCCTTCATATACCCTCCGTTAACCCTAGCGTGGAAGAAGAGCTCACCATCACGGACATAGACAGTGCTCTCAGATAGTGTGGATACACTGAGGCCAAATCTGGGTCTCTTAAAAGAAAATTCTTCAATCTAAGAAGCAAATTGCTAGCAGATATTATAGGGAAATCCCTTATCTGCAAACCTGGATCACATAGTTAAAATTTCTCAAGGTGGTCAACAAGATAGCCCAAATGCCAAATTAATATCTTCGGAACTACCCAGTTCACACCTTGAACCAGCGGAAAAATAGGGAACAGGCTCAACACACCAAGCACATGGAAGAACAAACAGATCTTATATTCATTACACTTCTTTACAATGCGAGGTATACGTAGTGAGACATGATTTCGCTAGTATAAACAACTGACAACAAAAAGCACCAAAAACAAGTCGGGCGGACAGCACCGGAGTCCGCCGAGACCGCCGAGGTCGCCGCGGTCGCCGAGTCCGCTGAGATCGCTCGAACTTAAGCTGCAATCCACTGAATAGCCACGGAGTCCGCCGAAGCCGCGAGGCCGCGCAGACATGCCGTTATTCGCCTCCTGCTGAGGAACTGAGGAATAGACCGCCTACCCGCCTGAGACCGGCGGACAGGTTATTGAAGCTGGCAAAGTTGAAACAGAGCTGACAAGCCGCAAAGCGACCTCCTGCTGAATCCGCAGAGACCGCACAACTTCCAAGTACTTGACCGAAGTCACAGCCAAACTCCTGGCTCCTTAAAGCTACCCGCGTGACCTGCACACAGCACACAGTTAACTCTGAATCAATCCGTGCGGACAGAAAAACTGAGACCGCAGCACCTCGCCGAACCCAACTTACTGTTCACTCAAGTTACTGTAGATGTGCCAGGGGGGTCCTATTTATAGACGAGGTGAGGAGTGTGGTCACCGCCCTAGAGATAGCGACACCGCCCAAGCCCGCGCGATAGCAAAACACCATCCGCCGAGTCCGCAAGGACTTAGCCGGATACCAAGGAAAACCGCCAGAAGCAAGGCAACTTTTGCGAACCCACATCAGTCCGCCCAAGCTATGCGGACAAGGCATCAGCCCGCAAAGACTCCAACCACTACAGGACAGCAACCCCCTTAAATGGCTGTCCGCACAAACCCGATGCAGTCCGCAAGACTCAAACCTCAATCCGCCACAAAAGGCAGATAACAACAGTCCACCCGGTCAACATCGGACTTGGCGGATACTGAGAACACCATGGTCTTGGCGCAGAGTGTGACCAAGTCCAAAACCATCAAAGGCCAATGCGAGCATGGCGGACATAAACTCCCGTCCGCCAAACACCCTAGCACACAGACCGCCAGCAGTCCGCAAGCTACTCGCACACCTGCCCAACGCAGCAGCCATCTCCCGGACTCCACACACCAGTCCGCCAACGACCTCCACAGCAAGCACCTGCTGTATCACAAGAGCTTGACAAGGCCTCAGCCAAGCTCTAAGCCCAGTCTGCAACAGCCCATACCGTGGACACACTAGTCCGCAAGCTTCCCGCGGACATGAGCCAAACCGCCAAACATCACAAGCTTGCACCACGGCCACTGAGCAATGCACCAGTCCGCAAGCCTCTATCCGCTCATGCCGCTCCTTGGCGAAACCAATCAGCCAACGCCCTATCCGCAGATAACAGGACGCATAGTCCGCGGACTTCACCCGAACAACCCGCTCAGAACAGCCGGTTTCCACTAGACTTTCCACCAAGCCGCACATAACAGTCCGCCCAGTCCGCCTAGTCCGCCAACGCTGTCCGCTCAGGCCGCCCTGCCTGTCCTGTCAACCACTTCCACTTCACAAATTTCAACACTCCCCCTTGAAGTGGGAAGTGGTGACCAAGCCCAGCAAGCTTCGCAAGCACTCAAAGGGCCCCTTCGACAGTGGCTTCGTGAAGATGTCAGCAAGATTATCTTCACTCCGAACATGCCCGATCAGCAGAGACCCCTCCAACACCTTCTCCCTGATGAAATGGTGATCGATCTCTATATGCTTGGTCCTAGCGTGACACACTGGATTGTTAACCAGCTTGAGAGCACTCTCATTGTCACCTCGGGGTAAAGTCGGCCCTTGCACTTCTTCATGAACATCCTCTATAAGCCTCCTCAACCAGATGGCTTCCCGAGCAACCAAGGCCGAAGCCTTATACTCTGCCTCCGTAGTTGAGACGGACACTGAGTCCTGCTTCTTGCTACACCACGAGATGCTAGCTGAACCGCAAGTGAACACATAACCTGAAGTAAACCTCCGATCATCCGAATCACCGCCATATTCAGCATCTGTGTACCCAAGCAATGCAAACTCCGAGTCCCTTCCATAGAGGAGTCCCATGTCAGAATTCACCTTGACATACTTCAGAATACCCTTCGCCGCCACTAGATGAGATTTCTTTGGTTCAGCCATGAATCGACTTACTCGACCAACAGCATAAGCAATGTCCGGCCTTGTAATCGTCAGGTAAATCAAGCTCCCAACAAGAGCCATGTACACCAAGGGATCATGAAGAACCCTTCCCTCATCTCGTCGAAGCTTCAGCCCAGGTTCCAGTGGAGTAGAGCACTTCTTCCCTTCGCCCATGCCGAACCGCTTCACAATGCGATCTGTATACCCTTTCTGGCAAATGAGAATACCGCACTCCTTCCTCTCCACCTCAAGACCAAGAAAGTGATGAAGCTCTCCCAGGTCTTTCATCTCAAAGCGTATAGCAAGCTTAGCCCTGAGCCTTGCTACTTCCCCCTCCGAATTCCCTATGATGATCATGTCATCCACATACAACAGGACCAAGACTTGTAGCTCCTCCTTCTTCTTGACGAACAAGCTTGAATCCGAGTTGGAAGTAAGGTATCCACAGAATTGCAAGTACTCTGCAATCTTCCCATACCACGCTCTAGGAGCTTGCTTTAACCCATAGAGAGCCTTCCTGAGTTTGCAGACATAGTCCGGATGATCTTCAGAAATGAAACCGAGCGGCTGATCCATAAAGATGTCCTTGTCAATCTCTCCATAAAGAAAGGCATTCTTCACATCGAGTTGCCACAACCTCCATCCCTTGCTAGCAGCCAAGGTGATCACCACTCTAACTGAAGTCATCTTCGCAACCAGACTGAATGTCTCCTCATAGTCTTCTCCATACTGCTGTGAGAATCCTCTAGCGACCAGGCGAGCTTTGAACCTACCAATGCTCCCATCAGCCTTCTTCTTCAACTTGTACACCCACTTGCAAGTAACCGGAGTAATGCCATCAACCTTGGGCACAAGGTCCTAGGTTTCATTCTTTTTCAGAGCATCAATCTCTTCCTTTATGGCATCTTCCCACTCCTTCACTCCAGTGGCCTCGTTGAAGGTTGCAGGCTCTCGCTCATCCAGAGGACCTGCAAAGAAGCAGGAGACAAAGCTCACTGCATTCCCATCACAGTACCGAGCCGGTGGCTTAACAACCCTCTTCGATCTCCGAAGGGTCGGCTCCTTGCTCGCTGCTTCCGTTGCTTCTTCAGGCTCAACTCCTACTTGGGGCAAGCATTGAGCAGTGCTCCCCCTGCTTCCTGAGCCAGAAGGCTCAGCCTCAGAGTTAGAAGCAACAGGAGCTGCTGGTGAAACAACAAGCTCCTCTTCCAAGCCTTCAGTGGCCACCACCGGTGCTTCATCAACTTTGCTACTTCCGGTTAGCTCAACCAAGCCACCTCCATATGACATCAGCTCGTCAAAGACAACGTCTCTTTACACCATGAACTTCTTCGTCACAGGATCCATGCATTTCGATCCCTTCTTCCGCTCATCGTAGCCAACGAAGACAAGCTTCCTTGCCTTCGCAGCCAGCTTAGTCCGTGAAGCATCCGGGACATGCACGTAACAAGATAAACCGAACACCCGAAGGTGTCCCACACTCGGCTTCTCCTTCAGCAACAGCTCAAAAGGAGTCTTCATGTTGATAGGGCTGAGTAGCATCCTGTTGATGACATAAGCAGCACAAGACATCCCCTCCTCCCAAAAGGACCTTGGGATATCTTTCCCATGAAGCCAGCATTTGCAGGTCTCCGTTAGATGACGGATCTTCCGCTCCGCTACCCCATTTTGTTGTGGAGTGTGAGCACAAGTAAGCTCCCGTTGGATCCCGTGCTTCCTGCAGAAGTTAGAAAACTCGGAGGAAACAAACTCACCCCCGTTATCAGTTCTAAGCTTCTTAATCCGCAAGCCAAGCCGGCCTTCTACCAACTCCTTAAACTCCACAAACAAACGGAAGACTTCTGACTTCTCCTTTAAGAAGTACACCCAAGTATACCTTGAGTAGTCATCAACCAAGACAAGCATGTATCTGCTTCCACCAAGGCTGGCAGTAACCGTCGGTCCCATCAAGTCGCCATGTATGCACTCCAATGGTAGCTTGCTCCTTGTTTGTGATTTATCAAACGGAAGGCGATGTGCCTTACCGTATTGGCAGCCCATGCAAACATGCCCGTCACTAAAGGAGGACAACTTAGGCAACCCCTTCACCAAACTTATACTAGCCATCGCCTTCAGCTTGTCCATGCCTACATGCCCCAGCCTCTCATGCCAGATAGCAGCGCTATCATTGGCCCTCATACGATCAACATAAGAATTGGTGGCAAGAACAAACAAGTTCTTCACCCTCCTCCCTACATGAGCAACATCAGTCTTAACCGCTGATACGTTGCGAAGGAACCTCACGTCTGTTGGCCCAAACAAAACGTAATAACCAGCGTCCACCGTATTGGTCACCGAGAAGAGGTTCTTCTTCATGCCCGGCACGTGATACACACTCCTTAACGTGAGTGGCCCCTGATCACTACCCAAAGACACGACCCCCTCTTTCTTTACTGCATAAACAGTATTATCAGCAGTGATAATAGCTTCGTTACCTGAGTATGCTTGCATGGAGGTAAACTTTGACTTGTCTCCGGTGAGGTGATGACCACACCCGGAATCCACAATCCACTCGCCGTTGAAGTCCTCAGCAGACAAGGAACGGACACAAGTGCCCGTCATGAAAGCTCCGCCCCATTCTGCTTCTTCACTTCTTGAGCAAGCTTCCTCCTTTCCCGCAGCATGCCCGGGCTGCAGTTTGACCATGCAGTCCCGCTTGAAGTGCCCACTCTGATGACACCGGTAGCACTTCAAATTCTTCTTCCAGTCCTTAAGAGCATTGCTCCTCTCCGGCTCATATGAAGTTGAAGTCTCCTTCTCACCAGCGACCCGCACCTTCTTCTTCTTCTTCCCTTCCCATCCTTTCTTCTTACCTGAGAAGAGAGCTTCGTTGCCTTCCTGATTAAGATTAACTCCAGCCATCTGCCTTGCCAAGCTCTCCTGCGATGCAAGAAGATTCTCCAGCTCCAGCAAAGACGGCTGAGTAGCCCACCCTTGAACATATGTCACAAAGGCCACATACTACTTCCGCAAGCCGCAGATAATGTGCCTTTTCATCTTCGCCTAAGAGATAGGCTCATCAGGATCCAGTGCCGACAGCTCAGCACACAAGCTCTTCATCTTTAAGAAGTACTTTGAGATGGAAAGGTCCCCCTTAGTTTCCCTGGCCAACTCATTCTCCAGAAACTGAAGCCGCGCCACATTCTTCCTATTGAACAACTCATCAATGGTTGTCCAAATATCAGCAGCCGACTCACATCCAACAATTTGATCAAATAGTTTCAGAGACTCGGCCCTCTTGAGGATAAACTCCGCCTTAGCATTTGTTTTCCTCTAGAGCCTAACCTGCTCAGCAGTACCGAACGCAACAGTCACTTCCTGTCTGTCGTCACCACCGACGACTTCCCACAGCTCCTTGCCAAGAAGATAACTCTTCATGCTCGACTTCCACTTCTTGAAGTTAGTCGGCGTTAAGAGTTCAATGCCAAGACCCCTTGCAAATCTCCCTTCCATTGCAACACTTGCTTGGATAAGCCTTCAGAAGCACAGAGCACCAACACAGGTTGATCACCACTCAAACACAGAGCACAACACTGGTTGAAACCACTCAAGCAACTGAACCTCCCTCTGATACCAAGTTAAAATTTCTCAAGGTGGTCAGCAAGATAGCCCAAACGCCAAATTAATATCTTCGGAACTACCCAGTTCACACCTTGAACCAGCAGAAAACCAGGGAACATGCTCAACACACCAAGCACATGGAAGAACAAGCAGATCTTATATTCATTACACTTCTTTACAATGCGAGGTATACGTAGCGAGACATGATTTCGCTAGTATAAACAGTTGACAACAGAAAGCACCAAAAAACAAGTCGGGCGGACAGCATCAAAGTCCGCCAAGACCGCCGAGGTCGCCGAGGTCGCCGAGTCCGCTGAGATCGCCCGAACTTAAGCTGCAATCCGCCGAATAGCCACGAAGTCTGCCGAAGCCGCGAGGCCGCGCGGACACTCCGTTATTCGCCTCCTGCTGAGGAACAGACCGCCTACCCGCCTGAGACCGGCGGATAAGTTATTGAAGATGGCAAAGTTGAAACAGAGCTGACAAGCCGCAAAGCGACCTCCTGCTGAATCCGCAGAGACCGCACAACTTCCATGTACTTGACCGAAGTCACAGCCAAACTCCTGGCTCCTTGAAGCTACCCGCGTGACCTACACACAGCACACAGTTAACTCTGAATCAATCCGCGCGGACAGAAAAACTGAGACCGCAGAACCTCTCCGAATCCAACTTACTGTTCACTCAAGTTATTGTAGATGTGTCAGGGGGGTCCTATTTATAGACGAGGTGAGGAGTGTGGTCACCACCATAGAGATAGCGACACCGCCCTAGCCTGCGCGATAGCAAAACACCGTCCTCCGAGTCCGCAAGGACTTAGCCGGATACCAAGGAAAACCGCCAGGTGCAAGGCAACTTCGGCGAACCCTCATCAGTCCGCCCAAGCTATGCGGATAAGGCATCATCCCGCAAAGCCTCCAACCACTACAGGACAGCAACCCCCTTCAATGGCTGTCCGCACAAACCCGAGTGAGTCTGCAAGACTCAAACCTGAATCCGCCACAAAAGCCAGATAGCAACAGTCCGCCCGGTCAACAGCGGACTTGGCGGATACAGCGGACACCATGGTCTTGTCACAGAGTGTGACCAAGTCCAAAACCATCAAAGGCCAATCCGAGCATGGCGGACATAAACTCCCGTCCGCCAAACACCCTAGCACACAGACCGCCAGCAGTCCGCAAGCTACTCGCACACCTGCCCAACGCAGCAGCCATCTCCCGGACTCCACACACCAGTCCGCCAACAACCTCCACAGCAAGCACCTGCTGTATCACCAGAGCTTGACAAGGCCTCAGCCAAGCTCTAAGCCCAGTCTGCAACAACCCATACCGCGGACACACTAGTCCGCAAGCTTCCCGCGGACATGAGCCAAACCGCCAAACAACACAAGCTTGCACCACGGCCACTGAGCAATGCACCAGTCCGCAAGCCTCTATCCGCTCAGGCCGCTCCTTGGCTAAACCAATCAGCCAACGCCCTATCCGCAGATAACATGCCGCATAGTCCGCGGACTTCACCCAAACAACCCACTCAGAATAGTCGGCTTCCACTAGACTTTCCACCGGGCCGCACATAGCAGTCCGCCCAGTCCGCCTAGTCCGCCAACGCTGTCCACTCAGGCCGCCCGGCCTATCCCGTCAACCACTTCCACTTCACAAATTTCAACACACATAACATTATCTCCAAGTCCTTGTTTGATGTCATGACCAGAATTATCCTGAATAAAAAGACCTCGTGGTCTTCTCTCATCTATCAGAGATTAGTAGAATGTATTCTCTCTCCAAACATGGGCATAATTCTTTCCTTATACCTAGTGAACACCTATCCCGATACTTTCAAACAGGAATATGAGGTGAAGATTCACTACCTAAAAAGAATGGACATAAAGACTTTGGACATATTCACTAGAGTCCTACCAATGAGCCAACCCCTAGGAATAAAGGACTCCTTTAAGGGTATAAGGAAGAAACCTACTGAGGAAGAAAGAACTTCCAGCCCTGAACCAGAGCTTGGATCATCCTCTCCAGCCGATATTGGTCTGCAGGGTGACTTATCACTCAGTCAATCCTGTTGAAATTTGTGAAGTAAAATTGGGTGAATGGAGCACTTGGACCTATCTGCACGGACTACGCGGACAGGGTTGGCGGACTGCTAAGTCGGCAGGGATGTTGTAGACGGTTTGCTCTATAGCGGTCTGGGCAGTCTATTCGCGCGGACTACACGGACAACTATGGTGGTTAGCAAGGTCGGCTTGTGCTCAGCAAGCAGTTGGATCCCAGGAAGTAACCTGGCGGATAGAAACTCTACCTGCGTAGTCCGGCATGAAGCGGACTGAAGAACTGGAGCTCGGCAGACCGGTTTGGTAGTTGCCTTGGTCTTGCTCTGGTGTAGTGGCAAGTGGAAGCCGCGGAGACCGCCAGTCAGTGTGGACTGATACTGGAGTTCGCCGGGACAGACAGACTGGATGCAGTGTCTGCCAGTAAGTGGGGACTGTCCCTTGTGACCAGTGGTGTGGACTTGGTTCGGTCTGAATCAAGTCCATGTTTGGCTCAGTCTGGGGAGATCGCGTAGTAGAGTGCGGACTGCTTCTCAGTACGTCAAGCTCGGCAGTAGTGCTTGTGCCTTGGTTGCGAGTTTCGGGATAAGCGGACTGGAGGTTGTGTTCGCAACTGTGTGCAGACTGGAGCTGGAGTCCGCTGAGTTCGGCAGCTGCCTTACTGGCGTGGCTGTGGACTTGAGTCATGCTGATTTTTGTTGATGACTATTCAAGGTATACTTGGGTATACTTCATGAAGAAGAATTCCAATATGATGCGCTTGTTTGTGGAGTTCAAGAAGCTTGTGGAAGGCCAGCTTGGCCTGCGGATCAAGAAGTTGAGGACAAACATTGGTGGTGAGTTTGGCTCAACCGAGTTCTCAAACTTTTGCAGGAAGAAAGGGATCTGGAAGGAGCTTTCTTGTGGATATACTTCACAGCAAGGCCATATTGCAGCTCAGATGATCCGTTAGTTAATGGAGACCTGTAAGTGTTGGCTTCAGAGTAAAGGCATTCCTAAGGCTCTTTAGGCGGAAGGCATGGCTTGTGCTGCTCATGTCATCAATCAGATGCCTCTTAGTCCGATCTATGTGAAGACTCAATATGAGCTGATGTTCAGAGTAAAGCCCAGTGTGAAGCACCTACGGGCTTTGGATCTTCATGCTACATAAACTCTCCGGGTGCTCTCAAGATAATGCTAGTCTTTGTTGGGTATGATAAGCAGAGGAGAAGATGGAGGTGTATGGATCCTGCGACGAAGAGACTGATCGTGTATCGAGACGTTGTCTTCGATGAGTTTATGCCATATTGGCGTAGCTCTCATGTGGAGCTAGAGATGAGCAGGTCAGATGGTGGGCTGAAGGAGGCTGCTGCTAAGGTTCATGTGGAGTTGCCTGGGTCACTAGGAGCTCGAGGTTGTTCTAGCTCCGGGGAAAAGACATCGGGGTCAGGAAGTAGGGGGAACGATGCTCCATGTACTTCTGGCTCGAAGGTGGAGGCTTCTGGTTCAGGAAGCAGGGGGAGCGATGTTTCAGGAAATTCTTGTTCAAGAGGGGAGTCTTCTGGTTCAGGTAGCAGGGGGAGTGTTGCTCCAAGTGCTCCTGGTTCTAGTGAGTAGGTGTCTTGTTCAGGGAGCAAGTGGAGCATTATTTTGGGTTTGCCCGAGAACGGAGCTGGTTCAGGAGCAGCGGAGGTGGTTAGCCATGATCAGGTTCTTCGGAGATCGAAGAGGATCAGTAAGTGATAATACGGTTTGCAGTCAATTTTATTAGGGTATTTTCAGGGTTTTAAAGCAAATCATGTCTTGTAAAGTGCTTATTTTGATTCCCCTTTGTATATATTATTGTCGTTAATGCGTTTTTCTGCTTTTTGTAGGTTTTCACGGCTTTCAGCCGAATTTTGCTGTGATATGCCCCCGGGTCACGACCTACCCGAGCGTGTACCTAGGGCGTGTAACCCAAAGGAATGAAGCAATTGGTCTGATACTACATTCCGTGGAAACTTAGTGTACACGCCCTCTGCCACGCTTGGTGTCACATCCGACACGGGCATGTTCCAGAGGCGTGTCCCCAGGTTCCGAGGAATCGCCACAACGCGCTCGTTTTTCCCGCTCCACCGTCGCACCGAATGTGTCATGCCCACGGGTCACGCCGACCCGGGCGTGACATATGGGCGTGTACTTCAACAACCATGCCTGTCAACTCCAGCAATTAATTTCAGCACGAAAAAGTCGCAACAACCGTGTCACGCCCCAGGTACACGCCCGACCAGGACGTGTCAGGGGGGGGGGGGGGCGTGACCCATCCCGAAAAAATCTTTAAATTGAGCCCTTCCCCAAGGGTTCAGAATTACTTTTTGGCTGAGAGGGGGAGGTTCTGCCCCCTTGTTTAATGTTCCTTTTTATGCTTTTCCCCTCTTTCTCTCTCTCTTACTTTGTATTTTTCTTAATCATAGTTTAGTTAAGCTTTTGTAATAGCTTTTGTTAATGCCTTAGTTGCTAATGATAGGGCCAGAATAGGATTTTCAATTCCATGCACTTGTAATCTCGTTCATTTTCATGTTGTAAGCTCGCTTTAATTTTAATAAAAGTGCTCTTGTTTTCTTCTCTATACTACTTTGTGTCTTTATGCATTACTACTAATCCCCCCTCTTCCACCTCATTATGATTAACTAATCCTCCATGTACTCGATCTTGATTATCTGAGGTTCGAGTGATTAGGTTATGATGCTTTGAATCTTACCTTTTCTTTTTAGGGTTTAGCCTTGAATTACTCTTGAATTATCACGGGTTGGAGGTATATCGTCGATATATACTCTCCACCTTTGCTTTTATTCTGGGCTAGCCGAGAGCCCAAAAGTTTGAAATGAGCACTCAAGAGTAAAGGGAGTTGTTCGCACCCCTCGAGAGAGGTAGACGTTCAAATCTCTCGGATTGGAGTAAAATCCAATAGAGGGGTTCGCAGCATAAAGCGGGTTTTAGGCCTCCGATTCGGACGAAAGTTCGGTCAGACCTTCCTAAACTCAGATGGGCATGACTTCGAGAGAAGCATGTTCTTGCTTTTAGAACCTCCGCGGCCATGGTCTCTTGTCTTATTAATTTAAAAAGTTTATTATTGCATCTTTTGATCAACTTAAGCCGAGGTGATTCTCGATCGAGTAATATCGCTTAATTATCATTTAGCTTTTCTCTAAATTGCAAGTAAAACATTCTCACTTCTCTAATTTAGTAAGCAACCCCAAAACAACTTTTAATTGATAAGATAATAGTAACTCCTTGAAGTAGAAGTACTCAATTCGCCCCGGGTAATACGACCTTGATATTGAACTTAATATCCTATATTATATGCGACAAGGTATACTTGCCTTCATCGAATATAGAATCAGAGAACATCTCACAACTACACTTCCACCTTCTCCTACCTTAACTTTGTCTTCTCCACGCATAACCCCTTCTCCGCTTAAATAAATTTTATATCAGTAAGCCACCAGCTCGATATAGTGAAGGGAACACGCCGGGCTTGATTCCGTGTTTCTTTGTTATCCCTCAGGTCGAGCAAGTTTCTTCTGGCTGTGATGACCCAACTAGAATCAAGGAGGTGGTTGACAGCAAGGCTGAAGAGGTGACTTCTGTCAGAGCTAACGAGGCTTCGGCTTTTGTGCCCAAGGTAGTTGGTGATACTCCTGTGATGCATGCGTGGAGGTTGAAGCTGAAGAAGGCAGAGGGAAGCATGGCTCCTATAGGAGATGTTGGAGGGCTCCCTGATGGCCCATGATATTTGGGGAGAGGACTATGTCTTGGACATTTCTTCGTAGATGCTATCGGAGGGATCAGGTGCAAGGTTACAGGAGCTGTTGGAGTTTTTCACCAATTCTCACTTCAAGGGGGAGTGTTGAAATTTGTGAAGTGAAAGTGGGTGAATGGAGCACCTAGACATATCCGCGCGGACTACGTAGACAGGGTTGGCGGACTGCTAAGTCGGTAGGGATGTTGCAGATGGTTTGCTCTGTAGCGGCTTGGGCGGTCTATTCGCCCGAACTACGTGGACAACAGTGGCGGTTAGCCAGGTTGGCTTGTGCTCAGCAGGCAGTTGGATCCCAGGAAATAACCGGGCGGATAGAAACTCTATCCGCGGAGTCTGGCATGAAGCAGACTGAAGAACTGGAGCTCGGCAGACCAGTTTGGCAGTTGTCTTGGTCTTGCTCTGGTGCAGCGGCAAGTGGAAGCCGTGGAGACTGCCAGTCTGTGCAGACTGATACTGGAGTTCGCCGGGACAGGCAGACTGGATCCAGTGTCCGCAAGTAAGTGCGGACTAGCGCTTGTGGCCAGTGGTGTGGACTTGGTTGTGTCTGAACCAAGTCCATCTTTGGCTCAGACCGGGGAGATTGCGCAGTAGAGTGCGGACTGCTTCTCAGTACGCCAAGCTCGGCAGTAGTGCTTGTGCCTTGGTTGCGATTTTGAGGAAAAGCGGAATGGAGGTTGTGTTCCAAACTGTGTGCGGACTGGAGCTAGAGTCCGCTGAGTCCGGCAACTGCCTTGCTGGCGTGGCTATGGACTTGGGGTATGCGGACTGGATCAGTCTGCAAGATATGCCGACTGAAGAAGTCTGCAAGTTATGCGGACTGGGTTGTCTGCAAGGATATGCAGACTAGAGCTGTCCGCAGTCACTATAACAAAGTCGTCTTATGGCGACATTTTTTTATGCCTTTAGTGACGATTTCAAAGCGTCACGATAGTTTTTGTGACGTTTATAAAAACGTCACTAAATCGCCACGATTGCGCATATCGCTGTAGCACCTTACGACGCTTTCAAAAAAAACGTCGTGATTGACAGTTACTCTATGGTGACAGTTTTCTCAAGAAACGTTGTGATTGATAGTTACTCTACGGTGACATTTTTTTCAAAAAACGTCATGATTGGCAATTATTTTACCCCGACACTTTCAAAAAACTTCATTATAAGCTCAATAATGTGCAAAAAACGTCATTATAAGCTTTTAACTCTATCACAATATTTTATGCAAAATGTTGCATTAATATTGAAACTTTTAGATTAAAATAATAAATATTACAACTAGAACATTCAAGAATGTGCTAGTTTAAAAAAGTCAAGATTCCAAAACAATTGAAGCTCAATCAATGAAATCTTCAATACTTACATTGAGTTAATCAATAAATATTCCTTTTATATTTTTACATCAATATAATTACAAATCTTTACATAATTTTCATAAACCCAAAAAAACTTGAGACTCCGCATCTCCAACAGTTATGAGTCCCGTCCAACCATTGAAGTGTATTTGTATAGCTCGAGTATATATTCTCATTAGCACCAATTAACCGGATCAATACCTGTCTGAATATGTGAATGAATCCAAATTAAAGTCAAGTTAACCAATATTATAATGAATTTAATAGAAAATAATCAATATCAACATAAGAATCATTTAAAAAGTGTGTGGTCTTAAATGCTATTCTCCATCATGAATGTGAGGCCAATACGACCTACCAGCTAGCAAATTTTTTTTGGATGGCCCTGCATGATGATAGGGACAAACTATAAGTGAGGTGGATGACATGTAATCTAAAAACTTTAATAGAGATAAAACAAAAATCAATGTGTAATGGATTTTTGCACATCTTTAAAAGTGCTTAAACTAAAATTATTTTTGCAACCAAGAAATTAGTAAAGTAATTGCAAATAAATGTATTATATATGCAATCAACCAAGAGATGAGTAAAGCAATAAAATATTTTATATACAACGCAAACAAAGATATGAATAAGGATCAATTGAGCTGCAAATTATACCAAGAACTAAAGAGTGGTATCTCGGTCAGTTACCAAGAACTAAAGAGTGGTTTATCCTAGCCCTTCAGTACAGGATAATGTGGTTATACTCTCCGCTTTAAACAGGATAGTAGCGGTCAAAAGAATTTTTGCGAGAAAGGGCTTCGCAACCAAGAGGAATAGTTGAGTCCTAAGAGATGGTGCTTAGACGTGGATGTAAGTGATTGATTCAAACCACATAAAAATCGTGTGTGCTTACATGAATTATAGTTTAAAGACTTAATTTACTTCATGTTAATATGGTGCTCTTGTTACTATGCTAATGTACTATCATGTTTGAGTAAATCATCTCTATTGTGCTTACAATTCATTGCTTACAATATTAGCATTATTTCTTACAACACCTGCATTGTGTTCCCTTGCCATTAGTAGTTTAAGTTTGAAATTATGTAAAATACTTTATATTTTTGTTGTGTTTATTGTGTTGGATGTAATTGAGAATTTGACAATAAACTCGACAAAAGTGCACACCCAATTCAACACCCCATCCCCCTTTTTGGTTGACATAAATCCAAATCCACACTATATACCACAAGAGTTGGACATTGTTTGGGGCGCCCGTTTGGGCTCTGTTGTGATGTCAAAAGGTTAGAGAATAAGGCGCCCCAAACAGAAAACGATCTCCGGCGGCATTCCGCACGAGTGAAGAAGAGAAAAAGCTCCAGTACAACTCCATTTCCCTCTAGAGAAGACCTCCTCTAGTATCATTTCTCTCTGGCGGTGTTCCGCCTTCGTCTACCAAACAAAGTCTTATTCCTTCTATTTATTTGTTAATTGGAAATAGACAAGTGGCAATGAAGATATACCATCCTAGACTATTTCTTAATTAATGAAAGGAAAAAGTGTATGAGAATGGACTGCATAAACACACACACGAAAAGCTTTGCACAGGGTAGAGAGAGTGCTAGAACCTCTATATAACACTAAGAATACCCCCTGCTCATGGCTGACCAATGATCGAGATGAGGGTGGCTGGGAGAAACCACTGAGATGTGCAAGTGCGGCAGCAAGAGCATCCGCCCCTTTCTCTTCTATTAGTTTTCTCGCTATTGGCAGAAAAAACTGTATTGATTCAGAATGCACACCCTGAAGAGTGGCAAGAACTTGTATAAGGAAAGGAGCAATTGAGATTGCCGGCCATGGAGGAGGAGGTGGATATCGGCCAGATCTGGAGGTTTCCATCGTCGGGCTTGGAAAAAGAGTGGGAGCGGCTTGGGTATGGATCGAGGAAAAGCTAGGGCTGGCCGAATCTCACCATTCCTGGAGGAGAAGCTCTTGGAGGGGATCAACCATGAGAAAGGATGTGGAGAGGAGTTTCTTGCTGTTGATAGCCGGCGGGTGGAGTTCTGAGTCACATTGGAAGAGGGGATGTGTAGAGAGAGAGGGAGAGGGTTGACGGCGGGCTGCTGGAAGAGTGATCGGGTAAGTGAAAGTAAAACCTAACCTAAATTATAACATATATATATATATCAAAATATATATTATAATAATATTATTATTATATTAAAAACATTATTTTATTCATTCAAATGCTCCTATATCGCTCTAGGGGACTCAGAAATTGTCCCGAGTGAGCTCCGTTCAACCATATCGCTATGACGCATCCACTAGAATGATCAAATGTCGATTCCGAGTTGGTTTGCTCAAAACTTGTTCTCGGAGAGTTCACGGTCTAATTTAACTTAAATGTAAAAACTGCCCAAATGACATTGGAAACGCGAACGATCGGCTCCGTTGGACTCATTATATTACTAACTATGAGTCTAACAAAACTGATTGTGGTCTAATCTGAGATTGTAGCATGATATTCAGAGTAAATCAACTGTAATTATTTCACCGGACTAATAAGGTCGCACTGATCCTAAATAGGCTCACCAAAAAAGGATTGATTGAACAAGTTAGGTCCCCTAGGGGTTCAATAGATCGGGTCAGAATTTGGGATATTACACAAATATTGATTGAAGATCTTATGTTTTGATGACGTTTTTAAAATAATCGTCACAAAAGATAAATATGTGTGTTGACGTTTTTATGAAAACCATGGGCAATGCTAAAATTTTGTATTGGTGACGTTTTTGAAAAAAAAACATCGCTAAATTAAAAACTAACAGCGACGCTTTAAAAAACGTCGCAATAAAAGCGTCACTGTAAACCCAATATTTTGTAGTGAGTATGGCCAGACTGGATCGGCGTGTCCACTAAGTCCGACAGATGCCTTTGTGGCAAAGCCATGGCCTCAGGATGTGCGGACTGAAGCCGGATGTCCGATGAGTCTGGCTGTTGCCTTTGTGGAGAAGCCATAGGCTCAGGATTGGCAGATTGTTGTTGTGTGTCCGCTGAATCCGACCGTGCCTTGGTGGCGAGGCTGCGGGCTCGGGATAAGCGGGCTGGTACTGTGTCCGCGGATTGGCGGACTATTGCTGCGGAGTTCGGCTGTGGTGGTCTTAGCTTGGCCATACGTCAAGGCGGACTGGTGTTGCTGTCCGGCCTTGGAGAAGCATTGGCGGACTGGCTATCTTGCACAGGTAGCGGTGGACTAGTGTGTGTCCGCGTGTCTTGCGGATAAAAATTTTCTTACTGCGGGATGTGGTGGTAATCCTATCGGCTAAGGCGGTGACCACACTCATCATCGTGCCTATAAATAGGACCCTTGTCACAACAGGATTAAGGAACCTCCATGCGTAAGTGAACAGTAACTTGAACCCGCACAGGTTGCTGCGGATTGCCTTTTCATGTTCGCGGGGTTTGATTGAGTTGACCGGGTTGTGCGGTGCAGGATGTGCATATAGCGCTGAAAGCCAGGACTTGGCTCTGATTGCGGTCAGGGACATTGCCAACTCTGCGGTTAAGCAACGTGGAGAAAATAGCAGGTCGTGGATAGCGACCAGACAGTCTTCTCTTTGGCAACTTGGTTCAGGGTTCAAGAAGTCGCCTACTTTAGGCGGACTGTTCTATTCGGCATCACAGCTTGTGCGGTCTGGCGGCGAGGCGACCTCGCGGTCAGGCGGCTTGCAGATCTGTGGCTAGAGCAAGCATTGGCACAAGTGGTAGTCCGCACGGCTTGGGTTGCGGTCTGGCGACCTGGAGGACTGAGCGGACTCCACAGCAGTATACCGGAGGCTTGTATTTGAGTCCGCGCGGCTTGTTTCTCGTGTCTTATTTTTGCAGTCTCTGATTTCCCTTGGGTGTTGTTTGGTGAAGCATGTCTCACCATGTATGTCTCGCTGTGTAGAGAAGTTAGCTATGATTCAATAAAGACGTTTGTGCTGCATGGGTTTGCTGGTTGATTGACTTCAGTTGAGATTACCCGTGCTCACTCCAGGTTCCAGGGAATTTCCGCGTGATCAAGGGGTGAGCTGGATAGTTCTGAGAATATTAATTTGTCTTTAGGCTATCTTGCTGACCACCTGGAGAGAATTCAACATGGTAGTAGTGCCAGCTTGTTGAATTTTAACAAATCCTCTGCAAACATTCAACTCCAGGACACTGTAGTGCATGTTGATAAAATTCATGCCAGTTCTAGGATAGGGCAATTGTCAAAGATTCATAATGAGGAAGAAGTTGCTACAAAAGATGAGGAAGATATGGTAGAAGATAACCATGAGCCTCCTGAAGCTTTAAATACTTATCTTGATAGGTCATGCCCAGAGAAGGATGCTCAGTCTGAGGGGGAGAATGATTAGATGGATTTGACAAACTTGGATAAAGTTATCAACAGAATAGTTGAGTCTACACCCACTACAGGTAATACCCACACCCTCTTAATTAGTAGTGTTAATACAGCCTTAGCTAAATAAATATTTCCTACTACAAGCACTGTAGTTGAGGGGGAGCCTTCTCAGATCCCTGCTAAGAATGTTGTACCTCCTCCTATGAGCCATACTTCATCTACCCCGATCTCCAATGAGGAATTTCTAAATCAAATCAAAGCACTCTTGGATGCTCGGACCATAACCCTCAAGGAGTAGTTGATCAATCAGTTGTCAAAGTGAGGGATTACTTGACAACCAAAGTAAATTAAAATAAAGAAGAAATCTCTCACTTAAACAAACAGTTCACCACCTGGTTTGATAGGGCTGGAACTGCTGGCATCAAATAGACAACCCTCATGCAATCCTTGGACACAAGCCAAGTACTCTCTGCAGCTGACATAGAATATGTCAAGAATTATGTAAGTGCAACTGATGAGGTGATCAAGGGTTCAAAAGATCATGTAAATCAACATATCACCAATGTTCCCTTCCAATCTATGAAGGAGGCAATACATCTGAAAGATTAGCTGCTTGCTGACAATGAAAGAATATTCAATTCTATATCAAGCAAGAATGAAGCCAACACCACCTTACTGTAAAATACCATCTCTGAAGAAGGCATAAAGGGGGAGAGTAGCCATGCTAAGGCACCAGCACTCATTGAAGATCAAGCCTTCAATATAATTCAAGGCACCAGGGTGGCACTACACCTTCCCCTCCTGTATAGAAAGAGGTCAGAGGACCTAGACTTCCCAGCACAAGCTAGAATTGCACAGGATGCATAGCTTGCTGCCAGAAGAAAGAGGGATGGAACTCAAATGGCTGAAGAGTTCATGTCAAAGAGGAGAGTTGAGAACAGAGATGATCTAGACTATGAATAGCTAAGTGATGCCTCAGAATCCATCATTATCAATGCTTAGCTAAGCCATGGACAAATCTTAAAGAATATTGATAGTGTATATCCTTCTGAGGAATGGATAAAGCAGCTCGAAAGAAATTCCTTAAGGTAAAGAGTATTCAAAGAGAATCTGGTAAGGAAGAGTAACCCCAAGAAAATGGCTTCCAGATATATTCCAATGTCATTCCACTACTTCAAGTGGAAGAAGAACTTAACAAAGGTTAAAACTTGAAGAAGACTGCTGCAACCAAGGATGCTGGTGCAAGTTCATCAAAGAATAGCTGATAAGAGACTGCAAGACTTAAGCTTACTTAAAAATTTTCTAATCTTTGTTTTGTAATGAATATCAACAGTGTAAAAATTTCAAATCTCTATCAAGGAAATGAATATGTTTTGCCTCTGACTACAATGATGTGACAAATGTGCATGAAATTTTCACTTACATGTTTGTGTTTGAAAATATGCTATTCCTTGACAGATATCTTATAATCACAAATTTTACCTACTACAGTTTGACTAAAGATATCTAAATTAGTTAATGATTATGTTTATCTTGATTATAATGTTTACCTGGTTAATGATTAATAAAGATTTGGTTGTTAATCATACTATCACATTTTCAATGATTGATAATACAACTGTACCATTGATATTTCAATCGTTGTGGTAAGTTATCTCATCCAGGGGGAGTTAATGTGTACAAGGATGTCTAGTTGTCATGATAATGTTATCATTAGACCTATCATGATATTCCTTGTGTTGATGCATCTTAGCATGGATGGGTGTTCTGCCTTCTTCAAATAGGGGAGACTGTTGAGAATTGTGCCCTACAATATTCCTCAAGATTTGAAGAGGCATCACCAATCATGCTAAGGAGCATAATGTATTTGATGTGTGCGTTAGTTCTAGCATGCAGGTACTCCATGATTGGACAGGTGAAGAAAAATAGTTTTGTAGTAAACTCAAAATTCGTCGAGCTCAGCTCAAAGTTCGTCGAGCTCAGCTTGAAGTTCATCGAGCTCAATTTGCAATTCGTCGAGCTCAGTTTACAGATCGTCGAGCTCAGCTCAACACTTGTCAAGCTAAGGGCAAAAAAATTAACTAAGGAAAAAAGCACAGAGACCGCTGAAAAGATCAGAGTTTATCGAGCTCAGCCAACAGATCGTCGAACGCAGCTAAAGCCAGAAAAACTGACAAAGGCAAAAGGCACTGAAACAACTGAAATTGCTGAGAAGAAGGCATTGAGACCGCTGAGACAGCTAGGATTGTTGAGAAGAAGGCGTTGAGACCACTGAGACAACTGACTAGCTGGATTTCTCTAAGTTCAGAAGCGTTGAGTGAAGCAGGTTCACTCAACGCTTATAACGAAGAAGGAAGCGCCGAGACAAAACTAGCTGGATATCTCTAAGTCCAGAATCATTGAGTGAAGCAGGTTCATTCAATGCTTCTAATGAAGAAGGAAGCACTGAAATAGTTAAGAGGAAATTCGCTGCGACAGAAGGTAGTCTTAGTTGTGAAGCAAAAACTGCTGAGGCCGCTTTGAAGATACCGCTGAGACAGAGACTTGTGTTAGCTGATAACAAGAAAGCGTTGAGACAAAATCCTGTCACTGCAGTTAAGAAGAAACCGCTGAGACCGCTGGGACAGAACCACTGAGATAAATCGTGAGCAAATTTACAAGTCTAGAAGCACTAAGAGCGAAGACAGATGGTGTTGAGTGACTTAACATCACTGAACGCTTTGTGGATTTCTGGATTATTTTCTAAGTCCAGATGGTGATGACCATTGCTGACGTCATCAAAGTCAACTTACGTGTAGTGGTTGTAGGAAAGCTGCAGTGGTGCTGAAAGCAGCCTTATCCTTTTCTGAAGAACGTGGGGCTCACCAAAACTTGGCTGGGCCCACATACATTTGTGTCGTAGATTCAAATCAACACATATAAAAAGGAAAAAGGAAAAGGATTAGGGCAACAAAAAAGATCGAACGGAAAAAGGAACAAAGCTTGAAAGAAATCAAGAGGCAGCTTGACATCTTCTACACCAAGCTTGAAAGATAAAGTCCAGTAGAGATAGACTCAATGGCAAAGGAAGTTAGCTGAAGCTATTCAAGCTCATCAAGATATTTCTTTTAAGAATAGAAAAGCTGATTCATCTATTCAACAAGATGGTAGCTGCTCATCTATGCAGCAGAGAAGAGTTAACTATAGAAGAGGACTAATTCCTTCTATAACAAGTATGCTGGACTGATATATGCACAGTCCAGCAAGGTAGACTCAGAGATTTATCTCTAAGTCAGTTATTTATTTTCTTAATTATTCTATATTCTTTTCTTTTAGGATTCAGTTTATCTGAATCTGAGTGTAGGGCACTTTGTGCCTAAGGTAGGTGACTAATTAGTCACTGAGGTAGGTGCTCTGTTGGGGTACTGATGTATGATCCATGTGTGGATCTGATCTATAGGGCTTAATTGCCTGAGGTAGGAGAGTGTTGCTCTCTGATGTAGGATCTATGTGTGGATCTGAGGTTGGGCTGTCCTCCCAGCCTGAGTGTAGGGCCTTGTACCTGAGGTAGGTGACTGGAGAGTCACTTTGCTGTAGGTGAAAAGTGTGTCACTGAGTTGTAGGCCTTGGAGGAGGCTGAACTGTAGGTACCTGGAAGGGTACTGAGTTGTAGGAGTGTTACAAAACACTGAGAGTAGCTTTGTGTGCCTTAAGCTGTAGGGCTGAAGAGCCTCAGTTGTAGGCCTTAGAAATAAGGCTGAGGTAGTTAATCAGTGTATCATTGAGTTGTAGGAGCCCTGTAGGGCTATGAGGTAGGAACCCTTGTTGTTCTGAGTTTGGATTCTGTGAATAATTTGTGTTATAGGCTGAGGGCCTGAGGTGTAAGCTCTGAGGAGCATATTGGTGGAGTTTGTGCCTAGTCCAACAAATTAGTTGGATAGGTGGGAGGGAATGTGGATGTACCCAATTGGGGAACCACTATAAATCCTTGTGTATTTGATGTGAACTTGTTTTTTGATTCATTGCAGGTGCTAAGGACAAGCAATAGATATATCATCTTAAAAATCATCAAAAGAATTAAAAAAACCTCAAACACTTATTCACACCCCTCTAGGTGATTACCTAACCTTTAGTTAAATAACTTTCAACCGACTCCTATCTTTTACTCGCAAAATATTGTTGGGTATTAACCCAGATTTGATGAAGTCACCCTTGAACTAAAATGAATTAAGTTGTATTTGATGTGTTGTTTGAGTTATGTGCTTGCAGGATTAAATTGCCAAGTGTAGATAAATGTCAGTCTATAATGGGTAACCAAACACAGGACCATACAATGTAATCCCTCGTTGTGTGATCCATGGTGTTGACTCATGTATAGCCTCTCAATTGGGATACACTTCAGTTTCAAGCACTAGGATCTATTGGAGAAAGAAGTGTTGCTGATTTTAGTGAAGAAAGAAAAATTCTCGTGAAGGAAAATTTTTCTAAGTCTTTCATTCAAGTAGACGTTTAAGTACACTCGTAAGTCTATCTGAACTCGAGTAAGGGAAATGGCTGTCGAGTAGTCTAAACATAGCTCTCGAGTGGCCAAGTCCATTACTCGAGTAGACCTTCTCTTATTCTCGAGTTATTAGTTTTTCCTCTTAATATTTATTCTAAGTACTTTACTCGAGGAGTCAAGTTAATCACTCGAGTAGCTGAATACCTTGTCTCGGGTAATAAAAGAAAGATTCTCGTGTTGTTTTACCCCACTCGAGTAGTTCAGTTCATGTACTCGAGTAGTCTTTCTATTACTCGAGTAGTCTAGCTCTAATACTTGAGTAACCAACTTTTTACTCTCAGAATTTTTCTAAGTCCTATACTCGAGTATCAGAATTCCTTTACTCGAGCATTTAATTTACTTCTCGAGTAGTCTAGCTCCAGTACTCGAGTTACCAGAATTCCTCTCCCTGAAAATTCGCTAAGTCTTTGACTCGAGTAATCCTTCTACCTCTCGAGTAGTTTATTTCTACCGCTCAAGTAATTCATCTGCACGTCTCATGTAATACTTCTAGCACTCGAGTGTTTCTTATCTCAGTCGAGTGATTACTCATTCTGTTCAGAATTTCCTCAAGGACTTCTTCTCGAGTAGTCTGTTTCTATCCTCTCGAGTAATCATATCTATACTCGAGTAGCTCATCTCTTACTCGAGTAAATCAGCAAATCTTTTCCAGAATTTTGCTAAATCCATAACCGACGGGATTTTCAAATGTCATGATGTGATTGGACCCCGTGCACGTCATTAATAAAAATTATGACCGTTAGGGATATCTTATATAAGGTCTTGTCAAATCGTTTAACCCTGACAACAAGCTATCAAGATCTATTCTAAGAAATCTGAATCATATTCTCTCTGTCCAAAAACGGAAGCCGCCGCCATCTTCATCGTGCAAATCGGCTAGGGTTTTCGATTCAAGAAGATTCTGAACAAGGTTGACTTACAGATCGAGATTGCTCTTCAACTCCTCATCATCTCTCAGATCTTGTGAGTCAAAGAAATTCCAGATCCATATCTTGTTGAGCCTCTTCTTCAACATTTTCTGATAAAGCCGCAAAGATCAAAGAAGAAATCCTTGGCCGAGATTTTCCATATCTGCGAAAATTACTGTTCGTATTCCATTTTCTCCATTTATTTTTGTAGGAGATTCTTCTCCGAGTGTAGGAGCTTTTGTCTCCGAGTTGTAGGAAGTTTTTATCTCCCGAGTTTAGATCTGTGTGTGGATCGAGAGTGTAAGAACTTTATTCTGTGGTGTAGGATTGGTTTTCAATTCGATATGTTGGAGTATCCGAGTCTAGTGCTTTGCTAGATCGGTGAGTGGAAAGTGGATGTACCCAAGGTTGGGGAACCACTATAAATCTCTTGTCATCTGTGATTGCTTGGTAGATTTTTGTGTGCATAGATGTCTAAATTTTTATTCCGCAAAAAGACGCACAATTCACCTATTCACCCCCATGTAGGTGATTTAGGTACACATTGAATCACTTTCAATTGGTATCTAAGCCTGGTTGATCACTAAAAGGTTAACACCTTGATCAGATCTGACTTAAGTTGTCTTTTGAGATTATCCAAGCATGGACAAGGCTAAATATTTTGCCAAGCTCCCATTGTGCACAAAGAATAACTTTCCCATGTGGAAAGAGAGAATTAGATACTTCATGGAAGCTGTGGATCCAAGATTCTTCATGATCGTTGAAGAAGGTCCTTATGTTCCAATCGCCGTCTACACTATAGATCCAATAAAGAAGGTTCCTAAGAAATTGATGGATCTCGACAAAGATGATATTGCACTTGTCTCTCGAGACAAGAAGGCCAAGAATATTATAGCAAGTGTAGTTGATGACTCCATGTTGTAGAACCTGATCCACTATCAATCTGCTAAGGGGATAGTAGAGGTTAGGGATGCTAGAAGATCCCTTCTTAATCAGAAATATGAAGCCTTCCGATAAGGACCCAAGGATACCATTGCAGATACATTTGAAAACTTCTTCAAGATAGTCAACGACCTAA
This sequence comes from Platanthera guangdongensis, assembly GCA_039583875.1. NCBI lineage: Eukaryota > Viridiplantae > Streptophyta > Magnoliopsida > Asparagales > Orchidaceae > Platanthera > Platanthera guangdongensis. Next base: position 120,722,886 of record CM077153.1, on the reverse strand, counting down.
GGTTCTACGACCAAGTCTTCACAAATGAAGAACTGAATGACAAGTTCTTGAGATCCCTAAATAAGAAATGGGATAACAAGATTTGTGCAATCCGGAAATTTGGAAAGCTGTCTGAGACAGACCCGTAGAATCTCTTCAGGAAGCTCATATCATACGAGCTGCAACTCAATGCAAGAAAAGCTGAAGAAGAGAAGAGCAAGTCCACGTCCAAGGAGAGGTCTGTTGCTCTCAAGGCAGACACCTCAAGGAAGTCCAGGGCTGCCTCTCCTGCCCCAGCACAAGATGTAAGTGAAGAAGAAACCTCGGAGCCAAGTACCTCAGGATCAGAGCTATTTAAAGGAGATTTCTCTCTACTCTCACGACAGTTCAAGAAATTCTTGAACAAAAAGAAGCAATGGAAAGGCAAGGATTCCTCCTACAGAAGATCACGACATGATGGTGATCGAAATAGAAATGGCTCAAGCAGCCATGACAGGTATACTACTAAACCGAACAAATATATTTCTAATGACATCGTTTGTTATTGCTGTAATAAGTCAGGTCATGTTATTGCTGATTGCCCCCGCAAGAAGAAGGAGGGTGTAAAGAGAGAGGAAAAGAAATCCTCTTACAATAAGAAGAGGACAGAAAAGAGAATAATAGCCAAGATGGGCAAGACTCTAAGAGACTCTGACACATCTGATTCGAGTGAAGAATAAGAAACCTACTTTGGTCTCATGGCTCAGACTGATGACAAACAAGAGCCTCAGTTCACTGAGAAGGTAAACTCTCACACTCCTCTTTCTGATTCTGATGTTTCTGAGCATGATCATGAGGACAGCTCTTCTAACGATGAGTCTGAACTCTTGGCCCAGTACAAGGAGTTAATCAAGGCTTACAACAAATGTCGACGAATCGTGAAAACTCAGGATAAAGAGATAAAGTCTCTAAAAGATGAAGAGAGCACCTTGAGAGAGGAAGTCGCTAAGACCGACTCACTTAGAGAAAACTTCAATGCTGCCATTGAAGAATATAATAAGGCTCTCGATCACCTAGATCTTAAGGAGAAAATCATAAAATAATTGGAAGCACAACTTGTAACCGAAAAGAAACTTGTTGAAAGTTTCTCGACGCCCACGATTGTTCTTCCTTTCGTTGCTGAATTCTCAGCTAAGGCCAAAGGTGCTGGGTTAGGCCATGCAGAAGCTCCTAGTAAATCTTCTAGGAGGAATAAAGCTGAAAGAAAGAATAAGGCAGCCAAGAAGGCTTTGGCCAAAGAGAAGGGGAAAGCCCCTCAAGATCAGACTTCATTCAAGAAAGTCATATTTCCAACAAACGAGTTTGATCTTGACTCGTCCTACGGTCACTTCGCTGGCCTACTTATGTAGAGCCCAAGTCTCATTACCAAGGATGGTCTCGCCATAGAAACTTTGGTGAGAGTGTCTTTAAGTCACCTTATGAAGAAATCACTCTTCAGAGCTATGACCCTTATAATCATGGTCATAACATTAAGAAAGCACCAAAGGTAAAGCTTATTGTGGAAAGGCCATTGAAGGAGAAGAAACCATGTGATTACCATCACCATTAAGCTTCCTCCTCCAAGAATGCTGCCCATGCTAGACCACCATCTCAAAAGGTCAAGCAGGAGAATCTAAGGCAAAGATACAACAGGTTTAACTGTCGGTGTTGTGGAAAGATTGGTCACTTTGCTATTGATTGCTGGTCTAATTCCAGGAATTTTGCAACTCCTCAAGTTGGAAATATGAGAAAGACCACTCATAATGCTAATACTCATAGGGGGAGTATTCTAACAAGAGACCAAGGACCCAAACATATTTTGGTTCCTAAGCTAAATTGATTTATAATTGCAGGTATGTACAAAGGCCACCAAAACGCCAATCTGGTATTTGGACAGTGGATGCTCTCGACACATGACCGAGACAAGAAGCCTTCTTCAGAACTATTCTCCAGTCATGAATGGACCAAAGGTCATCTTTGGAGGTTCAGACCGAGGAATTACTAAAGGCCATGGTATGATCTCTAACGGTAAAGTATCCTTCTCAGATGTGGCTTATGTTGAAGGATTGGAACACAATCTCATAAGCATAAGCCAACTTTGCGATAAAGGATATATTGTTGTATTTCATGCTGACAAGTGATTGATAAAATCTGTTAACAATATGAAAACGATTCTATCAGGCACTCGAAGAAGAAATATATTTTGTTTAAATTTCATCTGTATAGACTCTTCTACACCAGTGTGTTTTGTGGCTTATTATTTTGATTTTTATCTTGCACTTCTAGTTCTTTATCTGTCTATATAATTCACCTTAGTGTAGAGGGTTCTAACTTCTACAAATAGGGGGCGATTGTTGGGTATTGTATCCATAATAACCCAGATTTGATGAACTTACCCTTGAACTAAGATGAATTAAGTTGTATTTGATGTGTTGTTTAACTTATGTGTTTGCAGGACTAAATTGCTAAGTGTAGACCAATGTCAGTCTATAATGGGTCACCAAACACAGGACCATATAATGTAATCCCTCATTATGTGATCCATGGTGTTGACTCATGTGTAGCCTCTCTAGTAGGATACACTTCATGTTTCAAGCACTAGGATTGATTGGAGAAAAAAGTGTTGCTGATTTTAGTGAAGAAAGAAAAATTCTCTTGAAGGAAAATTTTTGTAAGTCTTTCACTCGAGTAGACGTTTAAGTATTCGAGTTGAATACTTAGTAAATACTCGAGTAAGTCTATCTGTACTCGAGTAAGGGAAATGGCTCTCGAGTAGTCTAAACATAGATCTTGAGTGGCCAAGTCCATTACTCGAGTAGAACTTCTCTTATTCTTGAGTTGTCAGTTTTTCCTCTTAAAATTTATTCAAAGTACTTTACTCGAGTAGTCAAGTTAATCACTCGAGTAGCTGAATACCTTGTCTCGAGTAACAGAAGAAAGATTCTCGTGTTGTTTTACTCTCAGAATTTTTCTAAGTCCTATACTCGAGTAGCAAAATTCCTTTACTCTAGTAGTTAATCTACTTCTCGAGTAGTCTAGCTCCAGTACTCGAGTTACCAGAATTCCTCTCCCAGAAAATTTGCTAAGTCTTTGACTCGAGTAATCCTTCTACCTCTTGAGTAGTTTATTTCTAACTCTCGAGTAGTTCATCTCCACGTCTCGTGTAATACTTCTAGCACTCGAGTGTTTCTTATCTCACTCGAGTGATTACTCATTTTGTTCAGAATTTCCTCAAGGACTTCTTCTCGGGTAGTCTGTTTCTATCCTCTCGAGTAATCATATCTGTAATCGAGTAGCTCATCTCTTACTCGAGTAAATCATCAAATCTTTTCCAGAATTTTGCTAAGTCCATAACCGATGGGATTTTCAAATGTCGTGAAGTGATTGGTCAACGTGGATGTCATTAATGAAAATTATGACCGTTACGGAGATCTTATATAAGGTCTTGTCAAATCGTTTAACCCTAACATCAAGTTGTCAAGATCTATTCTAAGAAATCTGAATCGTATTCTCTTTGTCCAAAAACGGAAGCCGCCGCCCTCTTCATCGTACAAATCGGCTAGGGTTTTCGATTCAAGAAGATTCTGAACAAGGTTGAGTTACAGATTGAGATTGCTCTTCAACTCCTGATCATCACTCAGATCGTGTGAGTCAAAGAAATTCCAGATGCAGATCTTGGGAGCCTCTTCTTCAATATTTTCTGATAAATTCGCAAAGATCAAAGAAGAAGGCCTTTGCCGAGATTTTCCAGATCTGAGAAAATTACTGTTTGTATTTCATTTTCTACATATATTTTTGTAGGATATTCTTCTCTGAGTGTAGGAGCTTTTGTCTCCGAGTTGTAAGAAGTTTTTATCTTCCGAGTGTAGATCCGTGTTGTGGATCGAGAGTGTAGGAACTCTGTTCCGAGGCGTAGGATTAGTTTTCAATACGAGATAGTGTAGTAGCCGAGTCTAGTGTTTTGCTAGATCGGTGAGTGGAAATTGGATGTACCCAAGGTTGGGGAACCACTATAAATCTCTTGTCGTCTGTGATTGCTTGGTAGATTTTTGTGTGCATAGATCTCTAAATTTTTATTCCGCAAAAAGACGCACAACTCACCTATTCACCCCCACCCTCTAGGTGATTTTGGTAAACAACTGAATAACTTTCAAATACCTACCTGATATTCGCTGAAATGATTCAAACGAAACTTCTGCGAGTTACTACACTACACTCAATGAATTGTGTTGCGATACTCGCCGAAAATCCCTTTATCTGCTAAACCTAGCTTTTACGGTTTTGGCCGAAATCATGTCCTAACCTAGGGGGTTCTTTTGGCTTTACGTAACCTAGAGAGTAGGAAGAAAGGAAGAAGGTAAGCTAGAAAATGAACAAACAAGTGGAGGAAATCTACTTGCCTTAAACCTTCAAAGAAACGTCGCCCGCTCGCACCGCGACAAGGGTCAGTCGTGAAAAGGTCCTATCAACGTTTCCTGAAACTTTTGGAGGGAAAAAAGGGTCAGAATCGCTAGCCCTAATGTATAAAAGTCGAGGAATCGGGGAAAACTTACCATGATCGTGTTGCTCTCGCCGAGATCTTTCCAAATCTCTACTTTATTGACGAATCCGACCACCGGATCACCGGAAATAATCGGCCAAAACAAGCTCGTCCGCTGTTCCTTCCATTTTCGTGAAAGCTTCCTCCGCTCAGTTTAGGAATATGATGAATAGTACGGATGGGGTTTCGGTTCACGCGTTTATATATAAATAATATATAATAATAATTAATTAAATAATGCCAAAACGACCCGCAAGCCAAACGACCTTAAAATTTAACGAGATTCGCACCGTAGCTAAACAACGATGCTATGAATCAAACAGCGAAGATGGAATCGAGATCCGAAAAACAAAACTCGCGCAATCACCTCTCGAAGCCAAAACACAAGCATTCCAAAAAGGCTCCACCGTGTCACCAAAATTGACCCAACATGCAAGGGAATCTTGCAAACAAGCTAAAACCCAGCCACAGTGAAAACCTAAACAGCAAAAAACCATGTTCTAACAACAACACATGCCAAACACATGTTAACGTAATGTCCTTACGTCACAAATACACCAATAAAAGAAATAAAGTACACCTCAAAAAATCAGGGACGTTACACAGAGAAGTAGAAGAGTCCATGCATGTTGCATTGGGTGAGGCCAATATGGCTCATAAGGGCCAGTCTAGTTCTTCTAGTGTTGTAGGTGTGGAGAAAGGTGTGCAGTATGCAACCATTAGTGATTCAAGAAGAGAAAGTGAATAAACCTCACCGAATGAGCTGATAATTGATGAAGAATGTGGAGCAGTAAAAAGGATAGAACCACCTACTGACCAACCTGACCTAGAGGATCAAGAGAATGAAGATGTGTTACTAGCTGTAACAAGATATATAAGAGGCCACCCTCAGACTCAAATCATTGTAGATCTGGATCTTAGAGTATAGATCAGAAGAATGGTTATGAGTGAAGTGCTCCACCTGAGCTTTATCTCTCTGGTAGAGCCAATGAACTTTGAGGAAGCCAACACAGATCCATCCTGGATCTTGGTCATGCAAGAAGAGCTTAAAAATTTAAAAGATGTAAGGTCTGGAAGCTAGTCCCCGGACCACGTAACCACAATATCATAGGGATAAAGTGGGGGTTCAGGAACAAGTTGGATGAGTAGGGGGTAATCATAAAGAACAAAGCAAGATTGTTTTCAAAAGGGTACAAACAAGAAGTGTAAGACCCCCCCCCCCCTTTTGCTACACTACCGGGTCTTAGGCCCAGAACCACCATTTTGCAGTGACACCGACACTCGGTGTAAGACCGCCCCCCCCCCCCTCTCGGAACACAAAATATGGCACGAGGGGAGTCTTCTGCCCAGAACAGCCACCTTGCAGTAGCTTTAGCACACGGGCTAACATGTACCATAAGATGACTATCCGGCCGGCTATAACCAATATCAACCAATGCCAACCCAACCAAGAATATAAAACAAAAGTCAATCCATACATAAGTAAAATAGTCCAAAAAGTACATCAATAAAAAGAAGCTACGACAAGCTTCTATAATATCAGAGTACGAGTAAAACTTGCCCAAAGAGCTACATCATGAGTCTCGCAAAAGTCACATCAGTCGCTGACAGTGGCAACGACAACATCCCTTCAGGCCCTATCATCCTGGCCTGGCTGTCCTGCTACATAACTAGTGGCTGCTCTGTCTTCGGGGTTTCCTCCTAAAAAGGAAGACGTAGCAACCGTTAGTCATAAGACTAAGTGGCTATCACATCTGCTCCCCCGACGACTCCTCGGTACTGGGTGGAAAAAAGAACAAAGGTACAATATATATAAATAGAACAGTAGTACAAACAGGTGATATAGAGTGAGCAGTATCAAGTATATCAACAATATAATAAATGAGTAAATAATCTACTCTAGCAGTTCTATCATTTACAATAGTATATGAAAATTGTAAAGCTACAACAGAAAGTAACTCAACTTATATGAATGCCATACAGACATATAAGTTGAGGATCGACTCAGTAGTTAAGTAACTCATCATATAAGAGTTCCCGTACAAATTTATATGATGAGGATCTTATGTATGCAATGTAATTTTATGCCATGAATGCAATGCAATGACTCACCCATGATCACGCACATGAAACTGCTATGTTGACACAGACTTGTAGTTCCCAATTTTTGAGCAGGTATCTAACCTCACAGGCATCAACCATCATGCACAGGCGGTGACTGTAGAGCAGGCTTCTCCACTACTAGGCAGGCATACACACTACCAAGCCTAGACCTCCGCACGCCTCAATGTTAAGAAAAAACAGCAGAGCTCACATGCATACTACAGCTTAGAAGGTGTCTCGAGTAGATGTGCACCAAGAGCCCAGCCCAAATGGCCTATATTCGTGGCACAGAAGGTGCCTCTGTGAACAAATCACCAAAGGACAAAGGGCAACCATACACTAGCATGGAGGGTACCTCAGGAAGTGAGTACAAAGGACCAAGGCCCAACACCGTGCAAGTCTAGCTATCAACTCCTGTCGGTGTGATGACTGGCAAGCCCGTAGACCTGCCATACTATCCTTAACCTAAGATTACAACACCGCGTGTTGACTCACACCACATGCATTTCACATATGGGGATCCACATTGAGTCCCCTTTTCATTATTCACATTTCGTGCTCAACAACACGCAAGAGCTCCACACAGAGTCTCTTACCAATACATAATTCCAGTGCGGCAACACACACGCACTTCCAACCCTTCCACATTTTCGTGCATCCAAGCACACCAAGGGTTCACCATCAACATAATGGTACTCCACACATATTCACCAACCATTTGGTTATCATAATTACATGTATACTATGATCACATTACTTAAACATCACTGGTTACAATTCTTTTACCAAGTTCGAACTATTCGTGAACATATGGTTCCACCAACTAAAATCCATCAGCCATTTGTTCATCGCAATTACTACAAGTTATGTACAACAAACTTCAAGTCAACCTCATCATTATTCAATGTATTACCATTATCAAGTACATCCCTATCGATTCACGTATTTAAATCATTCCTACCATCCCAACTCGTCAATCCATTCGTTCACTAACATCCACAAAATCACCTCGATCAAGTACACTTTACTACACCTTTTGTTCACTAGGGATCTATCCAACAAATGTCATTAACATATTTTATCACAATTACTTATAAACTAAATTCAACAAAACTTTTACGTTACTGTACTATAATCTCTCTACCAATCCCAAAGCCGATAAAAAACAAACACAAGAACTATATATGCAAGAATGCTTACTGTATAGAAACTCCAATTGGTGATTCCCGAGGCTATAAGAATCCGGTGAAGGCATGTAACCACTCATTGGAAAGGTATTTCCAAGGGTTATGACTTTAGTGTTTAGTAGAAAGACCAGATCATGACGCATCATGTCTAAAAACGGCCTCGAAGTTTACTGCATGCAGAAAACATATTTATGCGCCCATCATAAAGCAGATCGAACGTCATTGGTTCGTCTTCTTACTCCAACCAAACTTTCCAAATAACATCTTGAGTTTCTCCTCCCTTTTGCACCCTCATATGACCACTTCTCTTCATGAAACCAGTCCACAGACTTCATTTGAAGTGAGGAAAGGTTGAAGACTCTAATTCCTAGGACACAAGTCCTAGCATGGCCTCTTCCTAGAAACCTTCTCCTCACAAATCAAGACTCTTTTGAGTCGATATCTCTCCTATGAATAACTAGAGATCTATCACCAAGGGAGAGGGTAGGAAGCTCACCTCATTTCCAACATTTCCAACAATTCCAGTCATGGGTCATGTCACCCTTCTTGGCGGCATCTTCTTCCCCTTGGTTGGTGTTCGTTCTTCACTGGAAAGAAGAGGAAGACATGATTTCTTCCAGAATCTGGCAGCTTCACTGTTCCATCGGTTTGGTAGAGATGGCTTCCCACCAAGGTGATTAAAAGAAAGAAGACTAGGGTTTTCCTCATGTCGCTTTTATAACGAGGAATTAGGGTAACCGCCTTGCCATGTGTCGGCCTGACATTGGATTGCCTAATCATCGCATTAAATGAGTCATTTCGAAAGGACGTGACCCAATTAAGTCGATTTGGCGCAATTCCTCAAAAATCCGATTCAGCAACAAACATGTCCGAAATTTCGCCAAGGAAGAATTATGACGTTCGACGAATTCTGCTCGATGTTCGTCGAGCCCTGCTCGACGATGCTCACCGAGCCCTGCTCGACGTTGCTCGCGGAGCCCTGCTCGACGATGCTCGCCGAGCCCTGCTCTACGAAGCTCGCCGAGCCCTGCTCGACGAAGCTCGCCGAGCCCTGCTCGACGATGATCGCCGAGCCCTGCTCGACGATGATCGTCGAGTCCTGCTCGACGATTCTCTTCGAGAACTGCTCGACGATTCTCGTGCAGCTCTGGTCACTACCCATGTCACGGGTAGTATTGTATTAGGCATTCATAGGTAGGCACACACCCAAGTCACTACCCATGTCCTTCTCGGGAAAGATAACAAAGAAGTCACAAAATCTACAAATGTACCACATGGGTAGTGACAATCCCGGGTCACTACCAGTGTCCTTCTCGGGAGGAATCTAGACCTCCTCCCCTACTTAGGTGCAAGCCTATCTGTCAGTCATCCTTTACTCTTTTGATCTCTATGTTCGATGAAATTACCTCAGCTATGCCAGGAAACATTCTAAATTAAATGGTGTCGAGAGATTTGAGTCCATATAATGCGTATAGAGCGTTGAGTCCACTTAACGCTCTCAACGCCTTAACAGCCAGGAACTCCAAGTTATATGGCGTCGAGAATGTTGAGTCCACTCAATGCTCCCAACGCCTTAACCCGCAAAAATAAATCAAGTTAAATGGTGTCGAGTGCGTTGAGTCCACTCAGCGCTCTTGACGCCTAAACTGTCAGTATTTCAAAGTCTAATGGCGTCTAGTGCGTTGAGTCAACTCAACGCTCTCGACGCCTATCCTGCCAAAATTTCTCCAAGTTAATTGGCATTGAGTGTGTTGAGTCCACTCAACGCACTCAATGCCCCGAGTGAATATTTTTTTCAAAGTAAAATGGTGTTAAGTGCTACTCAACAAACTCAACGCCAATCAGTATAAGGTGTTGAGTGCAATCAGCGCACTCAACGCCCCGAGCCAAGATATTTTCGAAGTAAAATGGTGTTGAGTGCTACTTAACACACTCAATGCCAATCTGTCCATGGCATTGAGTGCACTCAACACACTCAATGCCCAAGCCAAGATATTTTCCAAGTAACTTCCTGATCAAAATCAATGCTTCCCGAACCTGAGCCAATTCTCTTGGCTCAAAACACGTGCAAGGGGTCTGGCACAAAATGAGACATTATAAATCTATAAGGAAAATAAAAGATTTTGTCACCGAATTCAGGCTAAGGTTATGGGGGAAATAAACCAAGGAAATATATTATGCTTTATAAATGTTATCTTGGGGAAACAACTCCAGGTAGTGCTTCCGGATCAAGCCCACCAGCTCCCAAGAAAATTCTTCCTTCCCATGAATAGACCCCACATCTTTAACAAAGGAACAGTCTTGTGACGCAAACTCCTTGTCTCGGTGTACACTATCCACACCGGCTCTAGTAGAACTGAAATATCGGATGCTACTGCTCAATCAATGTTGGGGATATGTTGATTGGGCCGCAACAGCGCTTTCCAGAGTGATGATACAAGGAGTACATCATGAAGGTTCTCCAGCTCTGGCGGTAACTCTAGCTGATAGGACAAAGGGCCAATCTTTTTCAATATGTTATAAGGCCCAACATACCTTGGGCTGAGCTTCTTCACACCACGTACCCGTAACACTCCATGCATCGGCCGGATCTTAAGGAACACTTTGTCACCCACCTGAAATTCTACCATCTGGTGCTTTGCATTATAATATTTAGCCTGCCGACTTTGAGCTTCAAGCATGCGGTGTCGTATTTGTATAACAGCCACATCATTATCATAAATGTACTCAATTCCTAAAACCTTCGGGTCTTCATCTTGCACCCATAACAAGCAGTTTCTACACCTTCTTCCGTAAAGGGCTTTATGGGGTGCCATGTCACAACCCGCATTTTCTCCGAGATTTTAGAAGTATCAGAGTAGAAGAAAACGCGCGTTGTGATGCCACGTCGGACAGGGGATAACTGTCGACGCTCAGGCGACCACTAACTGCTAAGACCAAGAAAGTCCAAAACTTGAATGATGCGAAAAACCAATTATATTTTGAGGCCGTATCCCTCGGCTTCGTGGATCAACTAGTCCACCCTTTCGAAATTATACTTATACGCAGCGGAAAATACTTTATTCATTTTTTAGCATCCTAAGAGAGTGCTTGCGCGTCCCCAGGGGACGCCTAAGACTATGCAAAACCCTAGGTTTAATTTATATATCATATATAGGAAATACCATTTTTACGCGGTTTAAAAATAGTGGTTAAGCTATTTAGGAAGGAAAACATGATACCTATATTTTTGATATAATAGTTAGTTTTCTTTATAGGTTTTAAAATAACTAGCAACCTAACATAAATCATCCCAGAAGCAAGTTGAATAAACTCCAACACAGAAAATCTAGCAGCATAAGCAAAGTACAAAGTATCTAAAAGAGAAACCACCAGTGGGCGCCAACAACTGACACGAACCCACTGGTGAGTAGGTATATCTGTACTACAAGACTAAAGTAACTACCTCCCAAGAGTGAGGAAAAGAAACTCAACAGCAGCTACAACACTAGCAACTCCAGAAGAACCCTAGCCGCACAGTCGGCTATAATCCTGAACCTGAGGCATTCAGAGAAGAGAACACCTCAGCAAAGCAATATATATATATATGAAAAGAAACAGCAGTACAAGGGAGAAGTAAAACCGGTAAGAGCTGAAGTAAGCAAGTGAAGGAAATAAAATACTCGCCATGAGTAGGTAAAAAGGGGTGCACCAAGTGCACGGGTGAGGTCATGCCTCTCACATATCTGCAGGAAGGATTAGCAAAGTAACGAATAAATTCAAGTATAAAGTTAGAGCAGGAAGAGTCACCTAGTACTGGAGACGGACAAAAAGGTCAGAAAAAGGGGCCTAGACTGGTGGCAACGGTCCAACCACGTCTCACAGGCCTAAACATCTCAAGGTGCTGTGGTGGTGGCATCGGTCCAACTCAACCAAACAGCTCACATTGTCTTAATAAGACAAGAAATAAAACAAGGGTGGCGGCATCGGTCCGACCCACCTCAAAATCACATCCTACTCCAGCACTAAGTGACTCAGGAAAACCCTTACTAGTGGTTCCACGAACCACCAAGAAGTCACACTAAACCCTAAACACTCTAGAGCAACCGACCTAAGAGCCTTATATACATACCAACGGACTAAACATCGAGTTTGTCCAAACAAGAGGTTTGACACAAATAAATTGAAGGTGACACGATACTAAGTTTATGTAAGTATTTTGATACTAAACGCTTACCAATAATGTGACATTAAGCATAACTAGTAGCTTGATCTCAACTAAATATAATGAACTAGCTTGGTACAAAACCTATACGGTTAACTTGATACGAACCATAAACATTTAAATTGATACAACCCATAAACGACTGAATTGATGCGACCCATAAACAATTAAATTGGGTGGTTGATATCAAACATTAACAAAGGGGCTTGACACTAATTGTAAACAGTAGGATGGACACAAAAGAAAAATAAATGACCAGAGGTTTGGGTGGTTTTGATACAAATCCCATCTCAGAGAAACTACGGAGCAAGTGATATTATGATCTGGAATTTAATTATAACGATAACTATAGCAATGGTTACACCCAAGGAAAAAAAACACAAACCATAAAAATATCTCAAGAAATGAGAAAACCTATTACATAGGGCTCTCGGGTTAAACCCGATCGGGGCAATACCCATAGCAAATCAAAGGGGACATTTGCCAAAAAAAAACTGATTTGGGCAAATGAATAAACGCAATCCAATAACAATAGTAGATATGCAGGAATAAACAAGGGGGGATAACAAATTAATGGCAATATAAAAGGGAAGAGGGAAGGCTTTGTATCAATTTTAATATCATATTCAAGTCCTAGAACAACCAACCAATCTCCAGGAATCAAGCAACAATGACTATTCGTAGAAAATTTACTTTGACAAGTGGATACTTGCCTAAATCTTTGGAGGAATTCGGCCCACACTTTCTTCCCAAAAGGTCCAGATCACAGCCAACAGCCCTAAGAAATCACTGGACAAAAACACCGGGCGGTCAAGCAAGGAAAACGGGAACTTCACCACCGATCGGAAAAAAAAAGAGAGAAGAAATCCCAAATTGGTTACCTCGGAACGTAGATCTAGCCTAGAGGAGTCCGAATCCGGCCTCGAACTGGAGATCCGGGCAGAAATGGCCGGCGGACGGGCGGCCGGAGCGCTGCGGGAGGCTTCCGCCCGTCTTCTTCTTCCGCTCGGTCGCTGCGTCGGGTTGGGGGGATTTCTAACCTAACCGGATGCATAAGGATATATATATATGAGCCTATTATTTACTTACCCACTTATATATTTGCACACCACTCCCTCTCATATAAATATACACACACAAAAAAAAATAAAACACATATATATACATATATTTATACATACTCATAAATACACACATATATATATATCCTACACACACATATAAATATACTTATTAATTGACTAAGACAACCGCTAACCACACTCGTTACAAGCACTAAAATACTTGTACACGTTTATTAACATGCATTCGCGCACACAAATTTTCTACCCCGGACGCACGCACACGCGCGCGCACGCACAACTAACAAACCCTGCAAGCACGTGCACGTGCAATTACGCAACGGCACGCCCACATCGCTCGCTAAGCCCTAAATGCGAAAACATGCAAATACTCTCACATAAATGACGGCTCGCTAACTAGCGACCGTCGAAAAGGCGCGAAAACTAACGTTCTCGGATTCCGACCAAATCCGTACCGTAGCTAAATACTCGGGCTACGAAAATATCGGCGAAGTCGGACACAACCTCCGACGACCACACACTTGGGCAAACCTCGCCCGAAGCCAAAGTACAGGGATTCCCTAAGAGGCTCAGTCGGGCCTCCCAAACAGACACCGACTAGCTGGGGAAACCATACAACAGGCTAAAAACTCTAAGAACACCTAACGAGGTACTCTAACAACGGCACGAGCCGGGAATGCGCCAACGTAACGCCAACGAGGACTTAAATGATTGCCGAAAAATTCGGGGGCGTTACAGTCACTCCCCCTAAAAGAAAGTTTCGTCCCGAAACTTTACGTACACTACTACTACCAAAAGAAAGTAACAATATAAAAGTTACGGGAAATAAAACATACCCGACAAATCAGGAGAACAGGCGAGGGTAAGCCTCCCTCATCGCCGACTCTAGCTCCCAAGTCGCACTTTCCAAATCTTGATTCTTCCAAAGAACCTTCACCATCGGGATAGACTTTGATCGCAGCACTCGGTCCTGAGTATCCAAGATGCGGACCGGCACCTCAACATACGAGAGGTTGGGCTCCAACTGGGGCACGGCGTCCAAGACTTGCCCACTGCTCCGCACACACTTCCGCAACTGGCTCACGTGGAAGACATTATGCACGCCTGGGAAGTTGGCGGGTAGATCCAACCTATATGCTGCCACACCAATACGCTCCAAAATTCTGAATGGGCCCACATACCTCGGATCCAGCTTACGGTTCTTGCCGAACCTCTTCACTCCAACCATCGGAGACACCTTCAAGAAAACCAAATCCTCTACCGAAAATTCCAAATCAGACCTACGCCGGTTGGCGTTTTTCTCATATCTTTCCTGCGCTAACCGGAGCTTTTCCCGAATGAGCTTCACAGCAACCTCCATTTCCTCTAGAGCATCAGGACCCAACAACGGCCTCTCACCGGCCTCAGCCCAAAACAACGGAGTTCTGCAGCGCCTCCCATACAATGCCTCGAAGGGAGCCATTTGCAAGCTCTCTTGGTAACTGTTATTGTAGGCAAACTCCATGAGCCGCAAACGCTCATCCCATGCTCCACCGTGATCTAGAATGTAGCACCTGATCATATCCTCCACAATGCGGTTCACCCTCTCGGTCTGCCCATTTGTCTGGGGGTGGTAAGCGGTAGAATATCTCAAGTCTGTGCCCAAACCCTCCTGCAAACTCTTCCAGAAACGGGAAGTAAATCTGGAGTCTCGGTCTGAAATGATGCTCACGGGAACTCCATGCAATCGGATGACCTCACTCAAATACAGCTCTGATATCTTCTTCATCGGGTAGTCGATCTTATAAGGCACGAAGTGCGCACACTTCGTCAATCGGTCCACGATCACCCAAACTGAATCAAATCCTCTTGGAGATCTTGGTAAGCCCGTGATGAAGTCCATAGAGATACTTTCCCACTTCCAAGTCGGGATTTCCAAAGGAGTCAGCTTTCCACCAGGCCTCCCATGATCGGCCTTCACTCGCTTGCAAGTGTAACATTCAGAAACATACCGAGCTATATCCCCTTTCATACCTTGCCACCAGGCGATCTGCTTCAAATCATGATACATCTTCGTGGATCCCGGGTGGTAGGCAACACTGGATCCATGAGCCTCTTTGCATACCGAGCTCCTGATATCTCCAATCGCGGGGATGCAAAACCTGCCGCGGTACTTCAAGGTACCCGAATCGTCGATGGAGAAATCCGGCAACTCCCCTCTCTCAGCCCTGAGGTACAGGTGTAACAAATCTGGATCATCCTTCTGGTGCAACCTGGTGAGCGAAATCCAAGATGGCTCTGCCACTGCCAAACTGCTTTGCAAATCACAGCCTCCCACAGAGATGTCCATCAACAAGAACTCTTCCACTAAACGATCCGCCGTGAGGTTGAAGATCTTCCCTGTCTTGCGGCTCAGGGCGTCGGCCACCACATTGGCCTTGCCTGGATGGTACTGGATCTCCACGTCATAATCGGCCACGAACTCTAGCCACCGCCGCTGGCGCAGATTCAGCTCCTTCTGAGTAAACACGTACTTCAGACTCTTATGATCTGTGAAAATCTTGCACTGAGCCCCATAAAGTAGATGCCTCCACAGCTTCAACGCAAAAATCACCGCCGCAAACTCGAGGTCATGCGTAGGATAATTCCGCTCGTGAGTCTTCAACTGCCGCGACCCATACGCGATCACCTTCCCCTCTTGCATCAACACGCCTCCGAGCCCAACATGCGAGGCATCCACATAAACATCATAGTCCTTGCCCTCCGTGGGCAATGTCAAGACAGGAGCAGTGCACAATCTCCTCTTTAGTTCCAGAAAGGCCTCCTCGCACTGCTCACTCCAGATGAACGCCGCATGCTTCTGCGTCAACTTAGTCAAGGGCGCTGCCAAGGTAGAAAAGCCCTCAACAAACCTTCTATAATAGCCGGCCAACCCCAAGAAGCTCCTAATCTCCTTGGGTGTGCTCGGCCTATGCCAATCCATCACTGCAGAAATCTTCACCGGGTCCACTGAAATGCCATCTTTGTTCACCACATGACCCAGGAAGGATACCTGAGGCAACCAGAACTCACATTTGCTCAACTTGGCGTACAACTGATGATCTCTCAAGGCAGATAACACCAACCGCAAGTGCTGATCATGCTCCGCAGCATTCCGTGAGTAAATCAAAACGTCGTCTATGAATACGACCACAAACTTGTCCAGAAAATCTTTGAACACTCGGTTCATCATGTCCATGAACGCTGATGGCGCGTTGGTCAACCCGAAAGACATAACTAGGAACTCGAAATGTCCATGCCTCGATCGAAACGCCGTCCGTGGAATGTCCGACTCCCGGATTCTGAGCTGATGATATCCTGATCGAAGGTCAATCTTGGAGAACACAGAACTGCCACGTAACTGATCGAATAAGTCGTCGATTCTGGGCAGGGGGTACCTGTTCTTGATGGTGACTTTATTCAACTCCCTATAGTCGATGCAAAGGCGCATCGAACCATCTTTCTTCTTCACAAAAAGAACGGGTGCACCCCAGGGCGACGAGCTCTGCCTTATGAAACCCTTCTCCAATAACTCATCCAACTGGGTACGCAGCTCCTCCAGCTCTCGCGGGGCCATCCGGTACGGCGCCTTAGCAATAGGACGCGTACCCGGCTCCAAGTCAATCACGAACTCAACATCTCTGGCAGGGGGAAGACCGGGAAGGTCGCTAGGGAACACATCAGAAAACTCACGGACAACAGGGATCTCTTCCAACAACGGCACACTGCTAACAGTCCCCAGCACCGAGACTAAGCAAGCAAAACAATCGGAACTGAATAACCTCTGAGCACATACCGCAGAAATCGCCGGAGAGGCCTGACACGGATCGCCATAAATACTCCCAGGCTGACCGTTGTCCTTCTTGAAGTCCAAGCGCTTACCCCTGCACTGGATCACCGCATCGTATCTGGACAACCAATCCATACCCAGGATGACGTCGAAATCTTCCAAGTCTATAACCTTCAGATCCGCCTTGGCTGGGAAATCCCCCAACATAATAGGACAGTCCCGAATGCCCTGATCTGATATCACGGAATCACCCGAGGGAAATTTGACGCAAAAGGCATCACCGACACGATCAAGAACCAGCTGGCACCGCTCTACAAAGGCCCTAGCCACAAAGGAGTGGGTAGCACCTGAGTCAAAGAGAACGCGCGCCCAGCGGTTCCTTACCTTAAAACTCCCTATATAAATATCAACGGGGAATAGCACAGTCACTACAGAAAACAAAAGCCAAACTAGACTGCAATGAAAGTAAAAGGCTAGCAAGAACGTTTACCTGAGATGACTTGTGTCGAAGTTTGAGCCTCCGCTGAAGATATCACGTTCAGCTTCCCTTTGCCTCTATCCATAGACTGAGGCGGTGGCAACGCCTGAAGAGGAACTGGTCGGTGCACAGCCTGGAGCTGCGGGCATCGGGCCTTGGTATGGCCTTTCTGTCCGCACTGATAGCAGACCTTGTCCTTCAACCAGCAACGGGCAACATCATGCCCCTCTTTCTTGCACAAAGTACACACCGCATTCTGTCTGGGAGCATCCTGAATAGCATGCACATGCCCCTTTTGCGCCGCAACCCTCTTGAAACATCTCTCAGCAGGATGGCCCGACCGGCCGCAAAAACTGCAAACCTCCTTGCTCCTCTTCCCCGAAGGAGCACCAGGCACTTGGGGGTTCTTTGCTTCAGCAGCTTTCCTCTTCTCATTCCTCGCCTGTTGTCCTCTATGCTTCGCGTTTTCGATGGCCTCTACCTTCAAGGCGGCCTCCACTGCCCCAGCATAACTCACCGCTCCATGGGCCACCGCTAGCTGTTGTACCTCGCTCCGCAGGCCACCGAGGAACCGCTTTGCTCTATCCTCCTCCGAGCTCACCAAACTGGGGGCAAAGCGACTGAGTTTGCTGAACTCAATCTCGTACTCGCTGACTGAGAGCTGCCTCTGCTTCAGATGTAAGAAATCATTCATCAGCCTGTCTCGCTCCACTGACGGTAGAAATTTCCGCATCAAGATCTCCTTGAATGAAGCCCAAGTGCTTCCTCCTACCATTCCCTCCTTCTCCCTCATCCACCAGCTCTTCGCTAACCCCTTCAGCTGATAGGCGGCCAGCATCACCTTCTGATCATCAGACACTCCAGAGTAGTGAAACATCTCCTCTATGGTAATCAACCAGTCATCCAATACCATGAAGTCCGCCTTACCATCGTAGGTAGGGGGTCGCAGTCGCTGGAACTGAGTGATGAAAGCCATCTCCGGGGGTACCACCACTGGAGGCACCAAAGGGGCTGGAGGTGCAGGAGGTGCGGGAACAGCTAAACCCGCAGCAGGGTCCTGCGCTCTCGGGGCTAGTCCTGCCACCACAGACAACAGGGACTGGATCTGAGACTGAACGTCCACCATCTGCCTCGATAGAGCCTCATTGCTCTGCCTCAGACTTTCCATAACTGTACCGCTTTGAGTACCAGAAGACCCGCCCTCAGATTGGGGAGTCGATCTCGCCGCTCTACGCTTAGGCGCCATCCTAAAAAGATCAACAAACAAACATCAGAACCTAGATCAACTACTAGGACAAAACAACAGGTACAGACAAACCTACATAAGTACTTGCTTTCACTGCCAACTTGCTCTGGGGTTTTTATATATGTAAATATATTTATACAGGGAAATAATGTCATGCTTAACCTAAGATGGTTTACCACCATCACACTAACTCTTGTGCCTAAGTCGAGCATGCATGAATTTTTTTAATCTCTTTTGACTCAAAACCATGTGTGTACATATGTCATCCTGCAAGTCTTTAGCTTGGCACGTTGTGCTTATGCAATGTTATGCTATGCATGATTGTGCTATGCATTCTAAAAAGGCCCTAATGCATGTTATGAGCGGCGTACACATGAAAATGTTATGCATCCCATACTACATAACATTTTCATGCAACGAAAAAGAAAACGTGCTAGTCGCATTCATGTGGTGAGGTTATGCATCTCATACTACATAACCCTCACATGTTGCCTCCTATGGTGGATCCATATACGAACACATATTATGCATCCCATACTACATAATATGCCCCGTATACTTCATGTTATGCTATGAGTGTAGTGTTCGTGCTTCAGCCAAGACGTGCCGATGACATATCGGTGTGTGTATGACATGATGCTAAACTCCTAATACCTACAAGGAAAGGTTGCCCGACAAATTGTCAAGCAACCTCCCTCTGATACCAACTGTCACAACCCGCATTTTCTCCGAGATTTTAGAAGTATCAGAGTAGAAGAAAACGCGCGTTGTGATGCCACGTCGGACAGGGGATAACTGTCGACGCTCAGGCGACCACTAACTGCTAAGACCAAGAAAGTCCAAAACTTGAATGATGCGAAAAACCAATTATATTTTGAGGCCGTATCCCTCGGCTTCGTGGATCAACTAGTCCACCCTTTCGAAATTATACTTATACGCAGCGGAAAATACTTTATTCATTTTTTAGCATCCTAAGAGAGTGCTTGCGCGTCCCCAGGGGACGCCTAAGACTATGCAAAACCCTAGGTTTAATTTATATATCATATATAGGAAATACCATTTTTACGCGGTTTAAAAATAGTGGTTAAGCTATTTAGGAAGGAAAACATGATACCTATATTTTTGATATAATAGTTAGTTTTCTTTATAGGTTTTAAAATAACTAGCAACCTAACATAAATCATCCCAGAAGCAAGTTGAATAAACTCCAACACAGAAAATCTAGCAGCATAAGCAAAGTACAAAGTATCTAAAAGAGAAACCACCAGTGGGCGCCAACAACTGACACGAACCCACTGGTGAGTAGGTATATCTGTACTACAAGACTAAAGTAACTACCTCCCAAGAGTGAGGAAAAGAAACTCAACAGCAGCTACAACACTAGCAACTCCAGAAGAACCCTAGCCGCACAGTCGGCTATAATCCTGAACCTGAGGCATTCAGAGAAGAGAACACCTCAGCAAAGCAATATATATATATATGAAAAGAAACAGCAGTACAAGGGAGAAGTAAAACCGGTAAGAGCTGAAGTAAGCAAGTGAAGGAAATAAAATACTCGCCATGAGTAGGTAAAAAGGGGTGCACCAAGTGCACGGGTGAGGTCATGCCTCTCACATATCTGCAGGAAGGATTAGCAAAGTAACGAATAAATTCAAGTATAAAGTTAGAGCAGGAAGAGTCACCTAGTACTGGAGACGGACAAAAAGGTCAGAAAAAGGGCCTAGACTGGTGGCAACGGTCCAACCACGTCTCACAGGCCTAAACATCTCAAGGTGCTGTGGTGGTGGCATCGGTCCAACTCAACCAAACAGCTCACATTGTCTTAATAAGACAAGAAATAAAACAAGGGTGGCGGCATCGGTCCGACCCACCTCAAAATCACATCCTACTCCAGCACTAAGTGACTCAGGAAAACCCTTACTAGTGGTTCCACGAACCACCAAGAAGTCACACTAAACCCTAAACACTCTAGAGCAACCGACCTAAGAGCCTTATATACATACCAACGGACTAAACATCGAGTTTGTCCAAACAAGAGGTTTGACACAAATAAATTGAAGGTGACACGATACTAAGTTTATGTAAGTATTTTGATACTAAACGCTTACCAATAATGTGACATTAAGCATAACTAGTAGCTTGATCTCAACTAAATATAATGAACTAGCTTGGTACAAAACCTATACGGTTAACTTGATACGAACCATAAACATTTAAATTGATACAACCCATAAACGACTGAATTGATGCGACCCATAAACAATTAAATTGGGTGGTTGATATCAAACATTAACAAAGGGGCTTGACACTAATTGTAAACAGTAGGATGGACACAAAAGAAAAATAAATGACCAGAGGTTTGGGTGGTTTTGATACAAATCCCATCTCAGAGAAACTACGGAGCAAGTGATATTATGATCTGGAATTTAATTATAACGATAACTATAGCAATGGTTACACCCCAGGAAAAAAAACACAAACCATAAAAATATCTCAAGAAATGAGAAAACCTATTACATAGGGCTCTCGGGTTAAACCCGATCGGGGCAATACCCATAGCAAATCAAAGGGACATTTGCCAAAAAAAAAACTGATTTGGGCAAATGAATAAACGCAATCCAATAACAATAGTAGATATGCAGGAATAAACAAGGGGGGATAACAAATTAATGGCAATATAAAAGGGAAGAGGGAAGGCTTTGTATCAATTTTAATATCATATTCAAGTCCTAGAACAACCAACCAATCTCCAGGAATCAAGCAACAATGACTATTCGTAGAAAATTTACTTTGACAAGTGGATACTTGCCTAAATCTTTGGAGGAATTCGGCCCACACTTTCTTCCCAAAAGGTCCAGATCACAGCCAACAGCCCTAAGAAATCACTGGACAAAAACACCGGGCGGTCAAGCAAGGAAAACGGGAACTTCACCACCGATCGGAAAAAAAAAGAGAGAAGAAATCCCAAATTGGTTACCTCGGAACGTAGATCTAGCCTAGAGGAGTCCGAATCCGGCCTCGAACTGGAGATCCGGGCAGAAATGGCCGGCGGACGGGCGGCCGGAGCGCTGCGGGAGGCTTCCGCCCGTCTTCTTCTTCCGCTCGGTCGCTGCGTCGGGTTGGGGGGATTTCTAACCTAACCGGATGCATAAGGATATATATATATGAGCCTATTATTTACTTACCCACTTATATATTTGCACACCACTCCCTCTCATATAAATATACACACACAAAAAAAAATAAAACACATATATATACATATATTTATACATACTCATAAATACACACATATATATATATCCTACACACACATATAAATATACTTATTAATTGACTAAGACAACCGCTAACCACACTCGTTACAAGCACTAAAATACTTGTACACGTTTATTAACATGCATTCGCGCACACAAATTTTCTACCCCGGACGCACGCACACGCGCGCGCACGCACAACTAACAAACCCTGCAAGCACGTGCACGTGCAATTACGCAACGGCACGCCCACATCGCTCGCTAAGCCCTAAATGCGAAAACATGCAAATACTCTCACATAAATGACGGCTCGCTAACTAGCGACCGTCGAAAAGGCGCGAAAACTAACGTTCTCGGATTCCGACCAAATCCGTACCGTAGCTAAATACTCGGGCTACGAAAATATCGGCGAAGTCGGACACAACCTCCGACGACCACACACTTGGGCAAACCTCGCCCGAAGCCAAAGTACAGGGATTCCCTAAGAGGCTCAGTCGGGCCTCCCAAACAGACACCGACTAGCTGGGGAAACCATACAACAGGCTAAAAACTCTAAGAACACCTAACGAGGTACTCTAACAACGGCACGAGCCGGGAATGCGCCAACGTAACGCCAACGAGGACTTAAATGATTGCCGAAAAATTCGGGGGCGTTACATGCCATCCTAATACTAGCCTGATGAGTGTTGTTGTGTGAGAATTCTACCAGTGGTAAGAGCCTTTCCTACGGCTCTCCTCTATCCAACACACACAGTTTCAATAGATCTTCCATAGTTCTGATGGTCCTCTCAGACTGCCCGTCCGTTTGAGGATGAAATGTTGTGCTAAATATAAGGCGCGAGCCCAAATACGCATGTACATCCTTCCATTCTTTAGAGGTAAACTGAGCATCCCGGTCAGAAACAATTATCTTTGGCACGCCATGGTACCGTACAGACTGCTCCACAAAGAGGCGCACCAAAACATCCACATGAGCTTCTTTCTTCATAGGAATAAACCTGGCTACCTTTGTCAGGCGGTCAATGATTACCCAAATTGAATCATTCCCTAAGTGTGAGCGAGGCAATCCATGGACGAAGTCCATGGAGACATCCTCGAACTTCCACTCGGGGATCGGCAATGAATATAATAATTCATCGGGGCTTTTGCATTCCACCTTAACCCTTTGACAGGCCTCGTAGTGCGTAACAAAATATCTGACGTCCCTCATCATTCCCGGCCAACATGTGGTCCTCTGCAAGTCGGCGTACATCTTGGCAATCCTAGGATGCACTTATTACTGAGATCAATGTGCCTCTCTCAAGATATCTTCCCGAATTTTGCCACCTTTTAGAATGTAAAGTCGTCCATGGAAATGAACGAGGCCTTCTTTTAGGGAATATTTGTCAGTAGTCCTATCTTCAGTTGACTTAAGCACTAGGGCCTGAGCAGCATCCTTTCCTTGCTCTGCATGGATTCGGTCTCGTAAATCACAGACTATGCTCATCGCGGTCAAGTACTCCATATATCCTTTAGAATGGTCTTTATATACCAGGGCAATCTTCATTTCTTCGACCATACGAGCTAATTTCATACTCATCAATTGGGACTCAGGGCTCGATTCTGGTACCTTTTTGCTCAATGCATCAGCTATGGAATTTGCTTTTCTGGGGAGGTAGTTCAAAGTAAATTCATAATCACATAAAAAATTTAACCACCGTCGCTGTCTCAAATTCAATTCCTTCTGAGTATGAATGTACTTTAGATTCTTATGGTCCGAAAAGATTTCATAGTGGACACCATATAGATAGTGTCTCCAAACATTCAAGGCGAATACCACTGCTCCCATCCCTTGAAACGACGCGTCAGTGTAAACATGAAATCCTTCCTTCCTGGATGGAGGGGATAGGATGGGTGCGGTAGTAAGTCTGTCGTTCAGTTCTTGGAACGCGGCTTCACACCTAGGTGTCCACTCTTATGGCACACCTTTCTTTGTTAGAGTAGTAAGAGGAAGGGCAATCTTTGATAATCCCTTCACAAACTTGCGATAAAACCAGTCAAGTCTAAGGAAACTCCGCACATCGGCCACCGACATCAAGGGTGACCATTCCTTCATGACACACAATTTGGTCGGATCCACCGCTAGTTCAATCCCACTGATCACATGGCCCAAGAAGATAACTTCTTGGAGCCAGAATTCGCACTTGTTGAACATAGCAAACAAGGCGTGCTCTTTAGCTTTTTTAGTACCAAGGTCAGATGTTTGACATGCTCTTCCTCTATCTTTGAGGAGACCAAAATGTCATCGATGAAGACGATGATGAAGATGTCTAGATAATGCTCAAACACATTATTCATCAGGCTCATGAAAGCTGAAGGGGCATTTGTGAGCCCAAACTGCATCACGGTGAACTCGTACAAGACATACCTTAAGCTAAAAGCAATTTTTTGAATGTCCTCCTCTTGTATCCTCAACTGATAATACCTAGAGCGCATATCCAACTTAGAAAACCAATGCGCTCCTACCAATTGATCGAACAACTCATCGATCTGGGGTAGAGGATAAGTGTTCTACACCGTCAGTCAATTGAGCTCCTGATAGTCTATGCATAATCGTAAGGTTCCATCTTCCTTAATGAACAGAACAGGGGCACCCCAAGGGGATGAGCTGCGGCAAACAAATCCTGATTCCACCAATTCTTGCAAATGAACTCTAAACTCTGCGAGTTTCTTTGGGGCCATATGACAAGGGGTCCTGGAGACGGTCTTGACACCCGGTACTAGCTTAATTTGAAAATCCACCTCTCTATGTGGGGGTTGTCCGGGCAATTTCTCAGGAAATAACTCAGGAAAATCCTGCACCACTCGCACATCCTTCATAACTATTGTCCTCTCTTTCAGTTCGAAACATATCATGTAAACTTCATCCCTTGTCATGTGGCATTCAAGGCCTAAATTGAAGATAGTAACAAGTGTGTTGGATCCCTAATTTGATTTGGGGTAGGTTCACTAACTAGGATTATTGACCCAACATGTATATACAGGGTCATGTCTGTGTTCTAGAGTATATGCTATGACCTTAGAGTCAACATTGCATGGACCAGCTAACAAAAGACTGCAGAATACTCAAGACTTAGAGAAAAATCAAGATTCAGGAAAGTGAGTTCAACGTTCGTCGAACTCAGCTCAACGAAAGTCGAACTCCGCTCGACAAACTCAGAGATAATTCTCTAAGTTGAGCTCGATGATATTTGAGCTAAGGTTGACGATTTCTGGAAGTTCAACTTCAACATTCTAAGTCCAGAATCCTTTCTCTGAACTGCAGTCGACGAAGATATGTTATCAGCTCGGCAAACTTAGAGCCAAAATTGACAAGTTTTATCAGGAAATAGTTAGCTGTTCTCAAGTCGACGAACTTGGTGCTCAGGTCGACGAACAGGAATTATCTGGTCGACAAACATGATTTCTCTAGTGGACGATCTCTGGACTCAGGTGGACGAAATCTGTTCTTTGCTCGACGAATTCTGTGCAGATACACACTTGGATTTTTCCTTCTTTTGTCCTTATTCTATTGCAATAATTCCTGAATAATCAATGTTTAATATTCTCTGAATATAACCGTTAGAAGGAGCATTGATTCTGGTATTCATCAGAATTATTACTTGCTGCTTTTCAATAGGACGGTTGGGGAAATCCATTAATGCAGATATTATATCCAGTCGTATTTCATTCTCCAGGCCATCAACAATTAATGAAAATGGAATTCAAAAATTCAAAGGAGAAATTCGACAAATCATATAAAAGACAATTTTCTTTTCTTCTCCAAAATACAAGACGGAAGTGAACAAGATAGTCCAGACCAGAAAGAGAATACAAGGCACATAGAGAAGATCAACAACAATCACATTCTAATCCTTCTCTATACTGAAAACAATCCTATTTTCTCCTTGACGTTGTAGAAGAAGAAGAACATCCATTCCAAATCAAGAGTCTTCTTAAACCTTCACTATAGGATTCTTCAAGGATAACAAACTTCTCTCAGTCAAGAAGTTCCAGGATCCTCTCAAATTAAGGCTAAAGATAGAAGATCTACACCCTAAAGCAAAGCTCCAATCTTCCTGAACAATTCAATATCTTAGGGGGAGCTTTGACAACATCAAGATCCACTTGTCTTCTCAGTTGTTTTGAGAAAGAGCAGACACCATAAATCTCTCACCCCCTCACTGTACAAAGGGTTCCCTAACTCTCTTCAAAAGTTATTCCTTGGTTGCAAGTCTACTGATCAAAAGAATTGAGTTCATTTTTGAGCACCTGATCAAAAGCTCATTGGTGGCAGTCAATTGGTCAAAACCTACTAGGGTTGTAGAAGTGTGGATGTACCCAGGTTGGGGAACCACTATAAAAGTTCTTATGTTGTTTGGTTGCCCTTTTTTTGTTCTTACTGTGGCTGTTTTAGTTTAGTCTTGCTGTGGCCGTGTCAGATTAAATTATCTTAGGTTGCTCTCTTGCTTACTATTGGTATTAGTTGCTCTACTCTAATAGTTTTATTAGCAGCAAAAAGCTTTTAGATACTCTATTCAACCCCCACCCCCCACCCCCCACCCCCCCTCTAGAGTATATCAGGTCTAACCCTCCTTTTCAATTGGTATCAGAGCAGTGTTACTTTGGCTGTACAAGCTAACCCTTGAGCCAAAAGATCCTGTGTTTGATCTAATATTTTATTTATCTTAGGATTATTGTCACAGCATGGCACAGAACAAGGATTATCCAAGCACCAGACCTCCAGTTTGCAACTTAAATAAGTTTGCCATCTGGAAGGCAAGAATTAAACTTTATATGAATTCCATTGATGAGGACATCTACAATTCTATTTTGACAGGTCCTCCTAAACCAACTACATCTACTTCAACATCAAGCACACATGTTGTTCCACCACTTGAGTGGACAGATGATCAGGAGAAGGCCAAGATTGTTGATGCAAAGGGTATGAATATTCTATGTCTGATGACATCTTCCAGAAGGTGGCTTAATGCACATCAGCCAAGGCTATTTGGGACTCTCTTAACCAGATGGTAGTTGGTTCTGCTGATGAGAGGAAGGATAGAAGATCAACTCTCATTTCCCAATATGAGAACTTCAAAAAGAATGAGTCAGAATCTGTTGCTGACATGTACAACTGATTGAGCTTAATAATCAAAGAGCTAAAGTCTTTAGACAAGGACAACACTCTTACTAAAGTGAATGATAATATCCTCATGTGCTTCCCAAGCTCATGGGATTCCAGGATCTGGCCAATCAATGAGGCCAGGAGTTTAAATGAGATTTCCACAGAATCTTTATTGGGAAAGCTCAAATCCTATGAGCAGCTGATAAAGTCTAGAGAAGTTGTAAAACAAAGGACTCTGATTGATAATTTTGCATCAAGTCCCCGGCAACGGCACCAAAAACTTGATAGATTATTTTGCATCAAGTCCCCGGCAACGGCGCCAAAAACTTGATGGATTATTTTGCATCAAGTCCCCGTCAACGGTGCCAAAAACTTGATTTGGTTAAAACTCCAAAAATTATTACGAGCTCGCGGCGCCCCGTGCGGTTTATTTAAGAAAAGCATGTGATTGGTTTTATTTAGAAAACGGGGCATGCAGATTTATTATTTGGATATAAAATGGTTTAGATCGAGTTTTAACGAAAGGAGGCAAGTGCATCTATCACGTGTAGTACAAGATATTTCGTAGTGGAATATCAAGATCGTATTGTTCTCAGGGTCGTTTTGATTATTTCTACTCTTTCCTGGAGGGGACTATTATTTTACCGCTAATTACTTGTCGGGTATTTATATTTATATATATATATATATATATATATATATATATATATATATATATATATATATATATATATATATATATATATATATATAAGCAAAAAGAAAGACAGAAAACAGAAAATGAAAGCATTAAAGGGTGGAGCCGATGAAAATCTTAGCGCGACGGAATCGAATAAAATTAGAACTAAAATAAACTTTTAATAAAAAGAGATCCTAAGTTTAAAATAAATTAAGGTGAAGACTTGGTTGTGGAGGTTCCACTAGAATAAGCTCACTTATCTCTAGAACTATAGCTCACATGAACGTAAAGACTATTCGACCGAACGTTAGTCCGACGAAGGATTCCTCTTAACGCCCGCATTACGCTAAGAACCCCGCTATTGGGTGGGGAACCCAATCCGGTAGAGTTGGCGCGCCTCCTCTCTCGAGGGTTAGTGCAAAACTCTCTTTACCAATGGGTGATCGGTCCATACGCACGACCTCTCGGCTAGCTAGCGTATGGACTACGGACATAAAGACCATACATCGATTATGTGGTTCTACGCTTCGTAAATCCTAGGCAAACCTTAAGTTAATTTAATTAATTGGAAAAGCAGGACCTTTAATTATTTAAAGCTATTTTATTTGTACCAATGCTCTTCGATACTGAGGGCTAAGAACGGTTAGCCACTCATCGGAATGGGGACGGCAAGCTGTGAAAGCAATAAAATAAAGCAGTAAATGAAAGTGATAAAATAAAGCAGGAAAATAGAGCAGGAAATAAAGTAATAAATTCCATGTCCCACTCAAATGAGTGAGACTGAAATGAAAGCAGTAAAGTGCGAGTCCCGGATAAAATTAGTGGGCGGGAGAAATGAAAGCGAGTCCAACTCAAACAAGTACGAGAAAATAAATGCAACACACGCACGCACTCTACAGAAAGTAAAACTCACGCACACACTCGACATGAAATGAAACACACGTGCACAATAGAATGAAAAATCTCACACACTCTACTGGAAAGGAAAACTCACACACTCTACTGGAAAGGAAATAAAACACTGCGCCATTTAACTCTTAACGAGTAGGCGGAAATAAATGGGCACACGTACAGAAATGAATAAAAACTAAGTTCATGAAAAATTAAAACAACTGCATTTCTACCGCTAGAATGCGGTAGAAATGCATAAAAAGCTGAAATAAAAATTAAACGAGCAAATGGATTTGCAAATAAACTCAAAATGAAAGTTATCGAAAAATTAAAAGGAATACATTTCTACTGCTAGAATGCTGTAGAAATGAATAAAAAGAGGACAGAAAAGTTAAAGGAGCAATAGTTTAAAACAAAAATCGAAATGCTCGAAAAATTAAAACAGCTATATATTCATTCCTATAACTTCGTAAAAGTGCGTAAAAAGTGAAAATAAACTAAAAAGAACGCAAAGTTTTACGACATAAAAAGTAAAAACTAAGGTACTGAAAAATGAAAATCACTTTGAAAACACTTTTACAGATTTATAGGAATGTATAAAAGGCTATAAAAATTCTAAGTCTAACATAGTTAAGCGAACATTTAATGAAAATATCAAAGTAAAAAATATACTCATACACTCACACGCATTTTAAAAGATGGAAAAAAACTACGTTAAAACAAAGTGAAAGATATGGTACCTAAACACCTAGAGGGGGGGGTGAATAGGTGACCTAAACCTTTTTGAAATTTTGTTGGCAGCACAACAGTTATTTCACAGATTATTACAACTAACAGCAATTACAGAAATCAAACAGTCAATCCACAGCACAGCTCAGCACACCACAGCAGACACACTAATTTATAGTGGTTCCCCAATCTTTGGGTACATCCACTTTCCCCCTTCGCCTATCTAGCAGTGTACTAGATTCGGCCAAACTTCTCCACTATCTCAGAACCCAACTAGGTTCCTACACCTCAGGCCCAAAGCCTTACACTCAGCCACAAAGGCCTACACTCAGCCACTAAGGCCTACACTCAGCCACCCAGGCCTACACTCAGCTAATTAAGGCCTACACTCAGAGTTCTTCAACTCCTACACTCAGGCAATCAAGCCCTACCCTCAGCCTTTATAATATAGGCTTACAATTCTCTCAGATCCAATGGATCCTACAAGTTAAAATAGAAAATACAATAGCTAACTCTACAACTCAGAAAATAAGAGAGGAGTTGAGAGTTTCTTGAAGAGTTCTGGGAAGAACTCAGTTAGATCCAAACTGACTTAGCTTCCTTCAAAGCTTCTTGAGTTAGAACTGAATTAGTCTGAATCTTCTGCAGTTGTTCCTTGACCTCTGCTTCTTGAGATCCAGTTGTTTCTGAATCCTTCTTCTCAGCCTTAGTTCCAAAGACTGAATTCTTGATTGGAGCTCTCTCTCTCCAACTTCTTAGATCTGCAGTTGGACTGACAGATCTTCTTGTGTTGATCCTCTGTGTATCACTTCTTGATTTAATCTGATCAACTACTTTAAATATTCTCTCAAGCTGTAACTCTTGTTTCTCAATCACAACCAACTACTTCTGTAAACTATGGATGCCTATTTATAGGCTTCCTTCAGGGTAACCGGCTGGTCCGGTTCATAACAAACTTCTGATTTCTCTGACAGTTGCTGTAGACCGGCTGGATCGGCAGCTGTCATGTCAACCAGTCACTTCTTGAAATTTCCTAACTGTCAGATAGTGTCGAGACTTTTTGTTCTTAAGTGTCGACACTTATAGGCCAAGTGTCGACACATGTTGTGTAAGTGTCGACACAAGTCTACAAGGTGTCGACACAATTCCTTGTATGTCTCGACACAGATTCTTCTGCATGTGTCGACACCGAAATTGAGTGTTGACACAAATACTTGTACTTCATTCTTTAACTGTATTCTTCTAAGTGTCGACACATGTTCTTTGTGTCGACACATCTTCATGTGTTGAAACTGTCAAGTGTCGACACTGCTTCTTGGTGTCGACACAAGTCTTCACTTTTGTTTCTTCAGCTGAGTGTCGGCACATTCATATAGTGTCGACACTTGTACTTAGAATATTTTGTAACTTTTCTGTTCTTTGCTAAGTGTCGACACAGCTCCTTGTGTCGACACTTTCTTCAAGTGTAGAGTCTTCAATTAAGTGTCGACACATTGTGCTGAGTGTCGACACTTTCTTCAAGTGTTGACTCTCCTGGTTGTGTGTCGACACATTATGCTGAGTGTCGACACTTCCTTCAAATACTGACTCTTCAGCATAGTTTCGACACATTGTGTTGAGTGTCGACACTTACTTCAAATACTGACTCTTCAGCATAGTGTCGACACATTGTGTTGAGTGTCGACACTTTTACTTAGACTCTGCATACTTTTGCTGAGTGTCGACACAGCTCCAAGTGTCGACACTTTCTGGTGTAGACACAGCTCTTCTAGGTGTCGACACTTCTGCTAAGTGTCGACACAGCTTTTCTGCATACTTCTTTACTGAGTGTCGACACAGCTCCAAGTGTCGACACTTTCTGTCTGGTGTTGACTCTTCATTCCAGGTGTCGACACAATGACTCCAAGTGTCGACACTGCTTGTCTGGGTGTCGACACAAGCTTTCTCAAGTGTCGACACTTTTCCTCTGGGTGTCGACACATGGACTTAGAAACTTTTAGCTTCAGTCCAGTGTATACCTAACCTGCACAAGTAACTCAAACAAACATCAAATACATTATGATGCATATCATTGAGTTAGGGAAGGCTTCTTCAAATCAGGTACATTTGACCAATGTACCCAACAATCTCCCCCTATTTGGAGAAGTCATAACCCTTAGTCAATGATATACATCACTCATAATTAAAAATTAGAGAATGATGTAAAGCAGGTATATATCAACAGGGTATACTTAAACATGTAATAAAGCACACATGTATACTCATTCAGCATTACAGAACAACCAAGAATTAGACACATTCTACTGAATCAATCATGAAATATATTTATCAAAAACTGTCCAAACATTGTGTTCAATACATTGTCAATGATTTACAAAAATATTTAGATGTAACAAATTACAACATTCTTCAGTCTAATCTTAATCTAATTCTGCTCTGGTTCTTTTATAACTATGTCTTTCCCAGCTTGTATTTTGGCTTTTACAGCAGCAGCAGCAGCAGGCTCAGTATCAGCAACCTTCTTCCCTTTGGAGTCCTTCTTCTTAAGTTCTTCAGCCTTGATTTTCTGCCTTTCAAAATAATGATAGGGCTTAGGAAAGTACTTGCTAGGCTCCACAGCTGTAGGAGGTAGCTTTCCTAACTTAGCCTTCCTTCTATACTGGACAATGGCTTCCTGCCTGATCTCATGCTTCCTCCATTCTGCTTCTGAGAACCATTTATTCCTTTCATGAGCATTGTCCTTGGCTGCTTTCCAGGCTGTGAGAATGATGTTCCTAGAAGTAGGGCTCCACTGTTCAAAATCTGGTTTTTGCTCAGCAAGTTCCCTGAACTTCTTCTTTGACAGCCTTGTCTCTTCCTCTTTGTCCAAAGCCTCTTGCATAGCAGCTGTAATAGGTTGAACAACCTTTTCCAGAATAACAGTTGGCTTTCCAGCAGTTGGGCTATACATTGTGCTTACTTCAGCATGAACCATATCAAAATCTGGAGGTGGATAGATCACCTGAGCTACTTCCTGTTGCTCTCCTCCAAGATATGCACTTTGAATACCAGATTCAGCTACATTGTCATCATCACACAGGGGAGGATAGCCCAGTGTAGCTCTGATGGAATTAGAAATCCATTTGGCATGGTCAGAGCTAGCTTTGACTAACACCCTCTCCCCCTTTATGACTTCTTGTGCTACATGATCTCTCACATCATCTTTTTGGAATCTGATTTGGCTGTCCAAATACCTTATGCCATCCTTAAAGAAAGGTCTAAGCTTGGTAAGCTGTTCAGAAATGACCTTCTGGGAATCCTTGATTGCAGTCTTGACAGCAGCAATTTCTTCTTGAAAAGCTTTATCAAATTCAGCCTTGGCAGCATCAGTAGAAGTAGATGGTTCAGCAGACTTATTCTTTAATTCAGTCACTATAGCATTGTGGGAGGCAGTTAAATTGTCATTCATTCTTAATTGATTCTCCAGCACATAGCCTTGCTTCAGTGCTATATCATCTACTTGAGACTTGATTTTCTCCTGGTGAGTTGCCAAATAGACCACTGCATTACCACCCTTGTGGAAGCAGTCAGTCATTTCCTTCTTATTCAAATTCATTTCAAACCTTATTGATTTGATATCTTGAGCTAGATCAAATTGTAGGGACTTTTGGCTTTCATCAATATACGTCTCTATGGCCCTCTTTTGCTCATCCAGCTTAACTTGCATTGCTACCATTAAGCTGCTGTAATCTGTTGATGGAGCTTGTTGGACTAGGGAGTGTTGAGCAGCAGTTTGTAGAGCTTTCTTATAGCTCTGACTCCTTCTTTTGAATACAAAGAACTGCTTCTTCTTAGCTTGCTCAGCTTCATCATCCTCAGACTCTGAAGTACTTGCTATATTTACCCTATCCTTAGGGCTTGAGGGTTTGTCAGCTTGCACATCTAGGGCCTTCTCAGTATCTAGCCTTATAGGCTCTTCCTGAACTTCCAAGTTCTCCCCCTCAGCAGCAGCACCCTTCTCTTCATCAGCAGCATTCTTGTCCATATCATAATCCTCTTGATCTAGATTCAGAAATAGATCTTCCATTGTGTATTCAGGAGGAGACTGTGCAGGAGATGTACTGGGTTCATCAACCACTTTATCAGGAATCACTACAGATGTGTCTGGAAGAACAACATCTGGTTCTTGGTTTGCTTGCTGAGTTTGCTGATGGACATCAGACAAATCAGAATCTAGTACAGAAAAATCTAAAGTATTGAGGTCAGAAAGTACCTCTTGGATAATTATTGTAGCTTGCTCACTTTCCAGTGTAGATGGTTCTTCTACACTTGGAAGCTCCCCCTGGCTTAGATCCCTAGGGATGGGACTAGTGTGAGGCAGCTCCCCCTGAGTCTCAGCCACATTTTTAGCAGCAGGGGTCTTTTCTACTATCTCCTCCTCTTGATCATCAGGTGTGAACACCACCTGTTCTTCACTTCTAGAACTGCTTGAGGACACTTGAGCCACAACAGCAGTTTTTTTCTTCTTCCTTGGAGGGGAGTCCTTCTTAGAAACTGGCTTCTCTGGAGTAGGAACTTCCTTAGACAGTACTCTTTCCCATCTTGAAAGTATTCTCATATCCATCCTCCTCATATGATTGATTTTAGCTCCAGCAGCATTGCTCATGACCTCTGGTATTGTACCAGCCAGGTAGAGACTTAGAATCCTGCCCAGATTGGGCTTCTTCAGACTCTCCTTAACTTTCTCAAAAACTACCATTGACCAATCTGTTTTGCGGTTGAAGATGATTCTGGTCAAAATACTGAACATGGAGGCTGACACCCTGTCATGCCCTCCAGGTTTACTGAGGATAACTTTACCCACAACTTCTGACAGAAACTTTCCTTGGGTATTCATTCCTCTCCTGTTGAATACTGATCCTATCTTCAGCTTAGGATCTAGACCACACCAGGCAAGTGCTTCTTTGGTCTTAGATGTTGTTACTTCCTCTTCTTCCTGGACTTTAGGTAGCTGAAGTACCTTTCTCAGAGACTTGGGTGAAATCTTGACCTTGGTGCCATGCACCCTTGATTTGATTCTGTAGCCTGAGTCGTCTACAGATGCTCCAGTAAGAAATTCTATAACTTCCTTCTTCCATATCTTGGTTGGTTCTGAAACCAAGAACTCCAATCCTGAATCGGTGACTAGGGTTACCACCGACTTGATTTCTTGATCGCCATCATCAAAAGCACCTCGCACGAGCTCATACCCTTCGTTAACATTCTCCTCGAGCTTGGGAGCCATTAGGGTTTGAAGATTTAGTCTTGAGAAGAGAGAAATGTCGACACAAGAGTTTTGGTCTCGAGACTTTTGAAAGCGTGTCGACAAACAAAGACAGAATCCTATTTATACCTTTCTGGTTTGAAGACGAACAGGCGGGATGGATTACTAAAGATGTGTCGACACTGGCAATAAGTGTCGACACAGACTGATAATGTCTCGACACTCATGTGTCGACACAAGTTTAAGTCAACAGATTTTATGTGTCGACACTTGGTTAAGTGTCGACACCACACTACTCGACATGTAGTCGAGACTTTACTTAGAAAATTCTGAGTAAAACTTAAGTGTCGACACCTTATTGAATGTGTCGACACCAACTCGACATGTGTTGACACTAGCATTCTGAAGTGTCGACACCAACTTCCTAGATGTGTCGACACCATTTTCCTGAAGTGTCGACACTTACTATTCTGTGTCGACATAGACTTGTCTATGTGTCGACACCTTTTTACTTAGCCAATTTTTAGTTCTGTAAACTTAGTCTAAGTTTATCATACCTAGTTCAATTTTGAACCTATTGAACTTAGCTTCTTCTAAGGGCTTAGTAAACATATCTGCTATCTGATTATCAGTTTTAACATATTCAAGTGCAATATCATTTCTTTCTACATGCTCCCTAAGAAAGTGATATTTAATCTCAATATGTTTAGTTCTACTATGTGATACAGGATTATTAGCTATTGAAATAGCACTTGTAGAATCACAGTAAAGTGGAGTTCTACTTACCTGAAATCCATAGTCAACTAGCTGATGTTGAATCCATAGAAGTTGAGCACAGCAACTTCCTGCAGCTACATATTCTGACTCAGCTGTGGAAATAGCCACACTAGTCTGCTTTTTACTGCTCCATGAAATTATTCTTCCACCTAGGAATTGACAGGATCCAGTAGTGCTCTTTCTATCTTCTTTGCATCCTGCAAAGTCTGCATCTAAATAGCCTGTTAGATCAAAATCTCCATTCCTAGGGTACCAGAGGCCTAGATAAGGTGTGCCCTTTAGATATCTCAAGATTCTCTTGACTGCAGTCAAGTGAGACTCTTTAGGGCAGGCTTGATACCTGGCACAAACACATGTAGCATACATAATGTCAGGCCTACTTGCAGTCAAGTATAGTAGGGAGCCAACTATCCCTCTATACAAGGTTTCATCTACAGGTTTCCCTGCATCATCCTTGCTTAGAGACATACTTGACCCCATAGGAGTCTTCATGGTACTGGATGAATCCATACCATACTTCCTTATGAGTTCTAGGGTGAACTTAGACTGACATATGGATAGACCACTTCCAGTCTGTTTAACTTGGAGACCCAAGAAAAACTTCAGTTCTCCCATACTACTCATCTCAAATTGACTTTGCATAAGCTTTGCAAACTTTTTGCAAAGGCTACTTTCAGTAGACCCAAATATAATGTCATCTACATATATTTGGACAAGTATTACTTTGCCTCTAGATTCCCTAAGGAATAGAGTCTTATCTATTTTCCCCCTTGAGAACTTGTTCTCAATGAGAAAACTAGATAGGGTTTCATACCAAGCTCTAGGTGCTTGTTTTAACCCATATAATGCTTTCCTAAGTCTATACACATAATGAGGTAAAGTTGGATCAACAAAACCTGCAGGCTGCTCCACATAGACTTCTTCTTTCAAATTACCATTTAGGAATGCTGACTTGACATCCATTTGGTATACCTTGAATCCTTGATAGGTTGCATAGGCCAAGAACATCCTTATAGGCTTCCAGTCTGGCTACTGGAGCAAAGGTTTGATCAAAATCAATACCTTCTTCTTGCCTATATCCTTTTGCAACCAGTCTTGCTTTATTCTTTATGATGACCCCTTGTTCATCTAACTTATTTCTGTAGATCCACTTAGTTCCTATAACATTGTGGTCTTTAGGCTTTGGAACCAGCTCCCAAACCTTGCACCTTTTGAACTGATTAAGTTCTTCTTGCATAGCTTCAGTCCACTGTGGATCTTGTATAGCTTCTTCAAATTTCTTTGGTTCTATTTGAGACAGAAAACTTGAATATACTACAGCATTCTGATTTCTGCTCCTTGTCTGAACACCTTGTCTTGGATCTCCAATAATTAGCTCTACTGGATGATCTCTCAGATGCCTGTTGGCTGGAGGCATCCTTACTTCTGGTTGAACTTCTACAACATCTTCATCATGCTGAGTTCCTTGTACTTCTTCAGTTCCTGGTACATGTAGTTCTCCCCCTGGACATAAGCCATCTTCTTCAACTTGCTGTCTTGCAGCAGGTACATCTTCTATGGTTAGCTTGTCCATCTTCTTAGTAAGACCTGTGGGGCTGCACACACTACTAGACAACTCATTGTTAATTAGTTGTGTTTCATCAAAAACTACATGCAAAGACTCCTCTACAACTTGTGTAGTCAAGTTGTAGACTCTATAAGCCTTACTATTATTGCTGTACCCAACAAACACTCCCTCTTGGGACTTGGCAGCAAACTTAGTTAGGTAAGACTTTCCATTGTTAAGTATGTAGCATTTACAACCAAAGATCCTAAAGTAGGATAAATTTGGTTTCCTGCCTTTCATAACTTCATAGGGGGTCTTATTTAACCTTTTAGTGATGGTATCCCTATTTATCACATGGCATGCAGTGTTAACTGCTTCAGCCCAGAAATATTCTGGCAGTGATGAATCACTTAATAAGGTTCTACCAGCCTCTATCAAGGTCCTATTTTTCCTTTCAGCAATGCCATTTTGCTGAGGTGTTCTAGGTGAAGA
Source organism: Platanthera guangdongensis (assembly GCA_039583875.1). Lineage (NCBI taxonomy): Eukaryota > Viridiplantae > Streptophyta > Magnoliopsida > Asparagales > Orchidaceae > Platanthera > Platanthera guangdongensis. The sequence continues at coordinate 120,685,482 of CM077153.1, read as the reverse complement.
GAATTCTTGAAATATCCCTTAGTCTTCACACAGCTTTGTCATGCTTTCAGACTGAAACTCAGTACCATGGTCACTTCTAATTTTGACCACTGTACAGTTCAATTCATTCTGAATTTGCTTAACAAAACTATAGAAGACACTAGGTGTTTCAGATTTCTGCTTTAAGAAGAACACCCAGGAAAACCTTGAGTAGTCATCAACAACTACAAAGGTATAGACCTTCCTACCTAAGCTGTGAACTGGCATTGGACCAAATAGATCCATATGCAAGAGGTATAAACACCTCACAGCATCTTTGTTGTCTAAGCTTCTAAAGGTGGATTTAGTCTGCTTGCCCTTTTGACAAGCTGAGCAAATGCCATCTTTGACACACTTAACTTGAGGACCATTCCTCACTAACTCTTTGCTAAAGAGTTTGCTAATAGTCTTGTAGTTAAGATGAGCTAGCCTCTTGTGCCACTTGACACAATGAGAGATTGTCTCATTAGCTACAAGACAGACAGGAGAACCATTGTTCTCAATCATAATGTCTAAACAATAGACATTTCTCTTCCTATATCCTGTCAAAATGATCTCTTGATCACTTGACCTCTTGATATGACAACCATTTTTAACAAATGAGATGTCATACCCTACATCACTTAACTGACTTATACTAATGAGGTTGTGTTTCAACCCTTTAACATAAGCCACTTGAGTAATGGTAACAAGGTTTGAAGAGATGTTACCAAACCCTTTGATGATTCCTTTTTCAGAACCACCAAAGGTCACTTTAGGACCATTTTTGATTGGAATGTAGTCCTTCAGTAGTCCCCTTGTTCCAGTCATATGTCTGGAACATCCACTATCCAAGTACCATGTTGGGGTATGGCCACTTGGATTCACCTGCAAAACAAATTAATGAACCTTAGAACCCAAAGTAAACTTGGGTCCTTGGTGATTGTTAGTTTGCAACTTGACAAAGCTACCTGTTGGCTTTCCACCAAGTAACTTACTACTCAACTTGGCACTGGCATTGTGCCAACAATCCAAGGCAAAGTGGCCAATCTTGCCACAGCACCAGCATTCAAACTTGTTGTACCTTTGCTTAGGTACAACCTTTGCTGTCTTGACTACAGCAGGCTTGTTGAATGTTGGGGCTTTGCCCTTGGACTTGGACTGATCCTGAACAGTCCTAGCTGGTTTAATAAAACCCAATCCAGCCTTTCCTTTATGATGAACAAATTCATCAATCAAGGGTAGCACTGATTTAGGTTTTGAAAACCTAGCAACTAGCTCTCTTTCCTTCTGGAGATTGATCTCCAGTAACTTAATTTGATCATTTTTATAAGTGATAGTTCCCATCTGAATCACAGTAATGTGTTTCAGCCTGGCTACCTCATTGAGCTTTTGATCAAATTCCTTCTCAAAGTCTGTTGCAGCTGCCTTTAGATCAGCAATTTCCTTTGCCTGACTTTTGGCAAGGGGCTTGCTTTTCTTATAGGCTTGCAACAGAACTTTATATTCATCTAGGAGCTGATGAATATCTCCCTCAGATTCAGAAACACTTCCATCACTTGATGAAGATGAATCTGACTCTGAACAAGAACTGAAATCTGAACTTTGAGTTGGACTTTGTACCTGACTAGGTCCTGGCTGCTCCAGGATTTTGGTACTTTCAGTCAATGCCATCAGTCCTTGGCACTGACTCTCTTCTTGTTCATAGATTGATTCCATGATCTGCATAAACTCTTCTTCTTCTTCAGCAAATAGCCCTATGTAGGCTTCAGCATCTGTCTCAGTGTCTGAAGAAGAAATGTCTGAGAGAGTCTTCTCATTCTTTGCAACAAAGGACTTCTCCTTCTTTCCTTTGAAGTGAGTCTTCTTTTTGTCAATGGATTCTTTTCTTCTTTCAGGACAATCTGCAATAACATGCCCCTGTCTATTGCAGCAGTAACATACTATCTTAGACCCAGTTGCCTTGCTAGTCTTTGTCTTTTTCTTGTCCTTCTTTGAAGGCTTCTTCTCCTGATACTGAACTTCTTTCCCTTTGGAAAATGAAGGTCTGGACCTCCATTGTTTCTTCTTCAGGAATTTCTGAAAATGTCTGGTGAATGCAGCAAAGTCTTCATCACTTTCACTGCTTGTAGACTTTGTGCTCACAGACTCATCTGATTCTGATTCAACTACCTCTGGGGGAGGAGTTGATGACTTAGTCCTTCCCTTTCTAGGTACTTCTGTCTTGAAGGCAACAGTCCTTTCCCTGTGCTCAGTCCTTGTTGACTTTTCCTCCTCTTTTCTCACAGACAACTGCATTTCATAAGATAACAATTTGCCAAACAGTGTGGGAGGAGGAATTTCTCCCAACTTTGCCATTTCCCTTATGGCACAGATCTTGGTGTCCCAATCTTTAGTTAGGGACCTTAAGAACTTATCATTCAATTCATAGTTAGTGAACTCTCTTCCATAGGACATGAGTTCATTAACAATTCTATAAAACTTTTTGTAGCTTTCAGTGATGCTATCTCCTCTTCCTTGCCTAAAGCTCTCATACTCTTGATTAAGCAAGGACTTTCTATCTTGCCTAACTTCTTCAGAACCTTCCATATAGACAATGAGGGTATCCCACATTTCTTTTGCTGTTTTACAATGAATTAGGTTCTGAAAAGTTGCATCATCTATGGCACTTACTATTATGTTTTGTGCCCTTTTGTCCATAGTTGCTAGGACAATTTCATCCTTGGTCATCTCAGAGAAATCCTTAGGAGTCCTCTGATTTGCATCCAATACTGAGATCTTCATGGGTACATAGGGCCCCTCTTTGACTGTGATGTAGATCCTAGGGTCAGAGGCTTCCATGAACAGCCTTACCCTTTCTTTCCAGATTCCAAAAATCTCTTTTCTGCATATGGGCAGTTTCATTGAACCCAATTCCTTGTGATTCTCTGAAGAACCCATGTTTCTTGATTTTCTTGAAACTGTGTTCTGACTTATCCTAAATCTGCCAAACTGGATCTCCTCAGACAGTTAGTCCTTTTTGAGGAACCTGGCTCTGATACCACTTGAAAGATATGGTACCTAAACACCTAGAGGGGGGGGTGAATAGGTGACCTAAACCTTTTTGAAATTTTGTTGGCAGCACAACAGTTATTTCACAAATTATTACAACTAACAGCAATTACAGAAATCAAACAGTCAATCCACAGCACAGCTCAGCACACCACAGCAGACACACTAATTTATAGTGGTTCCCCAATCTTTGGGTACATCCACTTTCCCCCTTCGCCTATCTAGCAGTGTACTAGATTCGGCCAAACTTCTCCACTATCTCAGAACCCAACTAGGTTCCTACACCTCAGGCCCAAAGCCTTACACTCAGCCACAAAGGCCTACACTCAGCCACTAAGGCCTACACTCAGCCACCCAGGCCTACACTCAGCCAATTAAGGCCTACACTCAGAGTTCTTCAACTCTTACACTCAGGCAATCAAGCCCTACCCTCAGCCTTTATAATATAGGCTTACAATTCTCTCAGATCCAATGGATCCTACAAGTTAAAATAGAAAATACAATAGCTAACTCTACAACTCAGAAAATAAGAGAGGAGTTGAGAGTTTCTTGAAGAGTTCTGGGAAGAACTCAGTTAGATCCAAACTGACTTAGCTTCCTTCAAAGCTTCTTGAGTTAGAACTGAATTAGTCTGAATCTTCTGCAGTTGTTCCTTGACCTCTGCTTCTTGAGATCCAGTTGTTTCTGAATCCTTCTTCTCAGCCTTAGTTCCAAAGACTGAATTCTTGATTGGAGCTCTCTCTCTCCAACTTCTTAGATCTGCAGTTGGACTGACAGATCTTCTTGTGTTGATCCTCTGTGTATCACTTCTTGATTTAATCTGATCAACTACTTTAAATATTCTCTCAAGCTGTAACTCTTGTTTCTCAATCACAACCAACTACTTCTGTAAACTAGGGATGCCTATTTATAGGCTTCCTTCATGGTAACCGGCTGGTCCGGTTCATAACAAACTTCTGATTTCTCTGACAGTTGCTGTAGACCGGCTGGATCGGCAGCTGTCATGTCAACCAGTCACTTCTTGAAATTTCCTAACTGTCAGATAGTGTCGAGACTTTCTGTTCTTAAGTGTCGACACTTATAGGCCAAGTGTCGACACATGTTGTGTAAGTGTCGACACAAGTCTACAAGGTGTCGACACAATTCCTTGTATGTCTCGACACAGATTCTTCTGCATGTGTCGACACCGAAATTGAGTGTTGACACAAATACTTGTACTTCATTCTTTAACTGTATTCTTCTAAGTGTCGACACATGTTCTTTGTGTCGACACATCTTCATGTGTTGAAACTGTCAAGTGTCGACACTGCTTCTTGGTGTCGACACAAGTCTTCACTTTTGTTTCTTCAGCTGAGTGTCGACACATTCCTATAGTGTCGACACTTGTACTTAGAATATTTTGTAACTTTTCTGTTCTTTGCTAAGTGTCGACACAGCTCCTTGTGTCGACACTTTCTTCAAGTGTAGAGTCTTCAATTAAGTGTCGACACATTGTGCTGAGTGTCGACACTTTCTTCAAGTGTTGACTCTCCTGGTTGTGTGTCGACACATTGTGCTGAGTGTCGACACTTCCTTCAAATACTGACTCTTCAGCATAGTGTCGACACATTGTGTTGAGTGTCGACACTTACTTCAAATACTGACTCTTCAGCATAGTGTCGACACATTGTGTTGAGTGTCGACACTTTTACTTAGACTCTGCATACTTTTGCTGAGTGTCGACACAGCTCCAAGTGTCGACACTTTCTGGTGTAGACACAGCTCTTCTAGGTGTCGACACTTCTGCTAAGTGTCGACACAGCTTTTCTGCATACTTCTTTACTGAGTGTCGACACAGCTCCAAGTGTCGACACTTTCTGTCTGGTGTTGACTCTTCATTCCAGGTGTCGACACAATGACTCCAAGTGTCGACACTGCTTGTCTGGGTGTCGACACAAGCTTTCTCAAGTGTCGACACTTTTCCTCTGGGTGTCGACACATGGACTTAGAAACTTTTAGCTTCAGTCCAGTGTATACCTAACCTGCACAAGTAACTCAAACAAACATCAAATACATTATGATGCATATCATTGAGTTAGGGAAGGCTTCTTCAAATCAGGTACATTTGACCAATGTACCCAACACAAAGAAATAAAGATAAGATTGCCTAAATAGAGTTGCTTAGATCCATTCCAAAACCTTATAAAGAGACGAAAAAAACACATTTTATTAACTAAAAACACGGGTTACAAAAGAACGAAAAGAAAAGCTAAAGAGAGGGGGAGGGAAATTTCCCTTACAAGGCTTTGGAAGCATCCAAACAACATATCCCCTTAGGAAAAATGGCTCAAAAAGCGGAACAGGATTACAAGTAGAAGCTGCCAATTTATAGAAAATATTTTCATGGGACACGCTCGCTGACATGGGCGTGTCAGGAGGGCGTGTCAGCACTTTGCAAATGGCGGCTAGCGAGATTTGACTTGAAAGTTGACTTCGGCTGAAATCGTGGTTGTCACGCCCCATGTCACGAGCACGATGGGGGGCCTGTCGGGGAGGTGGAACTGGGCGCGGGTCACGTTGAAAAGTCATCATGCGGGTCTTGTAGAGCCAGGTGGAGGAGTCACGCCCTAGGTCACGGACGTAACTGGGGTCGTGTCTCATTGGTCGAGGTTCGTTGAGCGGAAAACATCGAGCTGTAATGACACGGGCATTGGTCACGGGGCGTGTCATTGGACACGGGCATGATATAGGGCGTGTCACATGATTTTTCTTCAATTCATGGCCGATTTCAAGGGTTTGAATTGTCATGCCCTGGTCACGGGCGTGACCAAAAGTACACGGGCGTGTACTTGACTTTTTTTCAGTTTTTCCTGAAAAATTCAAGAAACAAAAATAACTTAAGTTAGAACAATTTTTACCAAAGAGAAGCAATTTATTAATGAAAAATATACAAAAATAAACTAAAACAACTTATTTATTGTTCATAAATATAGGTATATTTATAATTCATCCAATACCCCTAAACTTAAGCTTTTTCTATTCTAGAGGAAAAGTTGGAGATGAACTTATAAGGAATTAAATAAATCCTATGTTTAACTACAGCTTGAATTAATTAAAAGTAAGACCAAAATAAACACCCGAGGTACTAGAGTTAAATCCTAAATTATGAAAATGTTATAAATAGAGGAAGAGTTTCAAAAAAACTTCTAGATTAAATAAAATAGAGGGCAAAAATTTATTTTTGTTAGTTTAACGAAGATAGATTGAAATTATATAAAAAACTTTAGCTTAAAAGAAGTTAAAGGAAATAATGCAATTTAAAAAATTATGCTCTCAAAAAATTTTAAATTAATTCTAAAATTATTGAAATATGATAAGTGGTTTTGTGGTTTATGAAGAGGGCTTGGATTTAGAGGCGAGGTAATTTTTTCTCGAACTTCTATATATATTTTTTCCTTTGAATAATTAGGAAAATGAAATCTTATTTTCCTAACAAATAAATTTTTTCTTTATAAATAATAAATAACCCAATGTATATGTATAGGAGTAATGAATTTTATCCTCTTACTCTGTAACATATAATCTTTTTAAATATTGGGTGTCTATGTTTACGGAACAAAATCTTATTCCCATTGACATATGATCTTTTTAAGGGATAAAATAGGAGGAGTTTTTTTTTTATATATTCAAAAAGAAAACTAGATTTTAATAAAAAAAAGTTTTGAGAGCAACCTTTTTAAAATGAACGCTCCTATGTCTCTAAAAGCATGAAGTACAAATAATTGAAATCCATGGTTGTTATTTTTTAACATAAAAGACGAGCTTCTATTTATAAAAAATAGAAGTGGTGGTGAAAAACAAGTTCTCTATTATAAGGAAAAAACATAAATTTTTTTTTAAAACTTAACCACAGACACTTAAATCTTTTAGACTTTAATTAATAAACGAATAGTAAGCAAAGAATAAGTAAAATTCGCTTATAAATAAACTCGAAACTAGATTTTTGGAAAGCAAAAAGGGTTAAGATATGGTACATTCGATTTTATTTTGTTTCATAATTAACAATATATTTTTGGATTTTAGGGTTTTATCATTTTTTTGTATTTGTTTGTGATTATTATCTCTTTTTTTTGAAATTTTGAAAGGTGTTTTTATCTTTTTTTTATATTTTAAGTTATTATCTTTTTTTAGATTTATTCTCTTTTTTTTTTGATTTTTGGTTTTTCTAAATTTTTTGATTTTTTTAGTGTATTTTGATAAGTTATTTACAAGAAAGAGGAGAGAAAGAAGTGTTATTTACAAAAAAGATAGTGGGGAAAGAAAGATTTTTACAAAAAAATGTACAAAGTAAAAACTCGATGGCCCGCGAACAGACTCTTATTTCAGTGGTTGGTTCAATGAGTCGAACACCTCAGGCTTGCTAAAAAGCGAGCTTTTACAAATAAGAAGAGAGGGGGAGGAAAGAGAAAGATTGTTTTTACAAAAACAAAATTTACCAAGCCAACTAGATTTTTTTTGAATTTTTGTTTTGTTTTATGGATTTTTTTAGGTTTTTGATTATAAAAACAAAAAAAAATTTGGAGGTTTTAATTTTTATGCATTTTTTGTATTTTTGAAGATTTTATTATTATTATTATTGCAGAACATAAAAGTGCAGAAATAGAACAATTAGAAAATACCCCCATACTTAAATCCAACATTGTGTCCAATGTTGCTATCTAAGTATGCAGAATGAATAATTTACAAAATAAAATATGCATAAAAATTAAAAGAGAGGGTAGAAGGTTCCCTTAAACGAGTTTGGGGAGGCCCATACGAAACCCTGCATTATTTAGAAAAACAAGCAAAAGCAAAAAGATAACAAAATGGGGAATTGAGAAATTCGGCCAAAAGGTTGTGGGTGGTAGGGGGGCAAGTGTTTGTGTGACTCGAAGCTAACGTCTTAGCTGTTGAGTGTGACAGTTAAGCGATCCCCTAGCACACACAAAAGTGCGAAGCGCGCCGAAGTGACAAAATAAATTTATAATATTTAATAATAGAAAAATTGATTTATTTCAAGTGCTTATGATATTTTTTGGTAAAAAATTTCGGCTTTTTTTTTTGAAACGAAGAAAAACAAGTTAAAACAAAACATATATAAAGAAAATTGTTTTTGCCGTTTTTAGTAGGTTTTTTAGTTTTTAGTGTTTTTGTTTGTTTTTTTATGTTTTAGGTTTTGTAGATTTTTTGTGTTTTAGTTTTTAGATGTTTTTAGTTTTTTGTGTTTTCATAAATAAAAAAAATATTGAAAATTGTTTTTTAGATTTTATAGTTTTTTAAGTTTTTAGTGTTTTTTAGATTTTTTCTTTTATAGAATTTTTTTTAGTGTTTGAGTTCTTTTTCATAGAAAAAATGAAAAAAAAAATTTTAAGTTATTTTCATTTTTTAGATTTTTTTTGGTTTTATAGGTTTTTCAAGTTTTTATTTTTATAGGTTTTTTTATTTTTTTTGTGGAAACAGCGATATTTCATTTTTGTGTTGTTTTTTATATAGATCAATATATATAAAATAATAATTATAAAATAAGCTATTTCTTTTTTGTAAGGTTTTTTTGGTAGTTTTACAATTATTATTATTATTATTTTATTTTATTTTTATTTTTTTTGCCATTTTAAATTTTTGTTATATATATAGATATAGGTAAAATTAATAGATTTCCAGGGTTCAAAATAATGACTCGAAAAGTCCCCGCCAACGAAGCTAAAAACTTGATTGATAATTTTGCGTCAAACCCCCGACAACAGCGCCAAAAACTTGATTGATTATTTTGCATCAAGTCCCCGGCAACGGCTCCAAAAACTTGATGGATTATTTTGCATCAAGTCCCCGGCAACGGCGCCAAAAACTTGATGCGGTAAAACTCCAAAAAATATTACGAGTTCGCGGTGCCCCGGGCGGTTTATTTAAGAGAAGCCTGTGATTGGTTTTATTTAAAAAACAGGGCGCGCGTATTTATTATTTGTATTTAAAACGGTTTAGATCGGGTTTTAACGAAAGGAGGCAAGTGCACCTATCGCGTGTAGTACAGGATATTCCAGTGTGGAATATCGAGGTCGTATTATTCTCGGGGTCGGTTCGATTATTTTTACCCTTCCCTAGAGGGGACTATTATTTTACCGCTAATTACTTGTCGGGTATTTTATATATATATATATATATATATATATATATATATATATATATATATATATATATATATAAGTAAAAAAAGACAGAAAACAAAAAATGAAAGCATTAAAGGGTGGAGCCGATGAAAAGCTTAACGCGATGGAATCCAATAAAATTAGAACTAAAATAAACTTTTAATAAAAAGAGATCCTAAGTTTCAAATTAATTAAGGCGGAGACTTGGCCGTGGATGTTCCACTAGAATGAGCTCACTTATCTCTAGGACTATCTCTCTCCTGAACGCTAAGACTATTCGACCGAACATTAGTTCGAGGAAGGATTCCTCTTAATGCCCGCATTACGCTAAGAAATCCGCTATTGGGTGGGGAACCCAATCCGGTAGAGTTGGCGTGCCTCCTCTATCGAGGGTTAGTGCGAAACTCTCTTTACCAAGGGGTGATCGGTCCATACACACGGCCTCTCGGCTAGCAGCTTTTGGAATACGGAAATAGAGACCACACATCGATTATGTGGTTCTACGCTTCGTAAACCCTAGGCAAACCTTAAGTTAATTTAATTAATTGGAAAAACAGGACCTTTAATAATTTAAAGCTATTTTATTTGTCCCAATGCACTTCGATACTGAGGGCTAAGAACGGTTAGCCACTCATTGGAATGTGGATGGAAGGAGGTGAAAGAAATAAAATAAAGCAGTAAATGAAAGCGATAAATGAAAGCAGGAAAATAAAGCAGGAAATAAAGCAGTAAATTGCATGTCTCACTCAAACGAGTGAGGCTGAAATGAAAGCAGTAAAGTGCGAGTCCCGGCTCAAATGAGTGCGCGGGAGAAATGAAAGCGAGTCCTACTCAAACGAGTAGGAGGAAATAAATGCAATACACGCACGCACTCTACAGAAAGTAAAACTCACACACACACTCAACATGAAATGAAACACACGCACACAATAGAATGTAAAAACTCACACACTCTACTGGAAAGGAAAACTCACACACTCTACTGGAAAGGAAAAAAACAATGCGTCATTTAACACTTACCGAGTAGGCGGAAATAAATGCGCACACATACAGAAATGAATAAAAACTAAGTTCATGAAAAATTAAAACAACTGCATTTCTACCGCTAGAATGCGGCAGAAATGCATAAAAAGTTGCAATAAAAATTAAACGAGAAAATGGATTTGCAAATAAACTCAAAATGAAGTTATCAAAAAATTAAAAGAAATACATTTCTACCGCTAGAATGCTGTAGAAATGAATAAAAAGAGGACAGAAAAATTAAAGGAGCAAAAGTTTAAAACAAAAATTGAAATGCTCGAAAAATTAAAACAACTATATATTCATTCCCATAACTTTGTAAAAGTGCGTAAAAAGTGAAAATAAACTAAAAAGAATGAAAAGTTTTATGACATAAAAAGGAAAAACTAAGTTACTAAAAAATGAAAATCACTTTGAAAACGCTTATACAGATTTATAGGAATGCATCAAAGGCTTTAAAAATCCAAAGTCTAACATAGTTAGGCGAACATTTAATGAAAATATCAATGTAAAAACTATACTCATTACACTCACACACACATTTTAAAAGATGGAAAAAAAAACTAAGTTAAAACAAAGAAATAAAGATAAGATTGCCTAAAGAGAGTTGCTTAGATCCATTCCAAAACCTTATAAAGAAAAGAAAAAACACATTTTATTAACTAAAAACACAGGTTACAAAGGAACGAAAAGAAAAGCTAAAGAGAGGGGGAGGGAAATTTCCCTTACAAGGCTTTGGAAGCATCCAAGCAGCATATCCCCTTATGCAAAATAGCTCAAAAAGCAGAACAGGATTACAAGCAGAGGCTGCCAATTTATCGAAAAAAATTTCATGGGACACGCCCTCTGACACGGGTGTGTCAGGGGGGCATGTCAGCACTGTGCAAATGGCGGCTGGCGAGATTTGACATGAAAGTTGACTTCGGCTGAAATCGTGGTGGTCACGTCCCATGTCACGGGCGTGACGGGGGGCGTCTTGCGGAGGTGGAACTGGGCGCAGGTCGCGTCGAAATGTCATCGCACGGGTCTTTTCGAGCCAGGTGGAGGAGTCACGCCCTAGGTCACGGGCGTGACTGGGGGCGTGTCTGGTTGGTCGACATTCGTCGAGGGCAAAACGTCGAGCGGGAGTGACACGGGCATTGGTCATGGGGCATGTCATTGGACACGGGCGTGATATTGTGCGTGTCACATGATTTTTCTTTAATTCGGGGCCGATTTCACGGGTTTGAATTGTCACGCCCTGGTCACGGGCGTAACCAACAGTACACGGGCATGTACTTGACTTTTTTGCAATTTTTCCTAAAAAATTCAGGAACCAAAAATAACTTAAGTTAGAACAGTTTTTACGAAAAATAAGCAATTTATTAATGAAAAATATACAAAAATAACAAAAATTATCTAAAATAACTTATTTATTGTACATAAATATAAGTATACAAGCAGTCGTGCACGGGGGACCCCGTGCGGGCAACATTGGTCGAGGGTGCGACATTCGTCGTGGGTGCGACATTCGTTGAGGGGGCGACATTCGTCGAGGGGGCGACATTTGTCGAGAGGGCGACATTTGTCGTGGATGCGACATTCGTCGTGGGGGCGACATTTGTCGAGGGGGCGACATTCGTCGTGGGTGCGACATTTGTCGAGGGGGAGACATTCGTCGTTAGTACAACATTTATCGAGGGGCCAACATTCGTCGTGGGTGCGACATTTGTCGAGGGGGCGACATTTGTCGTGGGTGCGACAATTGTCGAGGGGGCGACATTCGTCGTGGGTGCGACATTCTTCGCAGGTGCGACATTCGTCGCGGGTGCGACATTCGTCGCGGGTGCGACATTCGTCGCGGGTGCGACATTTGTCATGGGAGTGTCATTTGATAATGTTGTAACATTTCTCGTGGTGGCGACATTTGTCGTGGGGGCGACATTTATCGGGGCGACATTTGGCGGGGGAGACATTCGGCGGGGGTGATATGTAACATCCCATGTTACTTCTGGACCCCTCAACTTAGATTGGGTTAGGCATGAGTGAGACTTAAGGTGATCAACTAAGTTTGGCCCTAGGAAGTGGGTGGTAGCCATGTGGGGCCCACTATAAGACCTTAGTCAAACTAGGTCAAACTAGCCTAATTAGGGACCCTAACCACACCATGACCCCACCACATTGCCCTAACCCTAAAAACAATCTAAGTGGACCCTAGGGTATGTCACTGGGTCAACATTTTGACCCCAGTTGACCAAGGTCAACCTTGGGCTTAATTTGGTCAAACCCACACTTATAGACCAAATTAACCTAAGTGGGGCACCCCCTTGACCCAAACCAAGTTGGGTGGTGCCACTAGACCCATTTCCACCAAGTGGGGTCAGTCCACCCACCATAGTTGACCAGTCAACCCTAAAAGTCAATTTGGTCAACAAATTGACCTAAAGAATGAAATGAAGGCCAAGTCAAGTTCCCTTGGACCAAGCCCACTAAAATTGGCCCAAAGTCAGCCCAAGTGAACAAGACCAACCCTACCCCCCTAAATCAGGAGAGAGAGTACATGCAAGGGGGTAAAATTGAGATTTTTAGGAAAAGAGGAGAGAGAAAGAGGAATGAAGGGAATAATGGCCACATGGCCACCCCACCAGCTGGTTTTGGCTGCCCAAAACCAGGTGGCTGACTTCCCCTCCTCATTTCCAGCAGAATTCCTGAGTTGAGAGCCACATGGCACCATGGGTGAAGCCTCCAAAGCTCAAACCGAGCTCACCTTGGAGTTAACTCCACTTATAGCCCACCTCAGTCCAAACAGACCCTCCATTAGCTTCAGAAGGTCCAGAGGAGTGGAATTCGACTACTTACACATGGAGAACGGTGGAGAATGCAACTTTCGGGGAGGAGCTCGCCGGCGCACCACCACCACGGCAAACCGCCGCCTGACCCGCAGCCAAGCCCCGATTATGGTGCGTTTCACTTCACCTCTACCCGCACTAGCTTCTTAGATCAAATAGGCGAGAGATCGGGCTCAATTGAGCCCGATGCCATGTGAGAAAATCTAGAAATTTCTAAGTTTTTGAAACCGCTCGGGATCGCCGTCGCCGCCGTCTCCCGCCGCCCCATCGCCGGGAAATGATAGCCACCACCACCGTGAAGGTGATGGCACCATTGGCCGGAGGTGGCGACGCCTCAGCTGGCCGGAAACCGCCGGCAAAGTCGCTCCAGGTCGGCTCAATCTCAGCCGTTGGCTGGAGGTAGACGATGAACGGATCCCGTCGATTCATGCTTTAAGATTCGTGCGCCGTTTATTATTATAAATCAGATTAATAAATGAATAGTAACATTTCTGTCACACAATATTCAGTATTGTTGCATGTTAAATTTAGGCCTCTTAGAGGCATTTCCAGAGCTTAGGCCCTTAATGAAAATTGTAGCCTAGGGTCTTACCTTTAAAATGCCACCCTAAACATACATTTTGGTGTAGGGTACAGCCCTGTAGGACCTTTCTCCTAGGACTGGTCCTAGACTAGGTCAAAAATTATATTGAGTGCCCTAGTCTCAATGTTAGTCACCATGATCCCAAATTTTGGGCACATGCATTATTAGGGCTTACTTACCTCTGCCAAAATTTAGGAATTTTTAGAAAACATTTTCCTATAGTTTTTGGTAAAATGTTAAAATTTAAATTAATGGTATATATGGAGTTCTACTCCTCCCCATGGCCCCAAATTTTGGTGGTGGGTCAGTGGGGTCACCCTTGGTGCATGATAAAATTTTCAGCACCTTGGGATCACTGCATGTGGGAGAATCCACTTGCATGTGCTAGCCTATGTTAAGGCTTGGTGTGCAAATAGCAAAAATGCAAATTTGTGTATTTAGCCCAATGGTGACATGCAAGTGTCATGAAATTATTTCCAGTGGTTCATTAGGGTAAATTTCACCCTTCAAATTAATATTGTAATTTTTGGAATCAAAATTCCATTTATTGGAATTTACTTTATAAATAGCTAATTTGGAATTAAAAATTGGGAAATAGGATTTATTCAAGAACAAATCCAAACAACATTACCAAGGCATAGATTACATCACACTTGACCTAGGAAAATTATGATTTCTCTGTTTTGAAGAACCTTGGAGTAGATACCCTAAAATTTCCCATTTTACCCTTATCTTGATAATTCTTGAAATGATATATATATACCACTGAAAAATTTGGGATTTATTCTACTGTCATAAAATATTGTTATTAGTTTATCATGAATTTCTCAGAATTTATTGGATACATTACTTGTGTTAAACTAGTACAATGGCATTTTGGTAAATACCTTAAAATGGAATCCCATAGGCCATCTTACATTCAATTTGGATGAATCTCTGCCAATAGCCATAATTTAGTGTCTTAAAGGCTCTGTAAATTTTCTGGAATTTTTGAATATGTAATGCTTATACTTCATGTGTAAAATGGAATTTATGTGGGATTGTAATTAAATAGAAAATGACAATAAATAATTTAAGGAAAATTGTGAAATTTTGAAGACAGCAATATTTGGACAATATACATCTCAGGAAAAATTCCCTAAGTCAGTGGATGCTTAATTAAATCACTTCATGTGTAAAGTGGCCGAGCATTTAAACTAAGAGAATTAATTAAACGACCATTTGACCAGGAAAAATTATGAGAATCCTTAGGGTAGATCCCTTAGTCCATAATACCTTAGGATAAATATTTAGAGGCAAGATGCCTTAAGTTTTGGAAGATCACATTTCTAGGGTAGACATAGGTCATGGTCTGCATATAACACAAATAGGTCTTGCCTTAGGGAATTACCAGGGGATTGATTATCGGCAGAAATAAAAGAGAGTTCAACATGAGTGACCCTGGTGGGTAGAGTTGTCTTAGTGAGGGATCAAAAGTGCAAGTCTTGGTCATCAACTGGAGTGGGGGATCGGCGGAAGACCGTCGGTACCCGGTAACACCTTAAGTCACTAGGGTTATACTTAAGCAATAAGGAGAGCTGGGGAGATACATGGGTAGTCATCAACTAAAATAAGTATCCTTGCGAAAGGGAACGCTGGGCGTAATCCCAACACAGTTCCTAGTGCCCCTTGAGAGCCCTTCACAGGGAATACCGGGGCAGTCCTGGGATTAACCTTAAATCTCTAAGTATAATAAACCGTAGACAAGAGTAGCTTAATAGGTTAGGACATTGTTGTACCTTCTCGCCCGTGTTTTGGGTTGGAGAGTTTCATGATATATGCTCACCCGTTTAGGGTTGGAGGGAATTGACATAAAGGCACTAATGTGCGTTCTCACCCGGGTTTGGGTTTGAGGGACTCAGGACGGGTTTTGGTCCTGCGAGCGGAAGGCTCGGTGTGAATTACTTGCATGTGCATAAATATCGTGGCGGGGCATGCGGTACTGGCCGTTCGTCACACCGATGGCAGTACGGTGCACCAGGCGGTTGTGGGAGTTAGAGGGGCCAGTGGGTTGTTTTACACTGCGGTCTGGAGGACGACCCCCGATAACACACATCCGACCCAACAAGACTGACGGGTTTGTCAGCAAAGTACGTACGCGGGACTCTAGAGTGCACCTTGGACGTGTACAGAGGCGTATGAGAGGGGTCTAAGGCTTGGTAGTGTGCATACCGGTCTAGAAGCGGAGACGCCCGCTCCGCTGCTGCCGTAGCCACAGCGGTGGTACCCGAGAGTGATGCTAGCTCTCAAAAAGTGGGAACTAAAGGTCTGTGATCACAGAGTCGTTGTGTGTGAGTTGCACTTGCATGCGCATAAAATTGCATCATATCATTCATTCATATTAGGTCATACGCTTCATAGATCCTTATCATATAAATTAGTATGGGCTCTTTTATATGATAAGTTAAATTTCCTGGAAATCCTAACTTATATATTTGTATGGGCACTTATATAAGTTAGGGTACGTTTGTGATGGTAGCTTAGTGGTAGCTTAGTTTATTTACTTGTTTATACTGCTGTTTCTATACTCTCCTTTACTGCACCGTACTTACTTACTTACTACTTGTACTGTACTTAGCATTGCTAGTGTAGAATTTCATTACTTAGTACCACTTTAGATAGATATTGTCACCTGTTTCCATTTTGCTACCCCTTGTTGTCCTCCGCTTCGTCCTCCCGCCCGGTGCCTAGGAGCTGCGGGGCGAGGTGCGGAGGAAACGACTTAGTCTTTTTGACTAATGGTCGGTGACCAACTATTTTTAGGAGCCCGTGGAGATGGAGCACCAGCACGTCGAGGAGGCAGGACATGAGGAGCAGATACCGCTTCAGCAGGCTACCACTACTACTGTGCGTCCTCAGGTGGGACGAGACTTGATGTTCTAGTTTAGCTTCCGCACTTATGATTTTGTGAGAGAGAGAGATTTTGATGTACTGGGCATAAGCCCTTTTTACTCTTTCTTCTGTACTATTCTGTGGACTGTTGATGTACTATTCATCTCTTTTATATGATTGCACTGTGACTTGTGGACTGATGGTATTTTATACTCATTTTTACTTCTTATTTCTCATATTGGCCTACAGGTTTATGATCGTACTAGCCGGCAGAATCGGCGTGTTGCGGTGTCGACTAACCCGTGAGTTAGTGCCACCGTAAGACGGCGGTTCTGGGCATAAGATCCGGTAGCCCTCCTTGGTAAGGGGGAGGGGGGTCTTACAAACTGGTATCACTTGAACAACGATCATATGAGAAAGAAGTCCACAACATGGGACCACCCCCGCCCCAGCATTAGTTTGCGGACAAACTATGCAGCGGAAGCAGTGGTGTGCCCATGTACAAAAGTCACAGAAATGGTCCACAAAGTACAATTTGATAGGCCAATTTTGCCTTAACCTTACCTTTATGCAACCTCCACAGGTCGCAGCGCCGCAAAATGTGGCTCCTCCCCCTCCAGCTGCCACTCCATTCCTACATACGGAGATGGGGCAGACCCTGACGGCGATTTTGGATGCCTTTAGAGCCCAGCAAGTCCCGGCTCCACAGCCAAATCCGGGGTCGAGCTGGCTGGGTGCATTCAAGAGCCTGTCCCCACCGACGTACCGTGGGACAGAGGATGCAGTGAAGACAGAAGAATGGCTGGAGGCCATACACGAGATCTTAGCGGGCATCAGCTGCCCAGTCGGCCAGGCAGTACCTCTAGCCACCTCCGTGCTAGAGGCCCACGCGAAGAGATGGTGGAAGTCAGTCCGGGAGACTACTTATGCGGACTTTGAGTTGTCAGAGATTTCTTGGGAGGAGTTTGGCGATGTGTTCCTGGAGCACTTCGTCTCTGCTACTGACAGGGATGCTTTGGAGGAGAGGTTTTTGAACCTCAAGCAGGGGACTAGATCAGTGATAGAGTACCAGAGGGAGTTCTCCCACTTGGCCAGGTTCGCGGGGATTCAGGACACCGACGATAGGAGGTATGCGAAGAGGTTCTACCGGGGCCTTAGGGATGATCTGAGGCAGGCTCTGTTATTCATTTCACATGGCACATCCAGACAGATCATTGAGATGGCGAAGAAGCTGGAGGCTGACCAGCTGATGGTACGAGCCGGAGGGAAGAGACCATTTGATGGATCGACATCAGGTGAGAGCAGTAGGGGCTCTCAGAGGAGCAGGACCATTGGATACAGGAGGGTGGGGGACGTCGTCGTCCCAACTTCAGGCAGGAGCAGGGGCCTCCTCCAGCTTTGGCTCCCCCACCTCTACAGATACATGATCCGAGGAGACAGGATGACCGAGGCCACCGACAAGTGGTTTGTTATGGATGCCGCCAGCCTGGGCACATCAGGTCGGAGTGCCCGCACCGATTCCATCCCCCTCCTCCTCCTCCACCTCCAGTGGCCCCAGTACAGCAGGGCCGAGGACGAGGCCGAGGACGAGGCCGAGGCCGGGGATACCATGGCAGGAGACGCGAGCAGGAACAGATTTACGCCTTGGACCTCACAGAGCCGAGAAATCCCGAGGAGGTCATTACAGGTACTTGAAGTTAATTTTGAGTTTTCTTAAATTTTTTTTTTTTCCCAATGATATATATATAGTACCTGGAACCTTAGGGTAACAATTAACCTTCACGTAAACAAACCTCAGGCATAGTCATGATCAGCGGCAAACCTGCCCATACTCTTTTCGACACGGGTGCGTCACACTCGTTCGTATCCGAGGCCTTCATCGACGGACTCGAAGGCGTGGAGAGGTTCCCTGGACTAGAGATGAGGGTACGCCTACCCGATGGATCGGAGCTGCGGACCACTGCACATTGTGATATGGAGGCCGAGATCGGCGGCAAGGCATTTGAGGCGCCGGCGACTATCTTGAAGCTGCAGGACTTTGATTTGATCTTGGGCATGGCCTGGTTGCATCGGAACCATGCCCAGATAGATTGCCCGTCCAGGAGGATCACGCTGAGACATGGCGACTCCCATGTTATCGTTGAAGGTATCCAGCCTATCTGCCACCTACTATTATCTTCTATACAGGCTGTGAAGGCCCATGAGCAGGGTGAAGAAGTCTATATTGTCTGCTTCGAGATGGTGGGGACAGAGGCGACTATCTCAGATATTCCGGTGGTTCGGGATTTCTCCGACGTATTCCCGGAGAAATTGCCCGGGCTACCGCCTGCTAGAGACTTGGATTTCAGGATTCAGCTAGTGCCGGGAGCGAAGCCGGTGTCCCGGGCACCCTACAGGATGGCTCCTAGAGAGTTAGCAGAGTTCAGAACTCAACTGCAGGAGCTAGTCGAGTCAGGATTTGTGCGACCCAGTTCATCGCCATGGGGAGCACCAGTTCTATTTGTGAAGAAGAAGGACGGATCACTGCGATTATGTATAGATTACCGGGAGCTGAACCGGTTGACGGTCCGCAACACCTATCCTCTGCCCCGGATAGATGAGTTATTTGACCAGCTACAGGGAGCATTCTGGTTCTCCAAGTTAGATCTGCGATCCGGCTACTATCAGCTCCGTATCAGGGAAGAAGACATACCAAAGACGGCTTTCAGTTCGCGCTATGGACTATACGAATTCACGGTGATGCCTTTTGGGCTCACGAATGCTCCTGCCGCATTCATGAGTCTGATGAACCGTGTCTTCGAGCCTTTCTTGGATCGCTTCGTGATAGTATTCATCGACGACATCCTTATTTATTCTCGGACTCGGGAGGAGCATACTGAGCACTTGGCACAGGTTCTGCAGAGGTTGAGGGAGGCACAGATGTACGCAAAATTTTCGAAGTGCCAGTTCTGGTTGCAGGAGGTGGCATTCCTGGGGCACACGATCAGTGGGGCTGGGTTGGCTGTGGACCCAGCCAAGATAGAGACGGTGAGGGATTGGCCACGGCCGAAGACCGCATCTGACATCCGCAGTTTCTTGGGACTAGCAGGCTATTACCGCAAGTTCGTGGAAGGGTTCTCAAGGATAGCACTCCCCCTCACGTCCTTGACGAAGAAGGATGCTGATTTTGTTTGGTCAGAGCGGTGTGAGATGGCTTTTCAGGAGCTGAAGGACCGGCTCATCTCATCCCCTATTCTTGCGCTTCCATCCGGGAGCGAAGGATTCCAGATTTACACGGACGCCTCATATCAGGGGATGGGTGCAGTCTTGATGCAGCATGGACACGTTATCGCTTATGCTTCGAGACAGTTGAAGAAGCATGAGCATAACTATCCAGTACATGACCTAGAGCTCGGGGCTGTGGTTTTCGCCCTGAAGATATGGAGGCATTACTTGTATGGGATTCATTGTGACATCTTCTCAGATCACAAGAATCTCAAGTATATCGATACTCAGAAGGACCTAAACCTGAGACAGAGGAGGTGGCTGGAGTTTCTCTGTGATTATGATTACAAGATCCACTATCATCCGGGAAAAGCGAACACGGTTGCGGATGCTTTGAGCAGGAGGCCGGCACTTCTGGACCGGAGCCCCGATTGATGTCCATAGAGCTGCTTCAGATGATGGAGGACATGCACATTACCGTGGTGTCCGAGACCGAGCCAGTGGTATATAGAGAGTATTTGAGCTCAGTGATCAGCTGCGATGATATACAGGAGCGCATCCGAGCACATCAGAGGCTGGATGCTGCGTTACAGCCGATTTTCAGTGCCCTAGAGAGGGGCAAGGTCGAGGACTACACACTACAGGATGATCTTCTTCGGTTCCGGGGGCGCATCTACATACCAGCAGGGGGCAGTATTCGAGATGACATACTCCGAGAGGCACATTGCTCGAGATATTCAGTGCACCCCGGCATCACCAAGATGTGGGCAGATTTGCGGAGATCTATGTATTGGCCCGGGATGAAGAGGGAGATCACGGATTTTTGTGACCCATTGCGAGACCTGCCAGCGTGTGAAGGCAGAATGCAAGAGCCCGGGGGTTTATTACAGCCACTGCCAGTTCCAGAGTGGAAGTTCGAGGACATTGCTATGGACTTTGTACACGGATTGCCTCGCTCCCACTCCGGACATGATTCTATATGGGTTATAGTGGACAGATTGACCAAAGTCGCGCGGTTTATTCCAGTTCGGAAGGATGCCCCAGTTGCAGTTCTGGTGAGACTATTTGTGGAGCAGTACATCAGATATCATGGTATCCCCAGGACTATCGTTTCGGACCGTGATGGTCGGTTCACTTCGAGCGAGTGGAGGGCCGTGCATGCTCACTTGGGGTCTCGGCTTACCTTTAGCACCGCCTTCCACCCGCAGACCGACGGACAGACCGAGCGGACCATCCGGACCATGGAGGACCTGCTCAGATTATGCATATTGGATACGGGGAGGCCTTGGGAGAGGCTGCTACCTTTGATCGAGTTCTCGTATAATAACAGCCACCAGGCTAGCATCAGGATGACTCCGTACGAGGCGCTTTATGGGAGGAGATGCCGGACTCCGCTATCATGGGTACAGGATGTGGACACCAGGGCTCTGGGATCCGATTATATAGAGGACACAGAGGCTCAGATTCGATTGATCAGGGATCGGCTACTGGAGGCCCAGAGCAGGCAGGCAAAGTATTATGATGCTCGGCACCGGAAGGTGGAGTTCCAGGTTGGAGACAGGGTATTCTTGAAGATACGTCCAGTACACGGTGTTTCTCGAGTGCGGAGGCACAAGAAGCTCAGTCCACGATACATGGGGCCATACCTGATCCTGGAGCGGATCGGCCCCTTGGCTTACCGACTGCAGCTGCCACCGGAGTTGGGTGCATTACATGACGTCTTTCATGTCTCTTCCTTACGGAGGGCTCTCCTTCGGCCGGAGCAGCACATTACTACTACAGCCGGACCAGTAGAGCCTGACAGATCAGTGAGATTGGAGCCGATCCGGATCGACGATACAGCCATCCGAGTGTTGCGGAAGAAGAAGGTCCCTCTTGTGAAGGTGCTGTGGTCCAACCATGGACGGGAGGAGCACACTTGGGAGCCGAGGATCTGATGCTGGAGCAACACCCGGAGCTATTCGCACCAGGTATATTTAAGTTATGTCTTTAAATTTCTTGATGGTTCTTGCAAATAAACCCCGTAGACCCGAACTTAAATTTCGGGGACGAAATTATTTTCTTGTTTATTGGAATTTGTAACATCCCATGTTACTTCTGGACCCCTCAACTTAGATTGGGTTAGGCATGAGTGAGACTTAAGGTGATCAACTAAGTTTGACCCTAGGAAGTGGGTGGTAGCCATGTGGGGCCCACTATAAGACCTTAGTCAAACTAGGTCAAACTAGCCTAATTAGGGACCCTAACCACACCATGACCCCACCACATTGTCCTAACCCTAAAAACAATCTAAGTGGACCCTAGGGTATGTCACTGGGTCAACATTTTGACCCCAGTTGACCAAGGTCAACCTTGGGCTTAATTTGGTCAAACCCACACTTATAGACCAAATTAACCTAAGTGGGGCACCCCCTTGACCCAAACCAAGTTGGGTGGTGCCACTAGACCCATTTCCACCAAGTGGGGTCAGTCCACCCACCATAGTTGACCAGTCAACCCTAAAAGTCAATTTGGTCAACAAATTGACCTAAAGAATGAAATGAAGGCCAAGTCAAGTTCCCTTGGACCAAGCCCACTAAAATTGGCCCAAAGTCAGCCCAAGTGAACAAGACCAACCCTACCCCCCTAAATCAGGAGAGAGAGTACATGCAAGGGGGTAAAATTGAGATTTTTAGGAAAAGAGGAGAGAGAAAGAGGAATGAAGGGAATAATGGCCACATGGCCACCCCACCAGCTGGTTTTGGCTGCCCAAAACCAGGTGGCTGACTTCCCCTCCTCATTTCCAGCAGAATTCCTGAGTTGAGAGCCACATGGCACCATGGGTGAAGCCTCCAAAGCTCAAACCGAGCTCACCTTGGAGTTAACTCCACTTATAGCCCACCTCAGTCCAAACAGACCCCTCCATTAGCTTCAGAAGGTCCAGAGGAGTGGAATTCGACTACTTACACATGGAGAACGGTGGAGAATGCAACTTTCGGGGAGGAGCTCGCCGGCGCACCACCACCACGGCAAACCGCCGCCTGACCCGCAGCCAAGCCCCGATTATGGTGCGTTTCACTTCACCTCTACCCGCACTAGCTTCTTAGATCAAATAGGCGAGAGATCGGGCTCAATTGAGCCCGATGCCATGTGAGAAAATCTAGAAATTTCTAAGTTTTTGAAACCGCTCGGGATCGCCGTCGCCGCCGTCTCCCGCCGCCCCATCGCCGGGAAATGATAGCCACCACCACCGTGAAGGTGATGGCACCATTGGCCGGAGGTGGCGACGCCTCAGCTGGCCGGAAACCGCCGGCAAAGTCGCTCCAGGTCGGCTCAATCTCAGCCGTTGGCTGGAGGTAGACGATGAACGGATCCCGTCGATTCATGCTTTAAGATTCGTGCGCCGTTTATTATTATAAATCAGATTAATAAATGAATAGTAACATTTCTGTCACACATATTCAGTATTGTTGCATGTTAAATTTAGGCCTCTTAGAGGCATTTCCAGAGCTTAGGCCCTTAATGAAAATTGTAGCCTAGGGTCTTACCTTTAAAATGCCACCCTAAACATACATTTTGGTGTAGGGTACAGCCCTGTAGGACCTTTCTCCTAGGACTGGTCCTAGACTAGGTCAAAAATTATATTGAGTGCCCTAGTCTCAATGTTAGTCACCATGATCCCAAATTTTGGGCACATGCATTATTAGGGCTTACTTACCTCCTGCCAAAATTTAGGAATTTTTTAGAAAACATTTTCCTATAGTTTTTGGTAAAATGTTAAAATTTAAATTAATGGTATATATGGAGTTCTACTCCTCCCCATGGCCCCAAATTTTGGTGGTGGGTCAGTGGGGTCACCCTTGGTGCATGATAAAATTTTCAGCACCTTGGGATCACTGCATGTGGGAGAATCCACTTGCATGTGCTAGCCTATGTTAAGGCTTGGTGTGCAAATAGCAAAAATGCAAATTTGTGTATTTAGCCCAATGGTGACATGCAAGTGTCATGAAATTATTTCCAGTGGTTCATTAGGGTAAATTTCACCCTTCAAATTAATATTGTAATTTTTGGAATCAAAATTCCATTTATTGGAATTTACTTTATAAATAGCTAATTTGGAATTAAAAATTGGGAAATAGGATTTATTCAAGAACAAATCCAAACAACATTACCAAGGCATAGATTACATCACACTTGACCTAGGAAAATTATGATTTCTCTGTTTTGAAGAACCTTGGAGTAGATACCCTAAAATTTCTCATTTTACCCTTATCTTGATAATTCTTGAAATGATATATATATACCACTGAAAAATTTGGGATTTATTCTACTGTCATAAAATATTGTTATTAGTTTATCATGAATTTCTCAGAATTTATTGGATACATTACTTGTGTTAAACTAGTACAATGGCATTTTGGTAAATACCTTAAAATGGAATCCCATAGGCCATCTTACATTCAATTTGGATGAATCTCTGCCAATAGCCATAATTTAGTGTCTTAAAGGCTCTGTAAATTTTCTGGAATTTTTGAATATGTAATGCTTATACTTCATGTGTAAAATGGAATTTATGTGGGATTGTAATTAAATAGAAAATGACAATAAATAATTTAAGGAAAATTGTGAAATTTTGAAGACAGCAATATTTGGACAATATACATCTCAGGAAAAATTCCCTAAGTCAGTGGATGCTTAATTAAATCACTTCATGTGTAAAGTGGCCGAGCATTTAAATTAAGAGAATTAATTAAACGACCATTTGACCAGGAAAAATTATGAGAATCCTTAGGGTAGATCCCTTAGTCCATAATACCTTAGGATAAATATTTAGAGGCAAGATGCCTTAAGTTTTGGAAGATCACATTTCTAGGGTAGACATAGGTCATGGTCTGCATATAACACAAATAGGTCTTGCCTTAGGGAATTACCAGGGATTGATTATCGGCAGAAATAAAGAGAGTTCAACATGAGTGACCCTGGTGGGTAGAGTTGTCTTAGTGAGGGATCAAAAGTGCAAGTCTTGGTCATCAACTGGAGTGGGGGATCGGCGGAAGACCGTCGGTACCCGGTAACACCTTAAGTCACTAGGGTTATACTTAAGCAATAAGGAGAGCTGGGGAGATACATGGGTAGTCATCAACTAAAATAAGTATCCTTGCGAAAGGGAACGCTGGGCGTAATCCCAACACAGTTCCTAGTGCCCCTTGAGAGCCCTTCACAGGGAATACCGGGGGCAGTCCTGGGATTAACCTTAAATCTCTAAGTATAATAAACCGTAGACAAGAGTAGCTTAATAGGTTAGGACATGGTTGTACCTTCTCGCCCGTGTTTTGGGTTGGAGAGTTTCATGATATATGCTCACCCGTTTAGGGTTGGAGGGAATTGACATAAAGGCACTAATGTGCGTTCTCACCCGGGTTTGGGTTTGAGGGACTCAGGACGGGTTTTGGTCCTGCGAGCGAAGGCTCGGTGTGAATTACTTGCATGTGCATAAATATCGTGGCGGGGCATGCGGTACTGGCCGTTCGTCACACCGATGGCAGTACGGTGCACCAGGCGGTTGTGGGAGTTAGAGGGGCCAGTGGGTTGTTTTACACTGCGGTCTGGAGGACGACCCCCGATAACACACATCCGACCCAACAAGACTGACGGGTTTGTCAGCAAAGTACGTACGCGGGACTCTAGAGTGCACCTTGGACGTGTACAGAGGCGTATGAGAGGGGTCTAAGGCTTGGTAGTGTGCATACCGGTCTAGAAGCGGAGACGCCCGCTCCGCTGCTGCCGTAGCCACAGCGGTGGTACCCGAGAGTGATGCTAGCTCTCAAAAAGTGGGAACTAAAGGTCTGTGATCACAGAGTCGTTGTGTGTGAGTTGCACTTGCATGCGCATAAAATTGCATCATATCATTCATTCATATTAGGTCATACGCTTCATAGATCCTTATCATATAAATTAGTATGGGCTCTTTTATATGATAAGTTAAATTTCCTGGAAATCCTAACTTATATATTTGTATGGGCACTTATATAAGTTAGGGTACGTTTGTGATGATAGCTTAGTGGTAGCTTAGTTTATTTACTTGTTTATACTGCTGTTTCTATACTCTCCTTTACTGCACCGTACTTACTTACTTACTACTTGTACTGTACTTAGCATTGCTAGTGTAGAATTTCATTACTTAGTACCACTTTAGATAGATATTGTCACCTGTTTCCATTTTGCTACCCCTTGTTGTCCTCCGCTTCGTCCTCCCGCCCGGTGCCTAGGAGCTGCGGGGCGAGGTGCGGAGGAAACGACTTAGTCTTTTTGACTAATGGTCGGTGACCAACTATTTTTAGGAGCCCGTGGAGATGGAGCACCAGCACGTCGAGGAGGCAGGACATGAGGAGCAGATACCGCTTCAGCAGGCTACCACTACTACTGTGCGTCCTCAGGTGGGACGAGACTTGATGTTCTAGTTTAGCTTCCGCACTTATGATTTTGTGAGAGAGAGAGATTTTGATGTACTGGGCATAAGCCCTTTTTACTCTTTCTTCTGTACTATTCTGTGGACTGTTGATGTACTATTCATCTCTTTTATATGATTGCACTGTGACTTGTGGACTGATGGTATTTATACTCATTTTTACTTCTTATTTCTCATATTGGCCTACAGGTTTATGATCGTACTAGCCGGCAGAATCGGCGTGTTGCGGTGTCGACTAACCCGTGAGTTAGTGCCACCGTAAGACGGCGGTTCTGGGCATAAGATCCGGTAGCCCTCCTTGGTAAGGGGGAGGGGGGTCTTACATGATATTTGTTGCGGGGGCAATAATTATCGCGGGGTGACAATTATCGCAGGGGAGACATTGGTCATGGGGGCAACATCGGTCATGCGCGGTGATATATTTTATGCTCTCAGATATCATCGTGGACGGAGATAACAGTTGCAAAAGCTTCCAAACATGTCTAGAAGAAGTAATATAATGAATATATATTCATAAAAGTACACTGAATACAAAAACAAAAGAAAAAATATAGTTCTTCAATATTGCAAATATTACATTCATCCATACAATCTATGTTATGTAATTTGGCTGGATGCATGTAATTTTGTGAATATTTCTTTGAATACCACATTTCTAGTGTACACTCCTTCGTGCTCCTCCAATGTACCATTTTAACCATCACTTTTGTGCTATTTGCGGAAACGCCTCTTGACAATGCCACGTACAGTTGTCCATGGCTAAAAACATCATTTGGTAAATATACTCCAACATTTGAAATTGTTTGGCCCTGTGATTTGTTGATGGTTAGAGCATAGCTAAATCGTATTGGGAATTGCTTTTGGGTGAGCTCGAAGGGCATCTTAACATCCTCTGCGCTCTTCAAGGGAATTCGTGGTAGAAATACTTTGTGCCTTTTAAACTCCCCACTCAATATTTCAGCTTCAATAACATTTCTTGAAAAGTTCACACATATAAGCCTTGTTCCGTTGCACAACCCAATTTTTGGATCAATATTTCTAAGAAGCATTATCGGTGAACCTTTCTTGAGATTGAGCTCGCTAGGTGGTAGATTCCCCGGATTAATTGAATTTAAGAATTCTGGCAAATATAAATTATGAGTGTCATCCACTACTGAATCAAAAGAATAGTATGTTTTGCATTCTCCCGGAAATATTTCAAGACATTTTTCATTTATTTTGTTGACATCTTCATTCAAAGGCGTTATTATGGCTTTGCTTTCCATGTAATTGACATCTGTTGGGGAACCAAGCTCAGGATATATTGCATCGATCAATATATTTATAGAGCGTTCATCTACCCAAGGTATGACCATGGAGGTTGGAATCTGAATCATATCATTTAGAACGGCTGGCTCATCACTGTTACCCACGCGCAGTAAGAACTTCGAGAAATGTGGATCATTGTGAGCTCTCATGTTCATTGTTAAGCTAAGAATGTGAACATTCATCCATAAATACGATTCAACAATGCTTGCGCTAATAATTTGAGATTTTGTTCCATTTATGACGACCGGTGTCAGCTGACGGAAATCGCCACCAAAGATCATAACCTTACCGCCGAAGGGCTCGTTGACGTCAAGGACATCCTTGAAAGATCGATCCACAGCTTCAAATGCCTTTTTATGAATCATTGGGGCCTCATCCCAAATAATTGCCCCAGCTTGTTGTATCAATTCACGTAAATCAGACTGCTTATTAAATCTGAAGGTGGGCATTATTTCATATCTGATAGGTATTTTGAACTTTGAGTGTGCAGTCCTCCCACCCGGGAGTAGGTTTGCTGCGATCCCCGATGAAGCTGTTGCTAGTATAATGAACCCTTCCTTTCTGAAAGTTGCCAGCAATGCCCGATAAAGGTACGTTTTTACCGTACCTCCTGGACCATCCAAGAAGAACATTGCATTTTGTCGTTTTCGTATAGCTGCACTGATGATGTTGAATGCTGATAGCTGTCTTGGATTAAATGAGTTTACTGAATTTAAGTCATTATCAGATATTGAGAACGAACGTTCATGTTCTATTAGGCTGGAGAAGATGTGCAAATTCTCAAAACCTTCACTTATGGCTGGCAAACCAAAATCCTTTACTGTTTTCTTATGCTGTTGTAGAATGTCATCTAGATCATGAAGTAACTTATCTTTTTTATAAGTGCTATTTGAAGTGCCGGTTGAACTGTAATCTTCAGTCATACTGTCAAAGTTCTCATCCGACAGATCTTGTACAGAGGTCGGTTCACAGTATAACAAAATCGTTGCAAAAAGCATTCTCAACGAAATTGGCATTCTAAAACATCTTGCTTCAGCCAGGCAATCTCGAATGTTATTGTCCTCTTCAAGAAGTCCGTGTTGCTCTGCAGCCTGTTTAAAAGTTGTACATTGAACACCGCCTATACACTTTAGATCCTCAAATGATTTTGGACCCTTAACATGATTAAGTAGCAGTCATAAGTAAAACCTTTCGCCTTCCATTGGGTTGACTGCATATATTCTACCAATAACCTTTAGATTTGATACTCTCGGTATCCACTTGCGCTCGGCAGGTAGATATCTGTAGTATTTTGGAAAATCTTTATATAAGTATTTCTCGCGCTCTTGGTCGTCATTATACACACGAAAAAATTCAGTCAACATCGATTTGGAGTTCCTCTCATTTGCCAAGACACTTGAAATCGTTTCCTCAGTACCGAAGTGAACCTGATGTTGATTTGGTAAATGAATTTGCAGTCTCGAAACAGAAGGATACATCCTCGTCATCTCAAACTTAAATATTTTCCACAATGCCTCTGGTGCACAAACCCAGCGACCATCAATGTACTTGCTCACCTCATCATAATTATGGGCAGGGCGAACTTCAAACGACATGCAATCATGTCTCTTGTAGACATACTTATACAAATACTTAATACTTTTAATACTCCTACATATCTCCACATTGATGTGGCAATCATACCTTAAGAGTAACCACGGGTTGTATGGAACGACCCATCTATTATCCACCACAACGTCACGACCCACTGTAATAGTTCAACTATTGTCAATCCGACGTCGATAAACAGGATATGAGTCATTACCTTGAACAGTATACTCCGCAAAAGTCTTAGGATATCCCTTACTGCACCCAAAATTTTTCATGCATTGTGCATTCGGTTTGAAGTGACCACAGGGTACATGTATCATATGTTTTAGAACTGCATCATATAAAGGGTGATCCGTCTCTTGCTTGGGTATCTCAACGCTAACAAAAGAATCCTACTCATCTGGAGTATTTAATTTATCTTCGGCATCAAAAATAACCAACATGTGTACATGTGGTAGAGCAATCTTTTGAAACTCAATAATGTGAATGTGCGCAACCACCTTTCCAAGGATACCTTTGTTGAAGATCTCATCCTTTAAGTTTTGATATTTAGCTAGAAAGATTCTCGTAAGTAGATCTGGACGATCATGCGGAAGCTATCCTGGATAAAGTTCATTTTTTATTTCACTCCAGTTAGGATTGCACGTCATTGTTAAAAATATATCTGGTTTACCGTAGTGTTGCACGATTGATATTACATCTTGATACCTCTGATACATATCTCTAGGGCTTCCAATGAAGGAAGATGGAAGGATGGTTCGTCGCCCAATGTTTCCTAAGCAAACATAATTAAGAAAGAATAACAGGAAAGATGCTAATCAACAACTGCACATATTACAACAGTTTGAGAAGCATGAATAAGCAAGTAAATATACCTGCATCATTTTCACCAGCATTTAAGCAATCTTGTAATCCTTGATATAGCTCCGCGTGAATTTTATTTTGATTCAGGCTAATCCATCTTAGTTTTTGAATCTCGATCTTGATGTAGTTATCCACAACGTATTGTTGAAGCAGTCGTCCTTTGTTGAGAAGTATTGATGAATTATTCATGTGTATCTGTATTAGGCCACAAACTATACGAAATTAGGAAATTAAAAATTTATTACATGAGGCTCTTAATCAATAGTCATGAAATTTATAACCTGGAGCAAGCATGCGTAGTAGTCACAACAACTAACACGTAACCCCTGATCCGTCTGAAAAGCTAAATCCCAACCAAAAGTACCTTGCGAGAGCAGGAGTGGGTACTGTAGTGGACCATAAAAACCTGCGTACTTCTTGACTGAAGTCAAATGCCCACATGTAGAATGGATTTTGATGTCCCTATCGGTAGACTCGGTGAAATCTTCGACTCCCACCAACACTACAGCTACCTGAGATGCGGTAGGAAGGATGTATTGTCGGTCGGTAGACGGTCGTTCACGAATAAGTAGTTGACATGACTGTAATAGCTGGTGTTGAGCAATTTGTCTAAAGTTTACGACATATGGGTTGTGTGTATCAAGGATATCTTTGATCTCATTCAATATTTCCATATCAAGTCCATTATTTTCCGCCAAACGGTGTGATGTCTCATGTTCGGTGTCGTAGATGAACATTTGTAAAAATCATGGTCTGTCCCCTGGAGTAGGAAGAAGAGATCCAATCTTGTGATATATAGCCCCATGTGCTCTGAAAGTGTACAAACCCTTGTTGAAATATGGAAGTGTTTCGTCAAGTGTAACACCCATGGATGTGAAAGAGAATACATGGTTGTATGCACGTATATTTTGCCTGAAATGATGCCCTTTTGTGGTTTGATCGGTGTAAAGAGCCAACAACTATCGGGGGACAGGAATGGCATGTAAAATTACTTTGCCAAGTTTACAGCATAAATTTTTTGTTTCTTTGTGGAATAATTGAGCTGCACAGTGAGGGCAAATGGTTGGTTATGGGAGCTGGAATACGCGGACATTGTCGGAGGAACGGCAATTTCTTGCAATATTACGACGTCCTGTCCACGAAGTGGGTGCAGAACTATCATCTTCAATTTCATTTGGTTGATTTGGAGGTTCTGGATGTGTTGGTTGCACTTCCACGGCCGATGGTAAAGTCAACGTTGAGCACGATTGTCTTCACCTTGCATTCAGTGCACTCCGTTGTTCTGCATTCAATGACCGTCTCCAATTACTAACAAGCACTCGAGTTGACTCTCGAGTTTGCGCAATTAGTGTTGTCGAAGTTGAAGGCCTCCCTCTTTTATGTTGGAGTGGTCCACCCTGTTTTGGCAACGACGACTCACCTTTAGTTTGATGTTGGTCTGCCTCAGATTGATTTTGATCTGCTATCTGCAAAGTTCCGGCAGAAGGATTAACATCAATTTCATTCGGTTTATTTGGAGCTTCTGCCTCATTGGGTTGGACTTCCACGACCGATGGTAAAGTCAACGATGAGCGTGATTGTGTTCGCCTTGCATTCATTGCACTCCGTTGTTCTGCAGTCAATGATCGCCTCCAATTACTAACACGTACTCGGGTTGACTCTCGAATTTGCTCTGCGATTGCCGCCGAAGTTGAAGGTCTCCCTCTTTTACGTTGGACTGGCCCACCCTGATTTGTCAATGACGACGACGCCTCAACATGATTTTGGTTGGCCATCTGCAACTTTCTGCGATGCGATGTAATAAATTCATGAATTATCTGTTTTCTTCCAGACATGTAATTGTTTTTTATGTTTGATGAAGTACCACTTGGTTAAAAGTAAACTATTTTATTTGCATAGACGGGAACATGGGGCAACACCCCTATGGACAAGCGCGACCGTACCAGGCCCGCGAGGGAAATTACTAACCTATATTTGTCTTATTTTATACTGACCTCTAACTTAAAAGCCTCGAAGATACTAATCGACTCGTGCGTGATGAACCCGTGCGTGATGACATTTCTATGAATGATACAAGATCATGAGATAATTAAACACTACAATCACATTATGGTAAAAGAGGTTGAAGATACCAAAGAGGAAGCTAAAATAATCTACAACACCACAATGGGAATAAAACACTGTAAATACAGCAAATACAGTCAGTGACAGTAACAAAAAAAGGATTGCTTGCTGCCATCAAGCACAACAGCACGACAACACGATTTTGCCAAAAAATGTTATAAGAATGGAGAACAAAGTAAGGCATTAATATGTGATCTATCTAATCAATTTATGAATAATTTGGGCAATTGCATCAAAATGTATAAACCCCACAGTTTAATGCGAAGTTTATTCTACCATTGAGCCGGATGCTTTCATCAAAGGCCTCTTTATTTTCATGCATTTCACAACATTCCAGTATTAAGTATCTGCATTCCAGGATTAACATTTCACAAAGTAATGCTTAATATGAAAATTGCGGCAGGAGGAAGTAATGATCAAAATATTGATCTACTTCTGTCGGGAAAATTCCAAAAGCAAAGGATCTGCTCAGTTAGATTGGAAATGTTAAAATATATGCCTTCAACAACATTCCAGTCTAAAATCATAATGGGTATCAAGTAATAAAGGATCTGCATAATAAAGGACTTGCTCAGTTTAAATTTTAACATTCCAGTTTTAAGAGTATACTCAGCAATATTTGACTCTTAAGCATGCATGAATGACTTTTAATTTTCCATTTTAATAGTCTAGTTTTAAGATTCCAGTATTATTCCCCAAAAAATATCTCCATATATATCTACAAACTATGGTCTGGATGAATCACAAAAGCAAATTCCAGTATTATTCCCCCAAAAATATCTCCATATATGTATCTACAAAGTATGGTCTGGATGAATCACAAAAGCACGTGAATGACTTTAAGCATGCATGAATGACTCTTAAGCAGTAAAAAGAAAGATGACATTACCAAATGGTGTGGTAGATGATGAGAACTCTTCGTCCAAAAACTCAGTAATGACTTTTTTGAGTCATGATCCTGAAATGGAGAACAAAATATATAAAAATGGAGAACAAAGTAATGCTTCATATGAAAATTACAGAAAAATAAAAACATTACTTTCAATTGGGAAAATCCAAATAAATGCCCATATGATTTTGTTTTTAATTAGGTAATTTGAGAAGGAGAGGTAGCAGAGTGAAGTTTAGGGAGAAGCTGGGAAGAAGGTGAAGTTGAATGACTTTAAGCACGCATGAATGACTCTTAAGCAGTAAAAAGAAAGATGACATTACCAAATGGTGTGGTAGATGATGAGAACTCTTCATCCTGAAATGGAGAACAAAGTATATAAATATGGAGAACAAAGTAATGCTTAATATGAAAATTACGGCAAAAAAAATAATAAAATCAATTGGGAAAATCCAAAAAGAGACTACAGTACTGAAATTAAGCAATACAAAAAATTGGAAATTTAAGATTTTGGATCAAATTTTAAGAGATAAAAAATTTAGAAGGCATTGCAACAAAATAAAAAGTCTCGACATTTTTTCTCATTTGAACTATTCCCAGGTGCTCCGTAAACTTCACCCTGCTACCTCTGCTTCTCAAACTACCTAATTAAAAACAAAATCATATGGGCATTTAAACAAAATCAATCTTTGCAAGATTCCTATAAAATTGGCAAGCATTCAACCTCACCTTCTCCCCAACTGCTCCCTAAACTTAACCCTGCTACCTCTCCTTCTCAAAAATGCAAAAAAACCTTAACCATAACAAAATCATTTGAGATACACGCAAAATACTGCGTGAAGATAAAATATGGAGGTTTCACCTTCAGTTGATGTGGAGTTGCTAGGGTTATATTGAGGCGCCAAATTAAGGGCATAAAAAACATATTAACAAAGAAGTCAAAGCCATATATATAAACATTTATAGGGAGGAGATGGGATATCTGTACCGCGAGTGAAAATCTATAGGACTGTTGAGCTCTGTTGACGGTGACGCATCATGGAGGAGATGATCTTTCGATGGAGCTCTGTTGATGAAGATAGGGAGGAGATGGGATATCTATACCGCGAGTGAAAATCTATAGCACTGTTGAGCTCTGTTGACGGCGAGGCATCATGGAGGAGATGCTCTTTCGACGGAGCTCTGTTGATGAAGAAGCGCAATGGAGAAGGAGAAATGTGGAGAAGGAGAAATGTGGATAACTTGGTATAAGAAGGAGGAGCTCTGCCGTGAGGTCATCGTTTATGGGTTTGCCATGGAGAAGAGTTACGGCGGGGCTCGAGTAGGGTCATACATGCATTTAAGGCGGGTGGCAGTCGAGGCGTAGACGCAACGGCGGGATCTGAGGATAGCGTGCGGGGGAGGAGAAAGTAGGCTTGGCAGAGATGAGGGTACCGTGCGGCGGGAGAGCAGCGTACCGTACAACGGGAGAGAAGAACTTGAAGAGCTGAAATATATCTTTATAATAAATATAAAAGGGTCATATAAGAAAATGACCAAAAAGACCTAAAGTAATTGGAAGGATAGTTGATTCTATGAGGGGCATTATTGTATTTAAATGTTACACATGGTGTAACATACCTCCTTGCTTATAGTATAAAGATTTACAATTCATCAGACTCCTCCACCAGCAAGAAAGGAGCAAAATATAGAAATCAAGACTAATGAAGTGACAGAAGCTTCAACAGTTAATGAGGAACTAATGAGTCTCTTTGCCAAGAGATTCTACAAAATGGCAAGAAAAGACTTCAGGAGAAAATCATCGAGGCAGGTCGATAAGCCCTGGTATGATAAAACAGATACTAAAGACATAGTGTGTTTTGGGTGCATGAAACCTGGACACTTTATCTCAGAATGTCCAGAGAATCAGAAGAAAGAAAGAAGAAAAGAGAAGGACTCCATAAGACAACAATACAGCAGGCCTTCCTCCAGCAAACAAAAAAGAAAGGAGAAGGGCTTTGTTGCTGATACCTGGAGTGACACAGAAGATGAATCCACATCTTCCAATTCCAGTGAAAAGGAAGAAGAGGCAAACTCCAGGGAAGTCTGCCTCATGGCCATCAATGCCTCTAGCAACCCATCAGATGATGAAGAAGAATGTGATAATGAAGAAGCTTCAGAATTAGAAGCTGATCAGGTACTATCATCATTTGATTATAATTCTAATAATTTTAAAATTGAATTTAAAACCATGTGTATAGACTTAATTAACTCTGAAAAAGAAATCAAAATGCTTAGGGAAAGACTGTCTAATCAAGATAATTTGATTTCTGACAATACTAAGTTAAATGATGAACTAACCATAGCAAGTGAACAAAATATATCTTTAAAATCTGAACTGACTGAGGCAAGGAAACTTGAAGAATCCCTGAATGGGAGAAGCATCAAGTTGATGGACATTACTAGCATAGTGAATGCCAGACTTAATGGCAAGTTGGGCTTGGGTGATTCATCAAGCCTACCCCCACTCATTCAGAAAAACATATTAACCACCCCAATAAAATTTGTTTCTGAAAAGGGTAAGGAGAAAGTAGAAAATAACAATCTTAACCTAACTAAAATTACACACAAGAATAAGAAAAGAAGAAAGAATAAGGAAAATAATAACCAGAACAATGTTCATCATTTTTCGCCGAACTCCGATTGACGGAACATGTACTGTTCATCGACCTCAGAACGACGAACTCCGAACGCCAACTGTAATAATAGTTATTCTTTGATCCACGATCGACAAAACTAGTCTGGTTCGTCGACCAGAGATCGACTCTATTGGCGTCCTCAAGATGAATACTTTCATTCTTCAAGCAAAGATCGAAGATCTTATCCCAATTCGTCGAACCCAGGTCGACGAACGTACCAGAGTTTGTCGATCGCAGATCAATCTTATAGAAACTTCAACTCTCATAGAAAGTATTATAATCACCTCAATCAACCTAGGGCAAATATCAACCCATTCACCAAATGGATAATTCCTCCCAGAAGATTTCACCCCTTAAAGTATAAAAGCAAGCCTGAATATTCTTACATTTCAAGTTTTTCTTATGAAAAGAAACAAGGACCCAAGGTGACCTAGGTCAAGAAAATCTAAATTGTTTCCTTGCAGGTGAAGAACTATCCTATCACTCAAAATAAGTGGTATCTGGATAGTGGGTGCTCAAAGCACATGACTGGTTACAAGGATAGCCTAATCAATTTCAAGGCAAAGCTGGGTACAAGAGTGATTTTTGGAGATTCCAGCTTTGGACAAACTGAAGGCTATGGAGACTTCAACAGTTGAGCTGCCACTTTTAGAAAAGTGGCGTATGTAAATGGTCTTAAACATAACCTAATATCCATAAGTCAGTTATGTGATACAGTTTATCAGGTTTGCTTTACTAATTCCAAATGTATCATTTCTTCAAATAACCAAACTATTTTAACAGGTTGTAGACAAGGGAACATATACCTAGTAAACAATAACTCTGCTAATTCAGAACTATGTTTATTCAATCAATTTAGTAATAATAATATTCTTTGGCATAAGAGACTAGGTCATGTTAACCTTAAGAACATCTCTAAGGTATTTAGGGACAACCTTGTCAGAGGATTTTCTTCTAGCCCCTACAAGAAGGAAAGCCTATGCAAGGCTTCTCAAGAAGGCAAGCAAACTAAAAATAGCTTTAAGTCAATTAATAAGAGTTACTCACCTAAGATTTTGTACATACTACATATGGATCTCTTTGTACCCATTGTTGTAGAAAGCTTAGGAGGGAAGTCTTACACTCTAGTTATTGTAGATGACTTCTCTAGATTCTCTTCGGTGTTCTCCTTGAGAAACAAGTCAGATAACTTTAAAGTCCTTACAGACTTTCTTAAGAGCATAAGGATTGAGTATTCTACTCCAGTTACATTGACCATAAGTGATCATGGTACTGAGTTTGAATCTCTTCCCATGCAAAGATTCTGTGAGGAGGAAGGTATCAGGCATTGTTTCTCTTTTCCTAGAACTCCTCAACAAAATGGGGTAGCAGAAAGGAAAAACAGAACACTCATTGAATCTGCAGGAACATTGCTTGCAGATGCACACATGCCCCTATCCTTTTGGGCAGACGTTGTGAGCATAGCAAACTATGTGTTGAATAGAAGTTTGATACACAAACTTAAGGGTAAGACCCCCTATGAATTACTCAAAGGGAAAAAACCTAAAATTGATTACTTTAGAATTTTGGTGTAGATGTTTCATTCATAACAATAATAAGAAACACATTAGAAAATTTGAAGATAAAGCTATAGAGGGAATTTTTCTTGGATACTCCCAAGTTTGCAAGGCTTATAGGGTCTTCAATAAATCATCCCTAAAAATGGAAGAATCTGTACATATTTATTTTGATGAAGCTAACATGTATTATAAGGAGAAGGACTCTTCTACTTCAGATATTTTGCAGGTACCCCACTTGTGTGAGAAATTGGGTGAGTTGAACCTTACACAAGAGGTTATATCACCTTCTCCTCCACAAGTTGATGAAGACAGTAAAGAAGAATTTTTGGAAGTGGAACTTCCTTCAACAGCAGACATTATTCCACGAGAGGAATTAACTCCAAATACTGTTGCTGAACCAACTCCACCCACTGACCTTGTCACACTAAGGGATCACCCTAGATTTCTAGTGATTGGGGACATGTTAGTAGGTGTACAGACAAGGCATCAACTGAACCAAGATGTGATGCATGTTTGTTTCATCTCTCAAGTTGAGCTTCAATACATAAATGATGCAGAGCAAGATCCCCACTGGATTATTGCAATCCAAGAGAAGCTCAATTAATTTGAGAGATGCAGAGTTTGTGACTTGGTTCCAAGGCCCAAAGGCTATCCAGTAATTGGGACCTAGTGGGTATTCAGAAACAAACTTGATTCCCATGGTTTAATTATGAGAAACAAGGCTAGGCTTGTTGCTCAAGGCTATAAGCAAGAAGAAGGCATTGACTATGATCAAACCTTTGCTCCTGTTGAAAGGCTAGAAGCAATCAGGATTTTTCTTGCATATGGTGCCTACAAGAAGTTTAAAGACTATCAAATGGATGTCAAGAGTGCCTTTCTGAATGGAGAACTTAAAGAAGAGGTTTTTATTGAACAACCTCAAGGTTTCATCTCTCCAACTTATCCTTCATATGTATTTAGATTGCATAAAGCTCTTTATGGTTTAAACAAGCTCCAAGAGCTTGGTATGAGACCTTAACTAGCTTCTTGATAGAGCATAAATTTGCTAGAGGCATTGTAGATAGGACATTATTCACTAGGCACCATAAGGATCAAATATTGTTAGTACAAATTTATGTATATGACATTATATTGGGGTCTACTGATTCAAAACTATGCAAAAGGTTCTCTGACCTCATACATTCAAAGTTTAAATGAGTAGCATAGGTGAGATCTCCTACTTCCTTAGTCTCCAAGTGAAGCAGCTACCTGATGGCATCTTCATATCCCAGGCTAAGTATTCTAAGGAGCTTATTAAAAAGTTTGGTATGGCTGATGCCTCAACAAAGAAAACACCCATTGCCACTAATGCTGTAATAGACTCTGATGAACATGGGAAACCTGTTGATCAGAAATTATATAGGGGGCATTGTTGGATCCCAATTATACCTTACATCAAGCAGACTTGACATAATGTTTGTTATATGTCTTTGTGCTAGGTTCCAAGTAAACACTAAAGAATCGCATCTAGTTTTCTTAAAAGGAATTTTGAGATATATAAAGAGTTGTCCTAGTATAGGACTCTGGTATCCTACTAAGTCAGAGTTTGAGTTAACTGGATACTCAGATGCTGAGTTTGCTGGATGCAGAGTAGACAGAAAAAGTACCTCAGGACCATGCCAGTTCCGTGGTATGAGATTAGTCTCATGGTTTAGCAAGAAGCAGTCATCTGTGTCCATATCAACTGCAGAAGCAGAATATATAGCTGCTGACAGTTGCTGTTCTCAGATGTTGTGGATTCAGAATCAACTCCTGGAATATAGGTTCAACTTAAATAATTCAACTCTATTTTGTGACAACACAAGTGCTATATCCATAGCACAAAATCCAGTCCATCACAGTAGTTCCAAGCATATAGACATTAGGCATCATTTCACAAGAGAGTGTGTAGACAAAAATAAAATTAATCTTGTCTATATCTACACTAATTTACAAAGGGCAGATATCTTCACCAAACCTTTGGATGAGAGGAATCATCTGTTCTTCATAAATCACCTTGGTATGATAAATGGAGAAGACTTAATTTGATTCCTAACTATGCTCGATGAATTTTTCAAAGTTCGTCGAACGGAGATCGACGAACAGAGAAAAGTTTTAGAGAAATCATCAAACGAAGTTCGACGAACTCACTGTGAATGAAGCTGTTTTCATCGAACGGAGATCGCCAAATTTGCTTTAGAAAACTTTCATCAAACGGAGCTCGCCGAAATGCTTTCATATCTTCTAACAGAGACCGATGAATTCTTTTGACCATCAAATATTTCGTCGACCTCAGCTCGAAGAATTTTTAATTTCTCGCCGAATGGAGTTTGTCGATTCATATTCTGAAAAATAAACCTTGTATCTAGGTTTTTCTTCAACCTCCGTCCCGCGCTTCCAGTTCTCTTTGCACTTGATCTCTGTTTTCTCTTGCAGGTGCATTCATGGTGATTCCAGCAAGCGCTCTCTCTTTCATGAAATTTGATATGGGCTTTGACATCGATTTTGACTCCTTCAAGTTCTCTGACGTTCGTCAAAATCCTGAAGCTGTTTGAAGAACAGCATCTGAAACAGTTCATGACAATGAGTATCAAGATAGCGATGACTGAGGTCAAAGAATGGGTGTATACATCTATAACTCCAGAAGAAGATAATATGACTCAATCAATTTTTGGTAATCCAGTTACCCTCT
The DNA here is from genome assembly GCA_039583875.1 of Platanthera guangdongensis. Lineage (NCBI taxonomy): Eukaryota > Viridiplantae > Streptophyta > Magnoliopsida > Asparagales > Orchidaceae > Platanthera > Platanthera guangdongensis. The sequence continues at coordinate 120,645,597 of CM077153.1, read as the reverse complement.
CCCCTTCCGTACTAATCGACATTTTCGGTCTGTTAAATGGTGAAATGAAATTGAAATGGACTCTGAGGAGTATGCTAATATGCTGACCAAGATGGGTTACTCTAGCGACAACCCTAACAAACTGTTGAAGGAGAACTTGTCTCCTGAGTACAAGTTTTTGGCTGAAGTAGTCGGCAAGGTGCTGTTTGGCAAACACACCGCCCACGACTACATAACCAGGCACCAGTTCATGGTGATGAGTACTCTGGTAGATAAGAAAGCAACAAATTTGGAAAGCTGTTGTTTGATTTGAATAAAAAGAAAAACAACAAGAAAGACGTCTGCTTTGGTAGAATTCTAGGGATATTTCTACAGGAGAAAGCACAAGGACATCTGGTTACTACACCAGTGTTCATCAATGCCTCCAAGAGTCTTACCTCTGTCGTGTTTGGCAGATGGGAGAGGGGGATAACTAAGCCATCCCAGGCATCCTCCTCCTCTAGGCCTTTTGAGAGTACAAGTGTTGTTCCAACCACTCCCCACCCTGCTGAAGATGTTCCACCTCCACCTCCTCTAGCCTCCCCAATTCATCTCTCTTCACCAGTTCATACCACAGTCCTTACTCCTACACCTCCATCATCTCCCATGCATCATCCATAAACTCATATTCACTCTCATACACAAACTCCATCACACCATGGTACACCAACTCCATCACACCATGGAACACTAACTGCATCACAACACGGTACACCAACTCCATCACAAACTCATATTCACTCTCATACACCAACTCCATCACCACCCTCATCTCCTCTACCACAACATCTAGCTAACATCCCTCTTTCCAATCTGTCATCCCTACCATCATTCAATCTGCTTTCATCCCTAATTCATACCCCATCTTCACCATATGAGCTAATGACAGATTCTCTACCTTCCCCTCCACCATCATCTTCCATCCACCCTTCTGTATCCACTCAGATACCTTCTGAGTTCATGCAATTGGACTCTCCATCCATTCCACCTCTTCAGGCAATTTTCACTCCCCGCATCAAAAACATCATAGCATAGGCTATTTCACCTCTTGCTTCTTCAATCTCATCCCTTACTGCTCAAATTTTTGCCCTCTCTGTCCCTCCTTCTTCAGTCAGTGGCCTGGCTCCAATGCCTACTGAAACCAAGCAGGGGGAGATACTCCATGAAGAAGTAGCTCCAGCCCTAGCAAAAGCAGCAGAAGCAGTAGTAGGAGTAATAGCAGTAGCAACAGCAAAAGCAGCAGCAGACTCAGCTATTCCTGCTGATTTGATTGATTTTATTGAATCTGATATGTGTATGGATGAGACAGTTATAGATGAAATAAACACTGCTGGTGATTACATTATAAATCCCATAGTAAATATTTTAAGTCTGTTAAATACTTTTGATACAGTTTATTTAAACTTTCTTCTAGAAGACAACCCTAAGCCTTCTATGGCTATAGTTCCCTATGGTTCTCCAATAAGCCCCAAAGTTGTCATGCAACTCAAGGCCAGTTTTTCAAATATAGAGGCTCCATTTATTCCACCTCCACCAAGAGAAGATTCTTTCATTATTTCATCCCCTCCCAAAGACATCTCTCCTCCAACATTCAAGAGGGATGATAGCCCCATTCCTGATTTGGATGAGTCGACCATGGAAGATATTGAAGAAGAAAATAAATTAGTTGCTAAAAGCACTATTGTTCATAGTCCTCCAACTCCAGCTCCAGATCCTCCTCAGGCTGAACAATTATTGATATCTGCAGAAGCTCTAAAGGAGATTAATGCTTTATATGATAATCCCCAAGAATCTTCAGATGATGATGATGATGAAGATGATTCAGATGACAGTCCTTCTACAAAGAAGAAGAAAAACTCTATAAAAGGAAAGCCCCTCCAGCTGCTGCTCGAAAACCAAACCCAACTCATAATACCCCATATTATTTTCTTCAGAATATCACTCCTTACAAGGGCATGCCAGCTTGGATGTGGTTGTCCAAGAATGAGCAAAAAGCCAAGAAGAAAAGCAGGAGATACTCTCCTCCTCCTCCTTCTCAAACATACAGGAAAGATCCTCCTCCTCCTCCACCTGCTGCTGGTTCTTCAAGCACTTCTTCTCAGAGATCTACCCAATTTCAAACTTAACAGAGACAACAGGGTAGATCTTCTTGTCATTCTGGAAGCAGCCAGCACAGGTACTCCTCAAGCAGGCAACTTCAACAATATCAACAACATCAACATCAACAACCTTAACAACATCTACAACAAGCTTTAGACTCTCAGAAAGCTGAAAGTCCAAAGAAGCCTGAATCTCCTCCTGTTTCTTTTGAGGATCCTGAAATAGCTACTACGCTAGAATGGATAGATTTTAGGAACTGGATGGATTATCCAAGATAAACAAGGCTAAAGTTGAATGAATGGATCCCTCACAGTACTCAAGAATGTCAAAATATAGGAAAGAAGAATTAAACAGGTTTGCAAAAGCTAATAAGTTCTTTAATGTAGATGATTATATGAAATTACATCCAGAGGCTGTTGTGCCAAGGGCTACATCTCTCAACATCATTGGAGCTGCTGATATGACCATGACCAAAAATCAAGCAGCAAATCCCAAAAGGGAAATCAAATTCACTCTGCCTGGTGATAAAGCAAAGGAGGATAAGCAAAAGGAGATAAAGAGAAAGAAATGAGTAGAAACTGTTCTGTTTTTGATGTATGTTTTAAATTGTTTATATCCTATCACAAAGATACAATGTATAAATATCTGCTGCATGTTTTCAATTTTTCTACCAAATATATTTTGCTGCTTTGTGATTGTTTTTATTTGTGTTTGTATTAATGACCTCACCCAAATAGGGTGATATTGTTGGATCCCTAGTTTGATTTGGGGTAGGTTCACTAACTAGGATTATTGACCCAACATGTATAGCCAGGGTCATGCTTGTGTCCTAGAGTTTAGGCTATGTCCTTAGAGTCAACATTGCATGGACCACCCTACAAAAGAATGTAGAAGACTCAAGACTCAGAGAAAAATCAAGATTTAGGAAAGTGAGTTCAACGTTCGTCGAACTCAGCTCGACGAAAGTCGTGCTCAGCTCGACGACCTCAGAGACAATTCTCTGAGTTGAGCTCGACGATATTCGAGATCAGGTCGACGATTTCCGGAAGTTCAACTTCAACATTCTAAGTCCAGAATCCTTTCTCTGAACTCCAGTCGACGAAGTTATGTTATTAGCTCGATGAACTTAGGGCAAAGAATTAACAAGTTTTATTAGAAAATAGTTAGGTGTTCTCAGGTTGACGAGCTTAGTGCTCAGGTCGACGAACATAAATTATCTGGTCGACGAACATGATTTCTCTGGTCGACTATCTGTGGACTCAGGTCGATGAAATCTGTTCTTTGCTCGACGAATTTTGTGCAGATCCAGACTTGGATTTTTCCTTCTTTTGTCCTTATTCTATTGCAATAAATCCTGAATAATCAATTCTTAATATTCTCTGAATATAACCGTTAGAAGGAGCATTGATTATGGTATTCATCAGAATTATTACTTGCCGCTTTTCAATAGGACAGTTGGAGAAATTCATTAATGTAGATATTATATCCAGTCATATTTCATTCTCCAGGACGTCAGCAATTAATGAATAAGGAATTCAAAAATTCAAAGGAGAAATTCGATTGACAATATAAAAGAGATTTTTCTTTTGTTCTCCAAAACACAAGATGGAAGTGAACAAGATAGTCCAGACCATAAAGACAATACAAGGTACACAGAGAAGATCAACACAATCACATTCTAATCCTTCTCTGTACTGAAAACAATCCTATTTTCACCTTGACATTGCTGAAGAAGAAGAAGGACATCCATTCCAAATCAAGAGTCTTCTTCAACCTTCACTCTAGGATTCTTCAAGGACAACAAACTTCTATCAGTCAAGAAGTTCCTGGATCCTCTCTAATCAAGGCTGAAGATTGAAGAACTATACCCTGAAGCAACTGTCACAACCCGCATTTTCACCGCATATAAAAAGTTTATCAGAGTAAGGGAAAATGTGCGTCATGATGCCACGTCAGCAGGGGATAACTGCGGACGCTCAGGCAGACACCAAACTAATCATGAAGAAAGGCTCTTTTTAAATTATTTTAAGGAAAATCAGTTAAGTACAGTACTTAGCCATATACCTCGGCTTAGTGGCTCATCTAGTCCACGAATAAAAATATATTATAAGCTGCGGAAAAATACTTGATTAGATTAACTAAAACATCGTACATGAGTAAAAACGTCCCAAAAGGACAACTTATGCTATGCAAGACTCTAAATTTATTATAGTAGGAAAGATAGCTTTTACGATCGCTAAAAATAACCAGTTAGAGTTTCAAATTATGCAATGCATGAAGTAATAGTAGTAGATTTTATAGTTGAAAATACCTAACATGCATTCCTAGCATAAATCCTCCCAGAGAATTAGTAATCCACATTTAAAGAAATGAGCAGCTAGCAAGTATCAAACAACAAACAATTCAGTGGGCGCCAACAAACTGACACGAACCCACGAACAAATGTATGTCTGAACTAGCAAAACTAAACAAACAACAAACTACCTTGCTAAGACGAGGCAATAACCACGACCAACACTGCCGCCCAGAAAACTCCAAAACCAGTACTGCTAACTGCTACTTCTCTGAACCTAAGGCATTCCAATGACTGAACACCTCAGCAAGAAGGTGCAAATAGTGGCAAGAAAGGTAATAAGCCAAAATAAACAAAGGTCAACAGGGGTACCAACCTAAGACCAAAAGCACTGAAGTAAAGTACAAAAGAAAACAGGGCATCAACAGGAAAAGAATTCCTACGTGATTTGTGACGTTACACAAGGGTACACCAGACGCACAAGGCTATAAGGTGACCACATGAATATTTCACCAGAAAGAAAATACGAAATATGTATTAGGCACTTGTGGTCGACTCTACCCAAAAATACGGGCGAAGTGGTCACTCTTGGACACACCACCCAAAAAAAAACAACGGGCGAGGTGGTCACTCTTAGACACACCACCCAAAAACAAAACAGATATATAATCCGTCTAACTGCGAGGGAGTCTCATACTCTCCACCATACACCACAGACATCCAAAAACCCGGTAGACTTGCACAGGGCACTAATGAAGGTAACAAACACTGCAGAGATGGAATCGTCCACTAACTCCCGCATTCAAGAAATCCAAAGAAACCACAACACAAATATCTCAAGATTTGGCTAGATAGATTCTACTTGACATTACCGAACTCAAGACGCGATTGATCAACCTCTAGGAGAAATTTACAGTCCTAGATAAATTCTAACGCGCTAAATAACGAAAGCTAAAACATGCATAGTCATCATTAAGACACACAAGGAAAAATTAACCAAAACCAGACAAAATCGGGCTTTCCAAGACAACACCTTACAACAACAAAGGATCGTTGAAACGATTAATCATAACAATGATTTGGAAGAATAAGCGTAGAAAATTTAAAGAACATGAAAGTATAGTCGTTACCATCAGATCGGACAAAGAGAAACGAGGGGAAACCACCACTTGTCTTGGTTTTTACCGGAAAATTCCTCTGAATCGTTCCACGTCATCGATCGGGGAAAAAGGCTGCGGGAGGAGTTGAAATCTAGACAAAAATGGTTGAAAAGGGGATTAGGGCCGAAAAACCATAACGAGAAATCTCAAGAAACGGGGAAGAAATTACCACAAGGGCGTAGCTCTCGACGAGAGCTTTCCAGATCTACGATCGGTTTGAAATTCCGAGCACCAGAGCACCGTCGACGGCCACTGGAAGAAATAAGGATGGACAACCTCCTTCTCGCTCACGCAGCTCTGGTTCGGGAGGAAAACGAATCGGAGAAGATGAAGAAGATTAAGAAAGTATTTATACTAAAGGTGATAACAGGAAGAACAACAAAATAATTCGGGTTCAGCTGAACCGGTTTTCCCGAGATAGAAGGAACGGATTACTCGAGTACTAAGGGAATTACACGAGTACAGCACGGAGATTACTCGAGCACTAAAACACTTACTCGAGTATTGTACGGAAAAACTACTCGAGTACAAGAAAGAATCTCTCGAGTACCAGGATCGAAGAGTTACTCGAGTGCTAAAGGGAGACAACTCCGATCGACTCTTGGTCGAGCTCAGCTCGACGTTCATCAAAGAAAAGGAAAAAGAACCTCCACTCGACGAATTCTGTTCGAAAAATCGTCGAACGCCAGGCCTGATCGTCGATCCCAATTCGAAAATCGTCGAACGCAGAATGCAGGGCCCGATCATCGAACTCAATTCAAAGATCATCGAACACGATTCGAAGGGCCCGATCGTCGAACTCAACATGAAGATCCGCTAGACCTACAACAAGATCCGCTCGACGTTTCGTCAAGCTCAGCACGACAATCGTCGAGCTCCGCTCGACGATCGTCGAACTCGATACAGCGCCCCGGAAAGAAAACAATCGTCGAGCTCCGCCCGACGATCGTCGACCTCGAGACTGCGCCCAGAAAAGAAAACAATCATCGAGCTCCGCTCGACGATCGTCGACTCGATACAATACCCAGAAAAAAATACAATCGTCGAACTCGATACATAGCCCAAAAACAATACAATCGTCGAGCTATGCTCGACGATCGTCGAACTTGATACAGCGCCCAGAAAAAATTTTATAAAATGGTTGGTTCGATGAAATCCCAAAACTTTAGGAGGGCTTCCCGAGAATCAAAACAAGCAGTCATTAATATAGCAATTATCGTGTTCAGATAGTTAAACATGGAAATATGAGATCAAAACAGAGGCTCAAACGCGCTGAATTAAACGAAACTCACACCATAGGCAAACACTGACGCTACGAACACAACGACGAAGTCAAAACCAGAATCCGACGAGCCATTCCCGAGATATTAGCCGTCAAAGTATGCGGCGAACAAAAACAAAACCCAAAACTTCGATCGCGTGCCGAGACTCCAAAAATGCTCGGGTTGTGACGAAACTGGGCGAGCACGTACAAAACTACTCAAATCCAACACTCGACGTTAAAAGTAACGCCACGACGTCATAAATCTGACGTTGCCCAAACAAATAAAATCATCGAAAAATCGGGTGCGTTACAGTCACTCCCCCTAAAAAGAAGTTTTGTCCTGAAACTTATCACAACTCCAAAACCAACCAAAATCGATAAAATCTTGCATAACTGAAAACATAGCAACATACCCGAAACTAAGAGAAGAGGTGCGGATGAGATTCCCTCATCGCCGATTCCAATTCCCACGTCGCGCTCTCGACGTCTTGATTTCTCCAAAGAATCTTGACCATAGGGATGGTCTTTCTCCGCAACACATGCTCTTGAGAATCCAGGATACGCACAGGTTCTTCCACATATGTAAGGTTGGGCTAAATCTGGGGTATCGAGTCGAGGACTTGACGATCACTACGAACACACTTCCTCAACTAGCTCACATGGAACACATCATGGACACCCGGGAAGGTCGCAGGCTATTCCAGCCTATAAGCTGACACTCCGATGCGCTCAAGAATCTGGAAAGATCCCACATACCGGGGGTCTAACTTGTGGTTCCTTCCAAACATTTTAATGCCAGACATCGGGGAAACTTTCAGAAAAACAAAGTCTCCAACGGCAAACTACAGATCGACCATTCGTAGATTAGCATACTTCTCATAGCGCTCTTGAGCCACACGAAGCTTTTCCCGAATGTGAGTCACGGCACAATCCATCTCTTCAAGTGCTTCCGGACCTAACAACGGTCTCTCACCAACTTCAGCCCAAAACAATGGAGTTCTACAATGCCTCCCATACAAGGCCTCAAACGAAGCCATCTGCAGAATCACTTGATAACTATTATTGTATGCAAACTCCATGAGTCTGAGACGCTCATCCCAAGCACCACCATGATCCAAAATGTAACACCGGATCATATCCTCTACGATCTGATTTACCCTTTCTGTCTGACCATTAGTCTGCGGATGATAGACGGTGGAATACCTTAAATCGGTACCCAACCCCTCCTGTAAACTCTTCCAAAAGCGAGACGTAAATCTAAAGTCCCGATCTGATACGATGCTAACAGGCACACCATGTAACCTGATGACCTCTTCAAGATATAACTCAGCTATCTTCTTCATCGAGTACCCAATCTTAAATGGAACAAAGTGAGCACACTTTGTCAGTCTGTCGACTATCCCCAAACAGAGTCGTGCCCATGGGGAGATTTTGGCAGACCGGTGATGAAATCCATTGAAATACTTTCCCATTTCCAACTTGGAATATCAAGCGGTGTCAATTTACCACCAGGCCTTCTGTGATCAGCCTTAACACGCTGACATGTATAACATTCCGATACAAACTTTGCGATGTCATTCTTCATCCCTGACCCCCAAACAATTTTCTTTAGATCTTTATACATCTTAGTGGAAACAGGATGGTAGGCTATACTAGAACCATGAGTTTCAGCACAGACCTTAGATCGAATATCACCAAAGGCGGGGACGCAAAATCTACCCCGATACTTCAAGGTGTCCAACTCGTCCACAGAGAAATCAGGTAGCTCTCCCTTCAAAGTTCTATTCTGGAGGTGCAACAAATCAGGATCATCCTTCTGATGTGCTCGAGTAAGGGAAATCCAAGAGGGTTCCTCTTCTTCTAAACTAGCAGACATTATACTACTCCCAACCTCAATATCCATCAACAAAAATTCTTCTATCAAGGACTGCACCGACAGATTAAAAATCTTAGTGGTCTTTCTACTCAACGCATCAGCTACTACATTAGCCTTTCCTCGATGATAAAGAATTTCCACTTCATAATCCGCCATATATTCTAACCACTGATGATGGCGCAGATTTAGTTCCTTCTGAGTGAATACGTACTTCAAACTCTTATGATCTATATAGATCTTGCACCACGCGTCGTACAATAAGTGTCTCCAAAGCTTCAGCGCACAAATTATAGCAGCAAACTCCAATTCATGCGTAGGATAGATTCTCTCGTAGATCTTTAGTTGTCTCGATCCATATGCAATCACCTTACCATCTTGCATTAAAACACAACCAAGTCCGATATGTGACGCATCACCATGCACAGTATAGTCAACTCCTTCAGTAGGTAAGGTTAAAATCAGAGCATTACATAATCTCTTCTTCAGCACTTGGAAAGCCTCTTCACACTTATCACTCCAAATGAAAGTAGTATTCTTCTGAGTAAGTCTAGTTAGAGGAGCAGACAACACCGAAAATCCTTCCACGAATCTTCTATAATAGCCAGCCAGTCCTAAGAAGCTCTGAATCTCCTTAGGTGTAGAAGGACTCTCCCATTCCATCACAGCAGAAATCTTGGTCGGGTCTACAGAAATACCGTCCTTGCTTACAACATGACCCAGAAAGGACACCTGAGGTAGCCAGAACTCACACTTGCTCAACTTCTCATATAACTTATGCTCCCTCAGGGTCGACAAAACCAGACGTAAATGCTGAGTATGCTCCTCAACATTGCGGGAATACACCAAGACATCATCTATGAACACAATAACAAATCGGTCCAAGAAATCTTTAAACACCCTATTCATCAAATCCATGAAAGCGGAGGGTGCATTGGTAAAACCAAAAGACATCACCAAAAACTCATAATGTCCATGTCGTGAATGGATAGCAGTTCGGGGAACATTTGCCTCACGAATCCTCAAATCGTGGTAGCCTGAGCGAATATCGATCTTTGAAAATACCGAGCTACCACGCAATTGGTCGAACAGATCATCAATCCTTGGCACGGGATATCTATTCTTAATGGTTACCTTGTTCAATTCCTTATAATCGATGCAAAGCCTCATCGATCCATCAAACTTCTTGACGAACAAAACAGGGGAGCCCCATGGAGAAGTACTTGGTCTAATAAAACCATAACTGAGCAACTCATCGAGCTGCGTACGCAACTCGTCCAACTCACGCGGAGCCATACAGTACGGTGCTTTAGTAATAGGACGAGTACCTGGTTCGAGGTCTATCACAAACTCTATCTCCCTTTCCGGAGGAAGTCCTGGAAGACTATCAGGAAATACATCTGGAAACTCTCGCACCACCGAGACATACTCAAGACGTGGCGTAACAAAAGCTGTCTCCAGAGCAGAAATAGAAACCAAAAATGCCTCGCAACCAGACTCTATACCACGACAAGCACGTACCGCAGAAATGACAGGAGAAACTCTGTCCTGAAATCCATAGATGCTCATAGGTTGTCCGTCGTCCATTCTGAAATCCAATCGCTTAGCCTTGCACTAGATGACCGCATCCTACGTGGACAGCCAATCCATGCCCAGAATCATGTCAAAATCAGACAGATCCAAAATCATCAGATCCGCATAGGCCAGAAAATTTCCAAGATAAATAGGGCATCTCAGAACTCCTTGGTTAGATATCACAGAATTACCGGAAGGGAGCTTGACATTGAAGGAGCCTCCCAAATGGTCCACACTCAGGCAATGTTTATCAACAAATCTCCGAGCCACAAAGGAATGGGTGGCACCCGAATCGAAAAGAACATGCGCCCACCTATTCCGCACCTTAAACTCCCCTAACACTGTAATATACATAACTAAACGAACGATAACTAGGGCAACAATGATAAATAAAAAGGATATATTAAACTGAGGCTAACCTGATATCACTTGCGTAGAGGTTTGAGCTTCCTCGCTGGTCATCACATTCAGCTTTCTGTTTCTTTTATCCAGGTTTGGTGGCGGTGGCAGATCTCGAAGTGGGGCAGGCTGTAGTAGGGTCTGAGCCTGGGGGCACGAAGACTTCTGGCGTCCTTTCTGCCCACACTGGAAGCAAACACTTTCTTTCATCCAGCAGCGAGTCACGTCAAGACCCTTCCTTGCACAGAACGAGCACACAAGCTCTCCCTTGGGTGCACCTTGGATGGCGTGCACCTACTGCTGCTTCAGGGTGGCAGTCCTCTTGAAGCACCTTTCGTAGGGGTGGCCAGGACGACCATAGAAGCTACACACTTCCTTACTTTTCTTCTTCGAAGAAGGGCCAGATGCCCTGGAGCTACCATCCTCAACGCCTCTTCTTTTCTCCTTCCTTGCCGCAGTACCGCGGTTCTTGGCGTTTTCAATTGCCTCCACTTTTAAGGAGGCTTCCACTACTTCAGCATAACTTTCAGCTTGGTAAGCGCATGCCAACTGCTGGACATTGCTTCTTAATCCTCCCAAGAAACGTTTCACTATACCCTCCTCAGAAGCTACCAAGTCAGGAGCAAACCTGCTCAGTTTGCTAAACTCAATCTCGTACTCGCTCACGGTGAGCTGTCTTTGCTTTAGATGTAAGAAGTTATTCATCGGGCGGTCTTGCTCGACCGAGGGTAGAAACTTCTTCAGCAGCATCTTCTTAAAAGATTCCCAAGAACAGCCTTCCTTCAGACCCTCTCTTTCCCGAATCCACCAACTCTTCGCCAGACCTTTTAACTAATAGACTGCAATCATCACCTTCTGGGCTTCTAGAATTCCGGAATACGAAAACATCTCCTCGATGGAGATGATCCAATCGTCTATAATCATAAATTCAGCACTCCCGTCGAAGGTGGGAGGTCCCAACCACAAGAAGTGCGATATGAAATTCATTCCGGGTGGTATCGCCATCGGGGGAACCAGAGGAGCAGGGGTATCGGGCACGGCTTCTCCCAAGGCGGGCTCTTGCACTGAAGGTTGCTGCGCGGGAGCGGCAGACAACAAGGACTCAATTTGTGATTGCATCGCAACCAATTGTCTCGACAGAGCCTCATTGCTCTGACGCAGACTCTAGATAATCGCGTCACTTTGCGCACCTGATGACTCACCCTCCGACTGGGGAGTCGACCTCGTCGTAGGACGCTTTGGCGGCATTTCTAAAAGCAAACGAACAACCAATCAAAATCCTAGCTTACAACAAAGTCACACGACTAGTTCAGACCATACTTAAAAGATACTTGCTTGCGCAGCAACTTGCTCTAGGATTTTATAATGATGTTATGTCCTACTTAAGATGATATCCTCTCATCCTATTAACTCTTGTGCCTATGATAAGAATGCATGTATTCTTTATTCTTTTTCTGATTTAAAACCATGTGTATACATATGTCATCCCGCAAATCTTTAGCTTGGCACGTTGTACTTATACAATGTTTTGCTATGCATGATTGTGCTATGCATTCTAAAAAGGCCCTAATGCATGTTATGAGCAGCATACGCATGAAAATGTTTTGCATCCAAAACTACATAACATTCTCATGCAACAAAAAATAAACGTGCTAGTCGCATTCATTGGTGAGGTTATGCATCCCATACTACATAACCCTCCCATGTTTCCCCTATGGTGGATCCATATACAGACACATATTATGCATCCCATACTACATAATATGCCCCGTATACTTCATGTTATGCAATGAGTGTAGTGTTCGTGCTTCAGCCAAGATGTGTTGATGACATATCGGTGTGTGTATGATATGATGTTAAACACCTAATACCAACAAGGAAAGGTTGCCCGACAAATTGTCAAGCAACCTCCCTTTGATACCAACTGTCACAACCCGCATTTTCACCCCATATAAAAAACTTATCAGAGTAAGGGAAAATGTGCGTCATGATGCCACGTCAGCAGGGATAACTGGGGACGCTCAGACAGACACCAAACTAATCATGAAGAAAGGTTCTTTTTAAGTTATTTTAAGGAAAATTAGTTAAGTGAAGTAGTTAGCCGTATCCCTCGGCTTAGTGGCTCATCTAGTCCACGAATCAAAATATATTATACGCTGTGGAAAAATACTTGATTAGATTAACTCAAACATCCTACATGAGTAAAAACGTCCCTAAAGGACAACTCATGCTATGCAAGTCTCAAAATTTATTATAGTAGGAAAGATAGCTTTTACGATCGCTAAAAATAACCAGGTAGAGTTTCAAATTATGCAATGCATGAAGTAATAGTAGTAGATTTTATAGTTGAAAATACCTAACAAGCATTCCTAGCATAAATCCTCCTAGAGAATAAGTAATCCACATCTACATTTAAAGAAATGAGCAGCTAGCAAGTATCAAACAACTAACAATTCAGTGGGCGCCAACAAACTGACACGAACCCATGAACAAAAGTATGTCTGAACTAGTAAAACTAAACAAACAACAAACTACCTTGCTAAGATGAGGCAACAACCACGGCCAACACTGCCACCCAGAAAACTCCAAAACCAGCACTGCTAACTGCTACTGCTCTGAACCTGAGGCATTCCAAAGACAGAACACCTCAGCAAGAAGGTACAAATAGTGGCAAGAAAGGTAATAAGCCAAAATAAACAAAGTTCAACAGGGGTACCAACCCAAGACCAAAAGCACTGAAGTAAAGTACAAAAGAAAACAGAGCATCAACAGGAAAAGAATTCCTACGTGATTTTTCACGTTCCACAAGGGTACACCAGACGCACAAGGCTATAAGGTGACCACATGAATATTTCCCCAGAAGGAAAATACGAAACTTTTATTAGGCACTGAAAGAATTGGTTTCAAGATAACCTAATACACCTAGAGGGGGGGGGGGTGAATAGGTTCAAATCCTTTTTATTCTAAGGCAGATAATAAACTCTAGTTTTCTGTTGGTTATACTACTAACAAAGCAAACACATCACAGAAATATATCCAATCATAGAGTGCACAGGATTTATAGTGGTTCCCCAAGTATTGGGTACATCCACTTTCCCCCTTCGCCTATCTAGCAGTGTGCTAGATTCGGCCTAACTTCTTCTCTTCACCTCAGATCTGCAGATCTTATAGCTCAGAACCCAATCAAGGTTCCTACAACTCAGAGTGAGTCCACACTCCTACAGCTCAGGCACACAGCCCTACCTCAGCCTTCAATAAGGCCTACACCTCAGAGATAACAATCTCGTACAACTCAGGCTCACAACCCTACCTCAGCCTTCAACAAGGCCTACCACTCAGAGAAAATACTCTCCTACACTCAACCTTTACAAATTAGGCTTGCAACTCAGCATGTGGAAGATGGTGGTTGCTGTCCAGTGGGAGTACAAGACTCTCTAGATGCAGAAGAAGACCAAAAGGTGCAGCTGAATGAAGAGGCTGGAGGAGTTCAACCTGAAGACAGACTACCTCCAGCAAATAGACACTTAAAGGATCATCCAACAAATCAAATAATTGGTGATCCCAGACAAGGAGTTCAAACAAGAAGCAGGAATTTGAGTACAGTTCTTTACTCCAGCTTCCTATCCCAAGTAGAACCAAAGAAGTTTGAAGAAGCAGTTCTAGACCCTCATTGGATTGATGCCATGCAAGAGGAGCTGAATCAGTTCAGGAGGTGCAAGGTTTGGAAGCTTGTTCCTAAACTCAAAGACCATAATATCATTGGAACAAAGTGGATCTTTAGGAACAAATTCGATGAGAATGGAATTATCATAAAGAATAAAGCTTGACTTGTTGCAAAGGGATATAGGCAGGAAGACGGTATTGATTTTGATCAAACCTTTGCTCCAGTTGCAAGACTGGAGGCAATCAGGATGTTCCTTGCCTATGCAACATATCAAAGGTTCAAGGTATATCAAATGGATGTTAAGTCAGCTTTCCTAAATAGAGATTTAAAGGAAGAAGTCTATGTATAGCAGCCATCAGGTTTTGTTGATTCTCTTAAACCTGATTATGTTTATAGACATAGGAAGGCTTTGTATGGGTTAAAACAAGCCCCACGGGCTTGGTATGAAACCCTATCTAGTTTCCTCATTGAGAACAAATTCTCAAGGAGGAAAATAGACAAGACTCTATTCCTTAGGGAATCTAAAGGCAAGATTATCTTTGTCCAAATATATGTAGATGACATAATATTTGGGTCTACAGAAAGTAATCTTTGCAGGAAGTTTGCAAAACTTATGCAAGGAAAATTTGAAATGAGCAGTATGGGGGAACTTAAGTTCTTCTTGGGTCTCCAAGTTAGACAGACTGAAGATGGCTTGTCCATATGCCAGTCTAAGTTCACCTTAGAGTTGATAAAGAAGTATGGTATGGAATCATCCAATACCATGAAAACTCCTATGGGGTCAAGCATGTCTCTAAGCAAAGATGATGCAGGGAAACCTGTAGATAAAACTTTGTATAGAGGGATAGTTGGCTCCCTACTGTATTTGACTGCTAGTAGACCAGATATCATGTATGCTACATATGTCTGTGCTAGGTACCAAGCATGCCCTAATGAATCTCATCTGATTGCAGTAAAAAGGATTTTGAGATATCTTAAGGGCACACCTTATCTAGGCCTTTGGTACCCTAGGAATGGAGATTTTGTACTGACAGGTTATTTAGATGCAGATTTTGCAGGCTGCAAGGAAGATAGGAAGAGTACTACAGGAACCTGTCAATTTCTAGGTGGAAGGCTGGTGTCATGGAGTAGTAAGAAGCAGACCAGTGTGGTAATCTCCACAGCTGAGTCAGAATATGTTGCTGCAGGAAGCTGTTGTGCACAACTTTTATGGTTTCAACACCACCTAGAAGACTATGGTATTCAAGTAAGTAGAACACGTTTATTTTGTGATTCTACAAGTGCCATTTCTATTGCAAATAATCCTGTCTCACATAGTAGGACTAAGCACATAGAAATTAAATACCATTTTCTTAGAGAACATGTAGAAAAAGAGGACATTTCCCTAGAATATGTTAACACAGATAATCAGGTTGCTGATATGTTTACTAAGCCCCTAGATGAAACAAAATTCAATAATTTTAAAACTGAATTAGGAATGTTAAACTTAGAATAGTTTAAAAAATTGGATAAGTAAAATGGTGTCGACACACAGAGTTGTTTGTGTCGACACATAGAAGTGGTGTCGACATTTCAGAGAAATGGTGTCGACACATCTAGAAAGTCTGTGTCGACACTTCAGAGAATTAGTGTCGACACATCCAGAGTAGGTGTCGACACATCCAGGGTGGTGTTGACACTTAGATTTTACACTAATTTCGTCGAGTAGAGTTTCGACTAATCGTCGAGCTGAGATGTATAAGTGTCGACACATATATTCTGTCGACTATATTTGTGTCGACACATAGTTGTCGAGACATTAGAATTAAGTGTCGACACTTTTCAACAGTGTCGACACATTTCAAGTATTTTGACGCGCCTTTTCACCTTCAATTTTAGAAAGGTATAAATTGGTCTTCACCATTGTTTGTCCACACGCTCACCATAGTTTCGAGATCAAACTTGTGTGTCGACATCTCTCTTCTCTAAATTCAAAATTTCTCCAAATCCTAATGGCGCCCAAGCTAGAAGAGAACATCAATGAAGGTTATGAGCTCGTGCGACATGCCTTTGATGACGTGGAACCAGAAATCCATGGTATTGTAACCCTAGTTGCAGAGACTGGGTTAGAGTATCTAGTTTCAGAGCCAATCAAGATTTGGAAGAAGGAGGTCCTCGAATTCTTTAGTGCAGCTACCCTTGATGAAACGGGTCTTAAGATTAAATCCAAAGTCCATGGAGTTAAGGTGAAAGTCACCCAGAAAAGTCTAAGAAAAGTTCTACATCTACCTAGAACTAAAGGAGAGGAAGATGTACCTGCATCAAGAATAAGGGAGGCACTGCAATGGTGTGGACTTGATTCAAACATGAAGATTGGATCAGTTTTTAATAGGAAAGGCATGAACATGCAAGGCAAGTTCTTGTCTGAAGTGGTAGGCAAGGTAATTTTGAGCAAGCCAGGTGGGAATGATCGGATATCAGCTCACATGTTTTGTTTAATGACAAGGATCATTTTCAAACTGAAAACTAATTGGTCAGCAGTAATGTTTGACAAGATAAAAGAAAGTCTGAAGAAGCCCAATCTGGGTAGGATTATGAGTTTGTACTTGGCTGGAAGTATTCCTGAAGTCATGACCCAAGCTGCTGGTTCTAAGATAAACCGCATAAGGAAAATGGACATCAGAATAATTTCTAGATGGGATAGAGTGTTAACTAAAGAAATGCCTACACCAGAGAAGGAAACACCTCAAAAGAAGATGAAGAAGAAAGCCATAGTGGCTCCTGAATCATCCAGTAGCTCAGAGGAGCAAGTAGTTTTTAGTTCTGATGATGGAGAGGCTGGAAATGTTGAACAATCACCAGCAAGAAATGAAGATGCACAGAGGCAGGGGGAGTAACCTTCTGCTAGCCCTATCCACCTGGATCCACTCCAGGGGGAGCCTCAACATGTGGAAGGGTCAACTCACTTAGACACTGAAAGGGCAACCCAAATAATTGTTGAGGTAATAAATGAAGTTAATCAATCTATTTTCAATATTGAGGATGAAGTATTGACTGAATCTTTAATTGATGTTGATCAGCAAACTCAGTTACATAGTCAACCACAAGATGTTGTCATGGAGGACACATCAGTTGCTGATAATGCACCTGAGATCAGAGATTCTCCAGTCCCTACTCAACAGGAGTTTACTCTAGAAGAGTGGTTCCCTGATCTATTGCAAACTGATTTTGAGGTAGAGAAAGTAGCTTTTGACGGGGAGTCAGCTAACCTTGAGGGGGAAAATGTCAGATCACAGGAGGAGACTGCTAGAAATGACACTGAGGAGCAAAGGACACAGGAGGAGCTACAAAGGACTGAGAAGGAATTGCCTCCTAGTCCTAAAGATAGAGTAGACATTGCCAGTACTTCTGCTTCTGAGGATGAAGAGGCTACTAGAGCCAAGAAAAGAAAGCTACAGGTTTTCAAAAGGAGAAGCCAGACCTACAAGAAAACACTGCAAACAATTGTTCCACAGCCTGCCCCAATAGCTGATTACAGCTCCTTGTTGGTGGCTTTGCAGATCAATATGGATGAGCACAGGCAGGCTCTAGAAAAATATATGGATGAAGGACATAAATCACTTCAATTTGATCTGGCTCAAGACATAAAATCTATCAGATTTGAGGTGAATCAAAATAATAAAGAAATGACTGACTGTTTTCATAAAGGAGGTAATGCAGTGGTTTACCTAGCCACTCACCAAGAGAAGATAAAGACACAGGTTGATGACATAGCAGTTAAGCAGGGCTATGTCTTAGAAAATCAAATAAGAATGAATGAAAACTTGACTGAATCACATAATGTGATTGTCACTGAAATGAAAAATATAGCTACTACACAGACTGCAGTTAATGCTACTGCCAAAGAAGCATTTGATAAGCAATTACAGGAGAGCCTAACTGTTATTAAAACTGCCATTGAAGATTCTCAAAAGGTTATTACTGAAAAGCTCCAAAAGTTAAAACCTTTTTATAAAGATGGTGTTAACTATCTGAATGCTCAGATCAGATTTCAGAAGGATGATCTTAGGGATCATTTAGAAAGAGAAGTCATAAAGGGGGAGAGGGTATTAGTCAAAGCAGGCTCTGACCATGCTAAATGGATTTCAAACAGCATCAGAGCTACCCTTGGATATCCACCCTTGTGTGATGATGATAATGTAGCAGAATCTGGGATAAATCCTGCATATTTTGGAGGTGAGCAAGCTGAAGTGGCCGAAGTGATCTATCATCCAGTAGATTTTGACATGATACATCAAGAGATACAATCTATGTATAGTCCTCCAGAAGGTGCTCAAAATGTGATCATTGAGAAAGTAGTACAGCCTGTGTTAGAGGCAGTATTAAAAGAGCAAGAGGCAATATTAAAAGATCAAGAAGCTCAATTATCCAAGAAGAGGTTCAGAGAACAGGCAGAGTTAAGGCCTGATTTTGAATAGTGGAGCCCAACTTCTAGAAATATTATTCTAACTGCTTGGAAGGCTGCAAAGGATAATTTCCTAGAGAGCGGTAAATGGTACTCTGACCAAGAATGGAGAAAACATGAAGCTAGGCAAGAGGCCATTGTACAGTATAGAAGAAAGGCTAAACTAGGGAAGCTACCTCCTAATGCACAGGAGCCTAGCAAGTATTTCCCTAAGCCTTATCATTATTTTGAGAGACAGAAGATAAGGGTTGAAGAACAGAAGAAGAAAGATCTTAAGGGAAAGAAGCCTGCTGATGACATTGATTCCCAGTTCAAGCCAAGATTCAATCTAGAAAGGACATTGTCATCAAGGAGCCAGAGCAGCCATAGAATAGAATTTTCTTAAGTTTACTACTCTGTAATCATTTGCATTAAAATCCATGTAAACTTTTGAATAATGAAACTATTGGAAGTTATAACAAAACAATGGTTGATGTTCAATATGTTATATTTTTATTCTGTGAAGATTGTTTATACATGTTTTGTTTAGTATTTACCCTATCATATAATACTGTTATACATCATCTTGAGTATTTGTTATGAATGGTGAATATCATTGACTAAGGGTTATGACTTCTCCAAATAGGGGGAGATTGTTAGGTACATTGGAAAATGTGTACCAGATTTGAAGAAGCCTCACCCTACTCAATGATATACATCAAGGTGTATTTGATGTGCTTTGAGTTTATATGTGCAGGTTAAGTAATTGCAGGAAATGCAGAAAAGTTTCTAAGTCCATGTGTCGACACCTAGAGATGCAGTGTCGACACTTATGAAGGCTTATGTCGACACCTAGAGAAGATGTGTCGACACTTGGAGTATTTGTGTCGACACCAGGAAAGGCAGAGTCGACACTAGAAGAAAAGTGTCGAAACATACAGGCTGTGTCGACACACTGTGAAGAATTGTCAACATAATCTGTGTCGACACTTAGAGGCAGTGTCGACACCCAGAGAAGCTTTGTCGACATCAAATGTGTCGACACCAGGAGGCTGTGTCGACACTCAGCAAGCTTCAACAAAGTTAAAGTACTTGTGTCAACACAAAGGAGATGTGTCGACACTCAGCATGTTTCAACACATGAAGGCATGTGTCGACACAAAGGAGATGTGTCGACACTCAGCAAGTTTCAACACAAGAAGGCATGTGTCGACACAAAGGAGATGTGTCGACACACAGCAGAATTCAACTAAGTTTTAAAGAAGAAGTACTTGTGCCGACATACAGAATCAATGTCGACACATTCAACAGAAGGCTTGTGTCGACACACAGAATCAGTGTCGACACATTCTGAAGAAACAGTGTCGAGAAGCTGTTACAACAACACAAGGAGTTGTGTCGGCACCACCAAGGCTAGTGTCGACACTTAGTTCACTTGTGTCGACACTTGGTATTTTTGTGTCGACACATAATGAAGATCAGTCTTGACAGAGATAGTATTTTCAAGAAGTGACTGGATGACTTAACAGCTGCCATTTCAACCGGTCAACTGCAACTGTCAGAGCTGTCAGAAGTTCGTTAGAAATCGGATCAGCCGGTTACCTTAGAGGAAGACTATATAAAGACCTTTCTCCTTCAACAGAAAAAAAAAGAATCGAACACAATTAGAGATTGATCAATCAATAAAAAGAATTAATCAAAAGATTAAGGAGATCAATACAGATCCAGATAAAACTGTAAATTAGTATTTTGAAGAAACTTCAGATTTACTTGGAGAGAGAGAACTCCAGTAATTGAAGTCAAGAAAGAGACTTGTTAATCAAATCTCTTAAGGAGCAGATTCTGAACCAGACTGCTAAGTAGGATCCAGATTTATTTCTCCATCCTAAGAAGGAAGTTGCAAGCCGGTCTACTTCAAGAAGATCAACTTTACTGAGTTCAGACTCAAGAAGCCTTGAAGAAAGCAAAGACAAAGTTGATCACAGGAATCAGTGCTATCAAGAACTGATCAAGAAGATTGCCCACTTCATTCTCTCAAACTGAGTGGTGATCTGAAAACTTTTTATTATATTTTTGTAGGATCCTAAGGGATCTGAGTTGTAAGCCTAAATCTATAAAGGCTGAGGTAAGGCTTTTGAGCCTGAGTGTAGGAGAATCAAATCTCTAACTGTAGGCCTTCTTGAAGGCTGAGGTAGGGCTATTTAGCCTGAGTGTAGGTCTTGTTGAAGACTGAGTGGTAGGGCTTTGTGCCTGAGTTGTAGGAGTGGGGACACTCTGAGTTGTAAGAACCTGGATTGGGGTTCTGAGCTATAAGATTTGAGGATTTGAGGAGAAGTGCAGAAATTAGGCCGAATCTAGTACACTATTAGATAGGCGAAGGGGGAAAGTGGATGTACCCAGACCTTGGGGAATCACTATAAACACTGTGTGCACTCTGTGAATGTTTGTTTCTGTGGTTGCTGTGTTGTGATAGTTGTAGAATTGCATTTGCTGCTTAAAGTTCTTAACAGTTTGTCTGCCTTTAAAGTAAAAAAGTACACCTATTCACCCCTCCCCACCCTCTAGGTGGTTAAACACTATTTCTTTCAGGTTCGTCGAGCCGAGATCGATGATATTGGGGCATAGAGAATGAATATTTCCATTCTTTGAGCGGAGTTTGACGAACTCATCCCTATTCGTCGAACTCAATTCGACGAACTTATTTGAATTGATCGAAACCAGTTTAGATTAACAGAAACTCTAATTACCCCAGAACATTTAATAAATCAAAAGAATTTGTTAACCTATTTACTCAATTGATAATTCCACCTAGGAAATTTCACCCCCTAGGATATAAAAACCAACCTGAATGTTCTTACATTCCTAGCTTTAAATTTGTAAAGAATCAAGGACCCAAGGTTACCTGGGTCAAGAACACCTAACTTTTATTTATCAGGTGAAAGGCTATCCTACCACAAAGGAACATTGGTACCTGTATAGTGGATGCTCAAAGCACATGACATGCAGCAAGGACAATTTAACAAACTACCAGTCCAAGGTTTGTCCAAAGGTGATTTTTGGTGACTCCAACTGTGGCTAGACTGAAAGCTATGGAAATGTCAAGATTGGAGTTGTCACTTTCAAGAAAGTTGCATATGTGAGTGGTTTAAAACATAACCTGATATCCATAAGCCAATTATGTGATGAAGATTATCAGGTATCCTTTAACCATTCTTCTTGCATTATATCTTTTGTAGATAATAATACTGTCTTAACTGGTCTTAGGCATGGAAACATCTATGTAGTAAACTTCAAATCAGCTAGGACAGAGATTTGCTTATTTAATCAAATCAGTAATAATAATGAATTATGGCATAAATATTATGACATGTTAATCTTAAAAATATTGCTAAAATCTGTAGGGACAACCATGTTAGAGGATTTCATTCTTGCCCCTACAAGAAGGAAAGTCTTTGCAGGGCTTGTCAATTAGGCAAGCAAACAAAAAATAGCTTTAAATCTATTAATAAGATTGATTCACCCAGGATTCTATATCTGCTACATATGGATCTATTTGGACTCATTACTGTACAGAGCTTGGGAGGGAAATCTTATACCTTAGTTATTGTAGATAACTTCTCCCGATTCACTTGGGTGTTCTTCTTAAGAAGCAAGTCAGATAACTTTAAAGTTCTTACAGACTTTCTTAAGAACATAAAGATTGAGTACTCTACTCCAGTTTGATTGATCAGAAGTGATCATGGAATTCAGTTTGAATCTCTTCCTATTCAAGAATTCTATGATATGGAATGTATCAGGCATTGCTTCTCTGCTCCTAGAACTCCTCAACAAAATGGGGTAGCAGAAAGGAAAAAGTGAACCCTCATTGAAGCTGCAGGTATATTACTTGCAGATGCTTACTTGCCCCTATCCTTTTGGGCAGAGAGTGTAAGCACAGCAAATTATGTTCTAAATAGAAGTTTAATACATAAACTTAAGGGCAAGACTCCCTATGAACTACTCAAAGGGAAGCAACCTAAAATAGACTACTTTAGAATTTTTGGCTGTAGATGTTATATTCATAATAATAACGAGAAACATCTTAGAAAGTTTAAAGCCAAGGGTGAAGTGGGAATGTTTCTTGGATATTCTCAAGTAAGCAAGGCTTATAGGGTTTTTAATAAATCAACCTTAAAAATGGAAGAATCTATACATATAACCTTTGATGAGGCTAACATGTTTTACAAGGAGAAGAATTCTTCTACCAGATATTTATTGTAGGTACCCAAACTATGGGGGAAATTGGATGATTTAAAAGTCACAAATGAGGCTACATCACATCCCTCTCCACATATTGAAGAAGACGGTGAAGAAGATTTAAATAAAGTGATTGTTGAACCTCCAACAACAAACATAATTCCACAAGAGGAATTAGTTCTTAATGTTGTTGCTAAACCAACTCCTCCTACTAATCTTGTCACACTTAGAGATCACCCTATATCTCAAGTGATTGGAGACATATCATTTGTTGTGCAAACAAGGCATCAACTGAACCAAGATTTGATGCATGGTTTCTTCATATCTCAACTTGAGCCCTAATCCATAAAATATGTAGAGGAATATCCACACTGGATTATTACAATGCAAGAAGTGCTTAATCAGTTTAAGAGATGCAAAGTTTGGGATTTATTTCCAAGACCTAAAGACTACCCAGTCATTGGAACTAAATGAGTATTTAGAAATAAGTTGGATGAACATGGATCTATCATCAAAAACAATGCAAGGCTGGTAGCACAAGGATATAAACAGGAAGAAGGAATTGACTATAATCAGACATTTGCACCTGTTGCAAGACTAGAATCTATCAGGATATTTCTTGCTTATGCAGCCTAAAAGAAGTTCAAGGTCTACCAAATGGATGTCAAAATTGTCTTTCTCAATGGTGAACTCAAAGAGGAAGTATATGTGGAACAACCACCAGGTTTTATCTCTCTAACTCATCCCTCTTATGTTTTCAAATTGCATAAAGCTCTTTATAGTTTAAAGTAAGCTCCAAGAGATTGGTATGAGACATTAGCTAGCTTTCTTTTAGATCATAAGTTCACCAGGGGCATTGTAGATAGAACCTTGTTCATTAGAATCATAAATGTAAAATATTGTTAGGACAAATATATGTAGATGACATTATTTTTGGCTGTACTGATTCCAAACAATGCAAAAGGTTTTCTGACCTGAAACATTCCTAGTTTGAAATAAGTAGCATGGGTGAGCTCTCTTACTTCCTTGTTCTCCAAGTGAAGCAATCCCCTGATGGCATCTTCATCTCTCAATCTAAATATGTGAAGGAGCTAGTTAAAAGATTTGGGATGTCTGATGCCTCAGCAATAAAAACACCCATGGCTTCCAATATTGTGATTGATTCTGATGAACAAGGCAAGCCAACTGATCAGAAAATATATATGGCTATTGTTGGGTCCTTGTTGTATCTCACAGCTAGTAGGCCAGATATTACGTTTGCTGCATGCCTTTGTGCTAGGTTCTAGGTGAACCCTAAAGAATCTTACCTTATTTTCCTTAAAAGAATTTTGAGATATGTAAAGGGTTGTCCTAATCTAGGACTTTGGTATCCAACAGAGTCAGAATTTGACTTAAATGGATTTTCAGATTCCAACTATGTTGGATATAGATTGGACAGAAAAAGCACTTCAGGAACATGCCAGTTCCTTGGTGATAGGCTTGTGTCCTAGTTTTGTAAGATATAAACATCTGTGTCAACTTTAACTGCAGAAGCTAAATACATTGAAGATGGCAGTTGTTGTTCACAAATATTATGGATTCAAAACCAACTACTGGATTATGGTCTCAACTTAAATAATTCAACTATACTTTGTGACAATACCATTACAATTTCTATTGCACAAAATCCAGTACTGCATAGTAGGACTAAACATATAGAGATTAGACATCATTTCCTTGGAGATTGTGTGGACAAAAAGAAAGTTAATCTTGTCTTTATCTCTACTGATTTGCAAAGAGCAGACATCTTCACTAAACCTTTAGATCAGAAGAAACATCTATTATTTCATAATCAGCTATGTATGATTAATGGAGACGTTTAACTTAATTTTTGTCCAAGGTCGAAGAATTGATACCATTTCGTCGAACGGAGATCGACAATCTGAGAATTGTTCTTGAGATATTTCGTCGACCTGAGATCGACGAACTCTCTGCGTGAAGTTATTTCGTCAAGTGGAGATCGACGATCTTGCTTCAGAAATGTTTTCATCGACCTGAGATCGACAAAAGGTTTCCCTTCTTCCAACTGAGATCGACGATATCTTTTCTTCGTGAAACTTTTTTGTCGACCTGAGAACAGAGATTTTTTATTTTTCACAGGACAGAGCCCGACACTTCATATTCTGAAAACCTTATAACTAGGTTTTCATCACACTCTATCTCGCACTTTCTGTTCTCTTGCACTTGATCTCTCTCTCTTGTTTTTGTAGGAAAAATAATGGCGATTCCGATTCTATCCCTCTCCAGCATGAAGTATGATACCGGCTTCGACATCGACTTTGATTCCTTCGACCACACAGATCAGATTTTCATAGACATTCTACAGCCGTGTGAAGAACACCAACTGAAGAAATTCATGACCCCAAGGATCAAGTTGCCAGCGACTGAAATAAGAGAATGGGTTTTTACTTCAACCTCTCCAGACGCAAAAGCCATGATTGGTACCATCGCCAGTAATCAGGTTACTCTAACCCCTGTAATTTGAAATGAAGTTTCTGTTTTGACAAGTGGAGAAGATGATTTTGAAATAGACAACTCTGAATATGATAATATGCTGAGTATAATGGGTCACTCTGAAGGAAACCCTAATAATCTACTAAAAAAGAATCTATATGTTGAATCTAAGTTTTTGGTAGATATTGTTGGTAAGGTTTTGCTGGGCAAACATACAGCCCATGATTATATAACCAGGCACCAGTTCTTGGTGATGTGTGCTCTGGTAAATAAAAAGGCTCTAAATTGGGGAAAGATATTGTTTGAGTTGATTAAGAAGAAAAATTCTAAGAAAGAGATTTGTTTTGCGAGGATTTTAGGAATTTTCCTGCAAGAAAAAGCACCTGAATTATTGGTCTCCCAGCCAATATTCATTATTGCCTCCAAGGGGATAACCTCTGCCTTATTTGGTAGATGGGAGAGGTCCATCCCTAAGCCATCCAGAGCTTCCTCCTCCAGGACTTCTGAGGAAACCAGGGCAGTAACAGCCTCTCCACCACCTCCAGAAGGAGTTCTTCCATTCACCAGCATTCCTTCGCCTCCTCTACAACAACAACAACCATCTTCACCTCTTCCTCAACCATCACCTCCACATTCTCCATTATCTTCCATGAGGACATTCCATCTCCACCTCCAACTCATGTATCTGATATTCCATCCACATCCTCACAGCCCACTTTCAGTCTGTTGTCTCCTCCTCAACCATCTCCACATCATTCACCAGGTATATCTCCTATTCAGGAAACCACCTCAACATCCACTACCACAGTTCCTACCTCTACTACTAAAATTCCATCCATCCCTACTTCAACATTCTCTGAATACACACATACAGATTTCTCCCATGCCTTTTCTGTATGTTCCAACTGTAGACATCACACCCCTTACACCACCTCTAGTCCTGAACCTCTCTACTTAAATTTCTCTTACATTGGCAAAGATCTTCTCACTTTCATTTCTACAACTCTTGAACAATTAATAGGAAAAGCTATTGCTCCTCGCTCTGCCTCCATCTGTTGGAACACCCAATTACTAATTTGGGTCAGGATCACTATGTCTCTAGGAATCTGTGTTTGACCTTCTGTATAGCTTAATAGGTCAATTAGAATTGAGTCTAAGGGTTAGAAGTCTAGGTTTGGAAGCTGCCTTGAAGACCAAGTTTTTCTGTAGACCAAGTCTAATCGTTGAGCTCAGCACGACGTTTCGTCGAACTCCGGTCGATGATCGTCTAGCTCAACTTCTACAGATCGTCGAGCTCCATTCGACGATCGCTGAGCTCAACCTCATAATATCGTCGAGCTCCACTCGACGATCGCTGAGCTCAACTTCACAATATCGTCGAACTCCATTCGACGATCGGTGAGCTCAGGTCGACGATTTGGACTCTGCACTGGATCTTTATCTCTGAGCTCAGTTCGACGATCTTTGAGCTCAGATCGACGATTATTTTGTTGCTTTAATTTTCCAGTTCGCTGAGCTCAGCTTGACGATAGCAGAGCTCAGTTCGACGTTTTCAGTTATCTTTCAGAATTCAAATTCAAATCAGTTAGAAGTTATTCTGCATTTAATTCAGAAGATCTGCTAGCCGTTTTCATTTACTTCTGGACCAAGTTTCAAGGGATTTTTCAAGGAATAATTCAGTGGACTTTCCTTCAGAAGAAATTATGCAATTAAGGCTGTAATCAATGCAGACCAACGGCTATCTTTGACAAAGTGATATTCTATTCTGGCACAGAGAATAATAGACAGAATGTTTTTGAATGAAAGAAGGTGAAATACAGAGATTGACAAGAAGAGGATACACAACTCAGAATACAGAGACTGTTTCAAAATCTTCTGTCAAGAAGAATTCTGAAGAACACTCATCAAAGAGATCAAGCAATCTTCAAATCTCTTCAGCTCTCAAAGTGTTCAAGGCCAACATCATTTCAAGACTCCAGACTCTCAATATTTCAGCTTGTTGAAATCATCTTGTGCTGGAGATCTATCTTTGAAGGCCTATCACCCTCAGCAAAGCTCATCTTCCTGAAGATCAAGGACTCAGGGGGAGCTTTGACATCAATCCACTTAGTCTTCTCAGTTGATTGAGAAAGAGAAGACTGCCATAACTCTCTCACCCCCACTCTGTAAAGGGTTTTTCAAACTCCCTTCAAAAGTTTGAATCTGGTTTTTGAGCACCTTGTCAAAAGCTCATTGGTGGCAAGACACCTGATCAAAAAATCTGATTTGGTTTTTGAGCATCTTATCAAAAGCTCATTGGTGCCCAGGACACCTGATCAACTCATCCTGCAGTGGATTCCTACCTAGGGTGGTAGAAGAGTGGATGTACCCAAGTTTGGGGAACCACTATAATTCCTTGTGTCATCTGGTTCTGCTTGTTTTCTTTTTGTTTCTGGCCTAGATTCTCTTGTGCTTAGTCTCTGCATAGCTTAGTTTTGTGATTAGTTTTATTTCTGCTTCCTTGCTCACACTCATTACAACAATTGTTGTAAAGCTTTGCAAAAGTTTTTCTTTGTGTTTTAAAAGCACCATATACTCTATTCACCCCCCTCTAGAGTATATCGGATCTAGTTTCCCTTTCAATTGGTATCAAAGCGAGGTTGGTTAAACATACCATACCTGTTTGGTTGTACAGGCTAACACCTGAACCCAAAGATCCCAAACTAGATCTGCTTTCTTTTGTATTTTATTATTAGCTTCTGTTTGCACAAATCATGGCCCAAAACAAAGATTATGCTAGCACCAGACCTCCAGTGTGCAATCTGTCAAAGTTTGCACTTTGGAAAGCAAGGATTAGACTCTACATGAATTCTATTGACGAAGATATTTTTAATTCTATTTTGACAGTGTGTCCAAGACCCCCAGAGAGCACAAGTACAAATGCTGTTCCACCTTCATCAGGAATAGATGCTGACATCAAAAAGTGGAAAGTGGCTGATGCCAAGGCTATGAACATTCTGGCTCAGACAATGTCAGATGACATCTTTCAAAAGGTAGCTGAATGTAATTCAGCCAAGGAGATTTGGGACAAGCTCTCAGAAATAGTTTCAGGCTCAGCTGATGAGAGAAAGGACAGAAGATCCCATCTCATCTCCCAATATGAGAACTTCAAGAAGGGAGAGACTGAGTCAGTGGGAGACATGTACAACAGACTGAGTCTAATTGTCAGTGAACTGAGGACATTAGACAAAGAGATCTCACTGACAGAACTTAATGACAAGATCCTAATGTGCTTTCCCAGCACTTGGGATTCAAGAATCTGGCCAATTAAAGATGCCAGAAGTCTGAATGAGATCACCACTAAAGCCTTGTTGGGTAAGCTCAAATCTTATGAGCTACTCATCAAGAATAGAGAGGAAGAACAGAAGGCTGCTTCACCAGCCACAAGAAAGGAGAAGACCATAGCATTCAAGGCAACTGAGGATCTGCCTGAAGAAAAAGGAACAGGCAATGATGAACTTCTCAGCTTGTTGGCCAAAAGATTCTATAAGATGGCCAGAAAGGACTTCAGAAGAAGATCATACAAGGAGCAGGATAAGCCAAGGTATGACAAGTCCATTGGCAATAACAAAGACATTATTTGCTTTGGTTGCAGGAAACCAGGGCATATAGTTCCTGACTGTCCAGAGAACAAGAACAAGGACAGAAGGGAAAGAAAAGAGAGAAGAAAGGAGAAAGACTCCAAAAGGAGTGGCAATAGCAAACCTTCTTCCAGCAAAAATAAGCATACAAGGAAAGGATTTGTTGCTGAATCCTGGAGTGAGACTGAAGAGGAGTCAGAAGCCTCTTCCAGCTCCAGTGATGATGAGGATGATGCAGAGGAAAAGGAGTTCTACATGATGGCAATCAATGCCTCACAACATAACTCAGAGGAAGAGGAGTCAGAGTCAGACTCAGAGACTCAACCTGAAGAAGATCAGGTAATCAGCTCTTTTGATTTTACTTCAGAAGATTTTAAATCTGAATTTAAAGCACTATGTTTAGACCTGCTAAAGTCTGAGAAAGAGATCATCTCTCTCAGAAATCAATTATCTGAACAAAATGTTTTAAAGTCAGAAAACCTCAAACTCTCTCAGGAGTTGGAGAACTATAGGGGACAGATAGCTTCACTGAAAAGTGAGCTCTCTGAGGCCAAGAAGCTTGAAGAATCTCTCAATGGGAGAAGCATCAAGCTGATGGACATCACAAGCACAGTGAACTCAAGATTCAACAGTACACTGGGCTTGGGTGCCTCATCCAGCCAACCTATTGTTCTGAC
Source organism: Platanthera guangdongensis (assembly GCA_039583875.1). NCBI lineage: Eukaryota > Viridiplantae > Streptophyta > Magnoliopsida > Asparagales > Orchidaceae > Platanthera > Platanthera guangdongensis. The sequence goes on along the minus strand of CM077153.1, from coordinate 120,615,802 downwards.
AACTCCCATCAAGTTCATTTCTGACAAGGGAAAGGGAGTTATAGAGGTTGCCAGGAAAAATTCTGATCTGCCTCAGAAAACTAAGTCCCAGCACAAATCGTCGAACGGAGATCGACGATCGCCGAATGAAGATCAACGATCGCCAAACGCAGCTCGACGATCTCAGGACAAATCGTCGAACGCAGATCGACGATCTCAGCCAAGATCGTCGAACGCTGGTCAACGATCCCAAATACCTGACCTCACCCATAGTCGACCGTCGAACAGAGCTCGACGATCTGACCCACGATCTTCGAACGCAGCTCCAAGATCGTCGAACAGAGGTCAGAGCTCTGGAAACTTTTTCAAAGGCAAGTCAAAATTGAATCCTAAGGGTTCTTCATCCCAAACCTTTAACCCTTATACTGAATGGATTATACCTCCAAGGAGATATCATCCTGAAGGATATAAGAGTCAGCCAGGGATGTCCTTAATTTCTGAATTTAAAGGTTATCAACCTAGGCCCAAGGTAAAATGGGTCAAAAACAAGTGAATTGTTTTATGTGCAGGTGAAGACCTATCCAACATCTAACCAGCAATGGTATTTGGATAGTGGGTGCTCTAAGCACATGACAGGGAACAAGGACAACCTAAATTCCTTTAAAGCCAAGCTTGGACCCAAAGTTATCTTTGGTGATTCCAACTTTGGACAAACTAAAGGATATGGTGCAGTCCAAATTGGTTCTGTAACCTTCAAGAAGGTAGCATATGTGGAAGGACTGAAGCACAACCTAATCAGCATCAGTCAGCTATGTGATGAAGGGTACCAGGTGACCTTCAGCAAAACCTTATGCAAAATCAAGTCAGAGGACAACACAACTGTGTTGACAGGTAAAAGGAAAGGTAACATCTACCTTGTAGATTTTCTTTCAACCAATGTAGATATCTGTTTATTCAATTCAGTCTGTAGACCAAATGTTTTATGACATAAGAGACTAGGACACCTAAACCTTAGAACTATTGCTAGGCTATCCAAGGACAACCTTGTTAGAGGACTACCTTCTGGCCCCTACAAGAAGGAAGGACTATGCAAGGCTTGTCAATTAGGCAAGCAAACTAAAAACAGTTTTAAGTCACTTAATAAGAGTGATTCACCTAGGATATTGTATCTGTTACACATGGATCTATTTGGACCCATCACAGTACAAAGCCTAGGAGGGAAATCCTACACTTTAGTAATTGTAGATGACTTTTCTAGATTCACTTGGGTGTTCTTTCTAAGGAAGAAGTCTGATAACTTTAAGTGTCTGACAGAGTTTCTCAAATGTATACAGATTGAGTTCAATACTCACATTGCCCTGATCAGAAGTGATCATGGGACAGAGTTTGATTCTCTTCTTATGCAAGAGTTCTGTCAGAGTGAAGGCATCATGCATACTTTCTCAGCTCCTAGAACTCCTCAACAAAATGGGGTAGCTGAAAGGAAAAATAGAACCCTTATTGAATCTGCCACTACATTGTTGTCAGATGCTCATCTACCTCTATCCTTTTGGGCAGAGGCAGTGAACACCTCCAACTATGTGCTGAATAGAAGTCTGATACATAAACTGAAGGGAAAGACTCCCTATGAATTACTCAAAGGGAAGAAATCTAAAGTTGACTATTTCAGGATTTTTGATTGCACTTGCTATATTCACAATAATGACAAGAAATATTTAGCAAAATTTCAAGCCAAAGCTGATGAAGGAGTGTTTCTGGGATACTCCATGATCAGCAAGGCCTATAGGGTCTATAATAAATCATCTTTGAAAATTGAGGAATCTGTTCATGTTTATTTTGATGAAACTAACATGTCTTTCAAGGAGAAGATTTCTTCTACCATAGAACCTTTGCAGGAACACTCTCTAGTTGAAGATATGAACAAGCTACAGGTTGCTCAAGAAGAAGAAAGCAGTGAAGATGAAAGCAATGCTCAACATATTGAACCACCACTTGAAGAGCCAGTTGTTGTACCACAAGAGGAAACAACAACACAGGTTGGTGAACAATCAACACCCCCTGTTGATTTAGTAACATCAAGAGACCATCCAATTTCCCAGATAATTGGAGAACTCTCAGCTGGTGTGCAAACCAGAAATCAGGTCAACCAAAACCTGTTGCATACCTGCTTCCTTTCTCAAATTGAACCTCAGTCCATTCAAGATGCAGAGCAAGATCCACACTGGATCATTGCAATGCAAGAGGAGTTGCATCAATTTGAGAGGAACAAAGTATGGGAACTAGTGCCAAAGCCAAAGGATCATTCCATTGTTGGAACAAAATGGGTATTCAGAAATAAACTGGATGATCAAGGAGTAATAATAAGAAACAAGGCAAGGCTAGTTGCACAGGGATATTCTCAAGAAGAAGGAATTGACTACGACCAGACCTTTGCACATGTTGCAAGATTGGAAGCCATCAGAATATTTCTAGCTTATGCAGCTCACAAAGGCTTCAAGGTTTATCAGATGGATGTCAAGAGTGCCTTCTTAAATGGAGACATCAAAGAGGAAGTCTATGTCAGACAACCTCCAGGTTTTCTCTCTCCAACTTATCCTGATTATGTTTTTAGATTAAATAAAGCATTATATGGTCTCTAGCAAGCTCCTAGAGCATGGTATGAGACCCTAGCATGCTTTCTCTTGGAAAATGGTTTTATCAGGGGTAGAGTAGACCAAACTCTTTTTATTAGAACCCATAAGTCCCATACCCTACTAGTACAAATTTATGTAGACGATATCATTTTTGGTTCTACTGACTCAAAATTGTGCAGAAGGTTTTCTAACCTAATGCATTCTAAATTTGAGATGAGTAGCATGGGTGAGCTATCCTTCTTCCTAGGATTGCAAGTCAAACAACATGCTAAAGGCATCTTTATTTCTCAAACCAAATATGCTAATGAGTTGGTTAAGAAATTTGGTATGTCTGAGGCATCTTGTATGAAAACACCCATGCCTACCAATTCTGTATTGGATGCTGATGAACATGGGAAACCTGTTGATCAGACAACATATAGAGCAATGATTGGCTCTTTACTGTATCTTACAGCTAGTAGACCAGATATAATGTTTGCTACATGTATATGTGCTAGGTTCCAAGTAAGCCCTAGAGAGTCACACCTAACATTAGTAAAGAGGATTCTCAGGTATGTTAAAAGTTGTCCAAATCTAGGTCTCTGGTATCCAAAAGATTCAGCATTTGAGTTAACTGGATTCTCTGATGCTGATTATGCTGGATGCAGAATTGACAGGAAAAGCACCAGTGGAACTTGTCAGTTCCTTGGTGATAGACTTGTCTCTTGGTTTTGCAAGAAACAAACATCTGTGTCAACTTCAACTGTTGAAGCTGAATATATGGCTGCAGGCAGTTGTTGTTCACAAATACTGTGGATTCAAAACCAACTCCTAGACTATGGTTACAACTTAGAGAAGTCTAAAATCTTTTGTGACAATACAAGTGCTATTTCCATAGCTCAAAATCCAGTCCTCCATAGTAGGACAAAACACATAGAGATTAGGCATCACTTCTTAAGGGACAATGTTGAAAAGAATAAAATTGAATTACAATATATCCCAACTGATTTACAAAGGGGAGATATTTTCACCAAGCCTTTGGATGAAAAGAAACACACCTTCTTCCTAAATCAGTTAGGAATGTTAGATGGAGGAAGTCTTAAATAACACCCAAGATTTTGGAAAGCTAAAAATTGACCAAGACTAGGCAAAATTCTGATCTTTCTTAGTGTCTAGAATTTTCTGATCTCTGAACTGCGCTCGACGATTTCCTCAAAGATCGTCGAACGGAGATCGACGATTCCAAGAATCGTCGAACTGAGTTCAGCGCCCCTCAGATAGTATGAACTATCTCTTCCGGTCAACGATCGTCGAACGGCGCTCGACGATTTTGTTCCCTGAATGATCGTCGAACGGAGCTCGACGCCTTTCCATATCGTCGAACGGAGATCGACGATGTTGGAGTCTCTTCAGATTCCTTTAGAAGCCTCGATCGTCGAACTGAGTTCAACGATCTTTCCAATTCTGCGTCGAACCCTAATATAAAACTCATTTTTCGCCGTCGTTCTCTCTTGCGCTTTCAATTTCTCTGCAAGAATCTTCTTCCCTCCAAACAGTTCTACGCTTGTTCGTTTTGTTTGTTAAGTTTTGCAGGTACAATGGCCGTATCAGTTGCTGTTCTAGCCGCCATGAAGTTTGATGCAGGATTCGATATTGATCTGGAATCGTTCAACACTACTGATCAAATCTTCCAGGACATTTTGAATTTGTTCAAGGATCAGAACTTGTCCACCCTCATGACCACTAGAATCAAGCTTGCTTCAGATGAAATAAAAGAATGGGTCTATACTGCTCACAACCTTGACAACAACACAATAGTTGGAACTATTGCTGGAACCCAGGTACCTCTGACCCCCACAGCCTTAACAGAGGTTTTTGGTTTAAGAAATGGAGAAGAAACTGCTGAACTATCTGGGGAGGAATTTTCTGATATTCTTGCCAGGATGGGTCATCCAGAGGGAAACCCTAGCAAGTTATTCAAAAGGAACTTGTCTGTTGAGTACAGGTTCCTAGCAGATGTTGTAGGCAAGGTGCTGTTGGCAAAGCATTCTGCACATGATACCATCTCCAGACATCAGCTCTGCCTCATGGGAGCTCTGGTAGATAAGAAAAGTTTGAATTAGGGAGAGGTCTTCTTTGACCTGATAAAGAAGAAAATCAATAAAAGCTTTGTAAATTTTGGAAGAATTCTTGGAGTTTTCCTTCAGGCAAGGTGCCCTGCTCTGCTGGTCTCCTCTGGAGTGCACATCAATGCCTCCAAGAGACTTACCTGTGCCCTATTTGGCAAGTGGGACAGGCAAATTAGCAAACCCAGCAGGCCCTCTTCAACTGCTCCTTCAGGCACCAGGACTTAAAGAGTCACTCCCCCACAGGTTTCTGCTGCTGCAGAAGACCTGGCTGTTGCTGGTGCTGCCTCTCCTCCTCCTCCAAGTCAAACCCTACCTCTACCATCCACCATTCCAGCCTCATCCCCCATTACTATATCCAGCCCATCTCCAACATTAATTCCATCTCCAGCAACCATTTCATCACCTCCAGTAGACCATTTCCACCCATTGTTCTCCTATCCACCTCCAGATGTCACCTCTTCTCCATCCATACCATCATTCACCCTTCTGGATGACTCCTACATGGATGATTCCCCCTCTTCTCCTCCAGAATTACCCTCCTCCTCAACATCTTTCCAAGATCTCCTCCACCACATCCTTGACCAACCCACATTCACTCCATCCATATCCATCCCCTTGTCCTCCATCTCCACAATCCCCACTCCTCAGCCATCAATCCCTCCACCATCCAGCCCTCCACTTCCAGCATCCTCAGCCATCCCTATACCATCTACATCTGCTCCTTCTAGTGAGCATGTAGATCTGCCAGCCTTAGCAGACAAGTTGTATGAGCTACTTGCCCCCAGGCTCTCTCTTCTCATGGAGGCCTCCTTAGCTCCTCTACAACAGTCAGTGGCAGCTCTGTCTGCCAGGCTTTCCTCCCTCATTCCTCAGGCAGCACCTCCAGCAGTGTGCCTTGATACAGATGCATCTGCATCCAGGCAGGGGGAGATGCCATATGAAGCCAGCCTTCATGCTGCTGTTGCTGCTGCTTCTGCTCCTGTTGCTGATGATACTGCTGCTGCTGCTGGAACTTCTGTGTCTGCTGCCTCTTCTGTTCCAGTTGCTGTGCCTACTCTAGTTCTGGCAATAGACCTAAGGTCTTTGCTCTCAGCCTTTGATCCTGCCTTTTTCAGTTGTTTACCAGAAGTTATTGCTGTCCAGCCCTCAGAAGACCTATCTAAGGCACTGGTGCCTTTCTCTGGCTGTGACCCCAGTATTATTTCTTCTTTTATACACTCAGTGACTGCTGCTGCTGCTATTGAAGAAAAGACTGAATCTGCTTCTGAAACTGTCTTTGCTGCTGCTGAAGAAAATGTTCTCACTGCTGCTGAAATCCCTTTTGTTTCTGATGAGCCCATTTCCAAGGAATTTCTGATGACAGAGGCCATTGATGTTGAGCCTGCTGCAGATTTTGTTGTTGTTCCTGAAGCTGCTGCTGCCCTCACTCCTGAAGTTACTAGTGTTGTTTCTGCTGTTGCTCCTGTATCTGCTGCTGTATCTATTGCTGTATCTGCTGTTGTTCCTGCTGCTGCCCCTTCTGCTTCTGCCTCATCTGCTGCAATGCAACTGAAGAAAGATCTTATGAAGAAGATAGATATTATATATGATGCCCAGAGTTCTGAATCTGATGAGTTTAAGACAGATTCTGATGACTCTGCTGCCACTATTGCCAGGAAGAGGAAGGCTAGAAGCAAGGCTATGAAAAGGGTTCCACCTGCCAAAGTAAAAGATGATAATGATATTCCATATTATATTCTGCATAACTGTCAAATTACTGAACATTGGATGCAGTACTCTAAAAATCAGCTAAAAGCAATGAAGAAGAAAAGAAAGTATGAGAAGGGCTCCTCCCAGTTCAAGCACCCTCATCCTCCTCCACCACCTCCACCTGATGCAGGTGCAGGTGGCAGCTCTGCAAGTTCAGCCCCAGCTAGAAGCCAGGCTCCCTATCAACCCCATGCTAGAACCTATCAAAGGGAAAGCCAGCCTAGGGGTTCTTACTCTAGGAGAGGAGGATACAGGGGAAATCAAAGAGAGACTCAAGTTTATTCCAAAGGGCATTCCAGGCAGCACCCTTATTCCAGGGGAGGACATGTTTCTTCTGATACATCATCAGGTCCTTTCCCCTACAAGCTCAAAGAAACTGTGACTGTCAGGACTCCTCAAGATAATTCTTCCAACAGGTATGAGCCACCTGTACCATTTGAGGACCCTGAGAAGAATCCTGTTGCTTGGACTGCTAGGATGAAGGAGTTGGCTGCATTAGACCAGATAAAGAAAGCCAGAGAGCAAGGCTTAGACACTTCAAATATTTCTACCATGTCAGAACAAAGACAAAAGGAGTTGGAAAGATATGCCTCCAGCAAGTTCTTTGATGCAGACAGATACATGGAGTTGCATCCTGCTGCTGTGGTTCCCAGGACTTCAAAGCAAACATACTTGGGTGCAGCTGATGACACTAGGTCCAACAAGGAAGCATTGAACCCTAACAGAGAAATCAAGATGGTTAAAGGCAAAGAGAAGAAGTAACTCTGTAAGGTGACAATCCTTGGTTTTTCTGACTGCTATCTGGATGTTATATATATATATATATATATATATATATATATATATATATATATATATATATATATATATATATATATATCTCTGTGATGTTTCTGCAATGTGTCTAGCTGTTGTTGTTTTTATGCTTTTCTGATTGTATGATGTTATTTGATTTTCCAAAATCTGTAAATAGTAATCCTAACCCAAATAGGGGGAGATTGTTGGAACACCCTATTACTAATTTGGGTCAGGATCACTATGTCTCTAGGAATCTGTGTTTGACCTTCTGTATAGCTTAATAGGTCAATTAGAATTGAGTCTAAGGGTTAGAAGTCTAGGTTTGGAAGCTGCCCTGAAGACCAAGTTTTTCTGTAGACCAAGTCTAATCGTCGAGCTCAGCACGACGTTTCGTCGAACTCCGGTCGACGATCGTCTAGCTCAACTTCTGCAGATCGTCGAGCTCCATTCGACGATCGCTGAGCTCAACCTCATAATATCGTCGAGCTCCACTCGACGATCGCTGAGCTCAACTTCACAATATCGTCGAACTCCATTCGACGATCGGTGAGCTCAGGTCGATGATTTGGACTCTGCACTGGATCTTTATCTCTGAGCTCAGTTCGACGATCTTTGAGCTCAGATCGACGATTATTTTGTTGCTTGAATTTTCCAGTTCGCTGAGCTCAGCTCGACGATAGCAGAGCTCAGTTCGACGTTTTCAGTTATCTTTCAGAATTCAAATTCAAATCAGTTAGAAGTTATTCTGCATTTAATTCAGAAGATCTGCTAGCCGTTTTCATTTACTTCTGGACCAAGTTTCAAGGGATTTTTCAAGGAATAATTCAGTGGACTTTCCTTCAGAAGAAATTATGCAATTAAGGCTGTAATCAATGCAGACCAACGGCTATCTTTGACAGAGTGATATTCTATTCTGGCACAGAGAATAATAGACAGAATGTTTTTGAATGAAAGAAGGTGAAATACAGAGATTGACAAGAAGAGGATACACAACTCAGAATACAGAGACTATTTCAAAATCTTCTGTCAAGAAGAATTCTGAAGAACACTCATCAAAGAGATCAAGCAATCTTCAAATCTCTTCAGCTCTCAAAGTGTTCAAGGCCAACATCATTTCAAGACTCCAGACTCTCAATATTTCAGCTTGCTGAAATCATCTTGTGCTGGAGATCTATCTTTGAAGGCCTATCACCCTCAGCAAAGCTCATCTTCCTGAAGATCAAGGACTCAGGGGGAGCTTTGACATCAATCCACTTAGTCTTCTCAGTTGATTGAGAAAGAGAAGACTGCCATAACTCTCTCACCCCGACTCTATAAAGGGTTTTTCAAACTCCCTTCAAAAGTTTGAATCTGGTTTTTGAGCACCTTGTCAAAAGCTCATTGGTGGCAAGACACCTGATCAAAAAATCTGATTTGGTTTTTGAGCACCTTATCAAAAGCTCATTGGTGCCCAGGACACCTGATCAACTCATGCTGCAGTGGATTCCTACCTAGGGTGGTAGAAGAGTGGATGTACCCAAGTTTGGGGAACCACTATAATTCCTTGTGTCATCTGGTTCTGCTTGTTTTCTTTTTTGTTTCTGGCCTAGATTCTCTTGTGCTTAGTCTCTGCATAGCTTAGTTTTGTGATTAGTTTTATTTCTGCTTCCCTGCTCACACTCATTACAACAATTGTTGTAAAGCTTTGCAAAAGTTTTTCTTTGTGTTTTAAAAGCACCATATACTCTATTCACCCCCCTCTAGAGTATATCAGATCTAGTTTCCCTTTCACCATCATTTCTTTCTATACCAGAGTTGCTGCTCTCACCCTTGTTCCTTATTCTAGGGGACTGGCTTCAGGACACTCTGAAACCAGTCAGGGGGAGATGTTCCATGAAAAAGTTCCTCCTCCAGTAGTAGCAACAACATATTCAGATATGATTACAGATTCCCCAAAGGCAGATATTCCAACTGAAATAATAGATATAATTGATTCTAATACTGACATGGTTGATACAGTTGCTTTAATAACCACTGTTGGGGATTCTATTATAAATCCCATAGTTGATTTAGATTCTCTACTAAATTCTTTTAATTCAGTGTACAAAAATACTTTACCAAGTTTTGTTGCTCAGTAATCTAAAGCTATTGTAGTTTATACTGCCCCAATAAGTCCTGCAGTTGTGGATCAACTAAAGGCCAATTTTGTAGTTCCTTTAATTATAGAACTTTTAGCTATTGAAGAAATTAGTGAACCAGCTCTTGAGCAAAAGGCATTCTCTCCCCCAACTTTTGGCTAGTGTGAATCTCCAGTGCCAGATTTGGATGATATTATGTTTGTAGATATGGAAGAAGAAGAAAATGTTCAAATTGCTACAGAAAGTTCTGTAGAGCCAGCAAGTCATACATAGCCACAGGTTCCAGAAATCTCAGCTGATTTGTTAAAGCAGTTGGATGTTATTTATGACAATCTAGAAAATTCTTCTGATAATTATGATAATGAGTCAGATGACTCTGAAAATACAAGTTCAAAGAAAAGAAAGGCAAAGAAGAAGACTGCTCCTGCCAAGGCTGTTCCTATACCTTATCCTTCTGCTGATGTTCCATATTATATCCTGCATAATATAACTCTCACTCCAGACACCCCAAACTAGATGAGATATTCCAAGAATCAGCTAAAAGCTAGGAAGAAGAGCAGGAGATACTCTCCACCTCCTAAATTCAAGAGAGGTCCTCCTCCTCCTGCAGCAGGATCTAATGGAAGTGTTTCTCAAGTTCAGAAATCTACATCTTCTCATCAATCCAAACCTTCCATTAGCAGACAACAACATAGTTCTAGCAGCAGTAGCAGGCAACAACAATACCAAAGGCACGGTAGACAACAAAAAATTTATGAAGATGATCAACCAGATAAAGCAAGTCCTGAAAGGCTTCTTTCTCCAGTTTGTGATCCAGAAATGGACCCCAACTCCAGAATTGCCAGATTTCAAGAATTAATACCTCTTTCCCAAATCAGAAAAGCAAAGGAAGAGGGACAAGACAGCTCACAGTATACTACCATGTCCTCCTACATAAAGAAAGAGCTAGACAAATACCAGATACATAATCTTTTTAATGTAGATGCTTATATGTCATTACATCCAAAAGCAGTTATTCCACGAGCTGCTTCTGTGATAATCCTTGGAGCTAGTGATATCAAAATGACAAAACAGCAAGCTGTAGATCCCAGAAGAGAAATCATCTTCACCAGACCAGCTCCAGATGAACAGAAGAAAGATGCTAAGAAAGCCTAAAGTTTTTTCTTTATTTATTTTGATTTGAACTGTTATTTGTTATTTGTTCTTCATAAGGCACTATTGTTAATATCTGCTGAACAATTTTAAATTATGCCAGATATCTTTTTTTATGCCTTGTGATTTTTCTTTTTCTATTGTTCATAGTGACCTTACCCAAATAGGGGGAGATTGTTGGATCCCCAGTATGGATTTGGGCTAGGTTCAATATTAGGTTATTGACCTTCCATGTATAGCCTAGGGTAGAATGGTTAGTTATAAGGTCTAGGTCAGTTAGACTAGGTCAAACAAACATTGATCCAGCCCTAAGAAGAAATCAGAGATCTAGACATAGAAGAATAACAGTCTTTAAGAGTTAAGAGAATCAGTTCGAAGTTCTTCGAACTCAGCTCGACGATCGTCGATCGCAGATTGACGAACTCAGAGTCTGTACTCTAAGCTGAGCTCAACGAACATGGAGCTCAGGTAGACGATCTTCCCTCTTCTCTCAAGTTTTCTGGTTGACGAATTTCTATCTTAACTCGATGAACTTGAAGCTCAGCTCGACAAAGACAACTTCTCAGCTCGATGAAGACGATTTCTTAGCTCGACGAACTTGAAGTTCAGGTCGACGAAATCTGTCCTGAGTTCGACGATTTCTCTCAGTATCAGTTTGGAATTTTCTCTCAGTTTGACTTCAGTTTGGATTATTCTAAGGATGTAATTCTCCGAAAATTAATGCCCATATTCTCAAGAATATAGTCATTACTTGGCAGCATTAGTTATGGATTTCACATAGTAATTACTTGACTTATTTACTGAGACAGTTGATGAAACACATTTAAGACAAATTCCAGAATTCCAACTCCCAGGATTTCAGCATTAATTTAGGAATTCAAATTTCAAATGACATAAATCCTTCAGAATAAAAAAGAGAAAATTCTTCTCTTCAGAAAAGATTAGAAGAAGAAAAGGGAATTACAGGAGATCTGTTACAGAACAACTGAAAGAAGTCTTACAGAGAAAATGATTGCTATCTACAGGAAATTGAAGAAGAACATCTACACTCAAATATTTATTCTTCTTCAGTTTCTGATTCTGACTTCAAAATGACAACTCATCAACATCAGTCCAAGAAGTTTCTGAAGATCTTCATCAAGGCCTACACCTTGTGTAAAGCTCTCAATCTTCCTGAATCATTCTTCATCTCAGGAGGAGCTTTGACAACATCTTCCACTAAAGTCTTCTCAGTTTTTTGAGAAAGAGAAGACATCATAAATTTTCTCTTTCCCACTGTGTATAGGGTTATAACTCCCTTTAAAAGTTAACCCCTTTGGTTTTTGGTCACCTGATCAAAAGCTCAAAAGGGTTGTGAAATCTCTCTTGAAAAAATAGATCTTGTGGTGACAGGGCACATAAGCAAAAACCTCTGGTGGCAGGGCACCTGATCAAAAACCTGTAGTGGATTCCTACCCGGGTGGTAGAAGAGTGGATGTACATAAGATTAGGGGAATCACTATAAATTTCTTGTGTCATCTGGAATGCTCTATTGTTTATTTCTGTGTGTTGTGATTGTTTTCTTTTTATTCTCTTTATACATATACTTATCACTACATTAATCCGCTGTAAAAATTAATTAAAGTAATAAAATACTCTATTCACCCCCCCCCCCCTCTAGAGTTATGCAGATCTATCACTCACTTTCAAAAGCCAATCTGTCCATGGAGTTAAGTGCACTCAACGCAGTCAATGCCTCGAGCCAAGATATTTTATAAGTAAAATGGCATTGAGTGCTACTCAACACACTCAATTCCAATCAGTCCATCGCGTTGAGTGCACTCAATGCACTCAACGCCCCGAGCCCAGATATTTTAAAAGTAACTTCCTGATCTAAATCAATGCTTCCCGAACCTGAGCCAATTCTCTTAGCTCAAAACACGTGTGAGGGGTCTGGCACGAAATGGGACGTTACACTCGGGGGGGGGGGGGGGTCGTCGCTACAATATGCTGATTATGTCGGCATTGACGATCATCAAGAAGTAGAAGTGCAAAAGAGAGAAGATAATTAAGTCAAGTCCACAAATCACATATAATATATGGAATAGAAATCATAACAAGTCCACATAAAAATATAAGTACTGAAGTAGATCAGTAAAGTAGGAATATAAACTGCCTTATGCCCGGTACAACAAATCCTCACTACAACCCTCTCGCGGAAGCAAAGTAAGGCTAACACTCACAAAGCCAGCGATTGGTGCTCCCGAAGAAAGGTTGGCCCACCTCCATGTGCACCGTATTCCGCTGGTGCTGCATCTCCTGCTGCTGCTCCCTGTCTCCCATCCGGAGTCCCTGAAATGTTTAGTCCACAGACCATTAGTCAAAAGGGAAAGCCTAATTTCTCCCACTCCTCCCTTAGTGGCTCCTAGGCACCGTACGGGTGGAATGATAGGAAAGCTATGATGGTGGAGAGTAGGAACAAGGCAGGTGACAGTGGAGCTATCTAGCAGGTATATTATAACAATTATAGTGCTATAAAATGGAAATGTAAGCTAGCAGTTCTATAATAAGGAAGCAGTAATGTAATCAAGTAGAGTAAAGCAGTAAGTACATGACAAATAAACCATGGAATAAGTAACCTTAATTATATGAACGCCCATACAAACATATAAGTCAATGGGTCTTTTGCAAGGCTCCCATCGTATAAGCTATCTCATACTAGTTTATACGTTGGGGTGTCATGTTATATGCAGGTATGTGTGTAGTGATATGTTATGCCATGATTCATTCAAGTACAACACACACACATGCGACTCTAAGCGCACAGACCTTTAATTCCCCCATTTTGGAAGCTAGCTTCACTCCTAGGAGCCTCCGTAGTGGCCAACGGAGACAGTGGGTCGGGCTACCCCACTCCTAGATAGGTATTCACAATACTAGGAATATCCCTTACATGCACCTCTGAAGGACAAACCAGAGTCACCACGTACTATGCTAACCCATAGCAAGACTTTTCTTTGGCTATGGAAACCATACCCACAGAGTCAACGTATCGACATTGGTGTGAATGACCAATGAATACCGAAGACCCACCACTTTATGCATATGCAGACATGAATTCCCAAACCATTGGCTACCATGACAAACCTGTCCGTCACAACTACCTTCCGAGCCTTCGGCTTGCTGGGCTAACCTGCCCATTTCCACAACCCCCGAGCGTACCGCTCGGATAACCTAATCAAGCTAACCTCCAGAGTCACTAGGTGAGTGAAAGTTAAGTCCTGGTATATCTAATTGATCTTAACATTTTAATCTTACGATTTAAAGTTAACCTTGGACAGCCCAGGACATTCCTGGTGAAGGGATCTCGAGGTCACTAGGAACAATGATGGGTTGAAGCCCAAAGCTCCCTTTCGTAAGGTACTTATTATTATTGGTAACTCCCCTTATTCCCAAACTCTCCTGATTTTTCACTTGATCTAAACCAAAGTACATTTAGACATCTTCCAGGGGAGAGACGATCTATCATCGATCCTGAACTCAACTCTACCCTTGCACAACCAGCTTACATAACCTACCTTCTTTTGATGACCCTATTCATTGTCACCCGGACCTGGTACACTAACTGTTTCATCATCCCACAGAAAGGCCTACATGTTACCTTACTTCTATAGTTTTAAACATCGTGCAGACATATTGAGGTACATCGTGTGCATGCATGGTGACCCCTCCAATTATTCATCCAAATGACCTAAGATTATTACTGAAGGTCTATCATGATAATTTATGGTTAAATCGATAGGATAACATTTTACCTAATATATTTTTCATTTATTATATTTTCTGCAAAATAAATCCAGCAATGCTTTTTAATAACAAATACAACTTTCTGACATGATATGGTCCTAACAAAATTATGACAAGTGTATATCATCAGAATAACAGGAAATACTTAAATTCACACTTTTCAAGAATGGATTGACCTCTAGATAAATTATTGAACAAACAACTGCAATATTAGGATATTCAGGGGAAAAAATAGAATTATTCATCCAACAATTATAGGAAAATTATTAGATGACAAAAATAAGTAGGAGAGTCTATTGACCAAGGATTATAATTTTCCAAGCTTACTTGGTCACATAATTAAATCCTTTAAAACTAATTAATATTAGGCACCTTATGAAGCAACCCATATAAACAATCCTCCAATAATTCTATATAAACTAATACAGCTCAAGGATGACTTAAAATATCCTCTGACCAAGTTTCATAAGTTTTTAGTGAATGGGACAACTAGAACGGTTGTGAATGAAATATCATAAATTCTGATCTAAAATTCTCACTAAAACTTCCAGAGCTTTATAACAACAATATATGTCCACTGCCTAAATTTCAACATTATTCAAAGTCATATGATTGTGTAATAAAATCATGATCAAAAGTGCACTATTTAGTCCTAGGTTATTTCAAGGGTGATGTAAGCTCCTAATGGTCCTAACAACTCTTCCTAGGGTTAATTATCGCCTCAGACAGACTACTACAAATTTACAGGGTATTCCAAGGACATATGGTGCCATGCCCTTCAATGGGCTCAAAACCCATCCCTAGGGCTTACACTAGGGTCTTAGGGTATCCCCACCAAAAATAACCAATAGATCCCTTATGGGGGTTATTAGATGTCTATGAGGCTCTAGTCAAGGTCCCATCCCCTTTGGGGGAGGATTGGTCACTCAATCCATCAAATACACATTTGCCCTAATTTTATCGTTTAAGGAACAAATTTTGGTCCCACCAATACCCACTCAAATCAACCCCAAATGGGCTAAAATTTTTACCAAGGTCAAATCACTTCTCTATTGGACAACCACCAAAACGTTTGATAGTTATGAGGTACTAGGCACTCTAATTACATGTTACATGATTTATTAAATTTTTACAAAAAGTATAGAAAAACCTTTTTTCCAAAAATTCCCATTTTCGGATATGTCAGAGAACTAGATAGGAGTGGCAACCTATCCAAATTTCAAGTCATTTTGGATGGTTGGATTGATGGGTGCACTCAATTTAATCTCTGGCTAGCCCTAGGTATAAACTGCACGATTTTGAGTGTTCTGGTGAAACCACTGACCCAAATGGGTTGTAATTAATTTTAAAATACACTACATTTCAAGAGTTATAACTTTGATGTTAACCATTTTTCTAGCAGGTGGCCCTAAGTATTTTTAATATTTAATTTAAGCCACTGCATAAACTATGACATATAATAGAATTAAAATGAAATTAATATATAATCGCAGCACTAATTTTGAAGCAGGATTGGAAGGAATCCCGTCGTCTTCTACCTTGAGATAACGACCAGGATTGGCCCATCCTGGGCCGTCTTTTCTCGTGAATTCCCGGCAACCCACGCTTATTCCCAGCCGGCCACCACCACCACCACCTTCGTTGAGGTGGTGGCTGGCGATTCACGGTGGTTGGCCGGCCGTTGGTGGATGGAATAGTGAGTTGTGGTTGGAATTTAAAGCTTGAAAACCAAGCTTTCGGCCTACCCGATCCAGAGCCAATTGGACCCGAATCAAGCCCCAATAGATTGAGATCTATCCACTGAAGAAAGAAAGGAGGATAGTGCCTTTTGGGAGGGCTGGAGATGGGCCGACCTCCATGTCGCCATTGACAGAATTTGAACTTTCGAGTGCTCTGCAACTGCACTATAGGAGGGCTCGAATTCTTCAGGGAAAGAGTGGAAACGGTTGCTGGTGATCCAAGGTAGCGTTTAAGATAGCCAAATGGGGGAGAGGGAGGGTCATGACTTCAATGCCGTTAAAGACCAAGAATGGATATTTTCGGCCATGGTGGAATTCACTAAATTCAGTCTCTGAATGGCCTGGAAAGCCTCTTGATCTCCCCCTAACTGACTAGAGAGAATGAATCCAGCAAGGGGAGATGAAGAGAGGTGCCCTTGGCCTTCCAAGCCATGAATAGCTTTTACTCCTCACTTTATCTCTCCACCCTTAAAGGGAAAATGCAGTTTTCTCTCTCCTAGTCACCACCTCCAGAAATATAGTGGCATTTTAGGTAAATATCAGCACCTAAGGTTGAATGGTCCATTCCAACTTGGCTTAGCCCAAGTGGAATGGGCTAGGTTAGGTCCGCATGAGCTAATTTGACCTAAACCTTGGTTGAGTTGACTTGGGTCAAATTAACATTTTGGGTTGCTCATTGGCCTCCCCTAAGGTCTAGGGATACTTGGGTAGGGTTGGTTTGGCACCTTGGAGGCCACTTGATCTTTAATTAGGGCACTTTGACCATTTTAGGCCTAGAGTTGACTTTGTTCAACTTGACCTCTTTAGTTAACACCAATGGGTCCTTGGTGATCCATTGACCTCCTTTAAGGGTTAGGGAGTTGTAGGTGCGGTCAATTTGGCTAAGTGGAGGTTAACTGGCCTTATATAGGTTAGTTTGACCCATTTGGTGTTAGGGTTGACTTTGGTCAACTTGACAACTTGGGTTGACCCCAATGGGTCCTTAGTGACCCTATGGACCTCTTAAATGTGTTGGGAATGTTGTGTAAGACCCCCCCTCCTGGATCCCAAAAGATGGCACGAAGGGGGGTCTTATGCCCGGAACAGCCGTCTTGCGGTAACATTAGCACTTGGGCTAACCTGTACCACAAGATGCCTATTGCGCCGTCTACAACCAATATCAATATAAACATGCCAACCCAACCATAATATAAGCAAGAAGAAGTCAAATCCACACAAGCATATATGTCCAAATACATCAAATAAGAGAAGCTAAAACATGCTTCTTCAATATCAGAGTACAGCTACAACATTGCCTAAACGGGCTACATCAAAGTCTCACAACACTCACATTCGTAACCGATGGTAGCGATGGCACCGTCACATCAGGCCCTATCGTCCTGGCCTGGCTGTCCTGCTGCAAAGTCTGTCGCTGCTCTACCTGCGGGGTGACCTCCTAAAAAGGAAGACATAGCAACCGTTAGTCGAAAGACTAAGTGGCTTCACATCCGATCCCCCGGCGACTCCTCGGCACTGGGCGGAGAAAGGAACAAGGGTACAAGTATAATACAAGTAGTAAAGCAGGTACAAGCAGGTGGTAATAGTACATGAATAATAACATTATAAACTAGCAGTTCTACTTAAATAACAATATTAGTAAATCAACAAGTACAAGTAACTACAGTAGGAAAGTAACTTAACTTATAAGAATGCCCATATAAACTTATAAGTTAAGGATCGAGTTACATAAAAGTAACTCATCATATAAGAGTGCCCATAGAAACTTATACGATGAGGGTCTTGTTTGTGCAATACTATGTAATGGTATGTATGCTATGCAATTACTCACCCATGATCACACACATGCAATTGCTATGTCGACACAGACTATAGTTCCCACTATTCGAGCAGGTAGCTAACCTCTCAGGCATCAGCCGTCGTGGCCAGGCGGTGACAGTAGAGCGGGCATCTCTACTACTAGGCGGGTATCCATACTACTTCACCTAGGCCTCCGTACGCCTTAACGCTAAAAACACAACAGCGGAGCCCATGCGTACTATGGCCCAGCGGGGTCTCGGGTAGATGTGCACCGAGAACACAGCCTGAACTAGCCTGGTGTGACCCGGAAGGGGCCTCGGAAGAAGGCACGAGGATACAGCCCAACCATTCACCTGTCATGGAAGGAGCCCCGGGACGTAGACACCGAGGACCAATCCCAACCGCCCAAAGTCTAACTGTCAACTGCCGTCGGTATGACGATCGGCAAGCCCGTAGACCTGCCACACTATCCTTAACCCAGGATTATGACACCGCGTGTCGACTCACACCGCATGCAAATTCCACATCACCATGGCATGGAAGGGGCCTCGGAATTAAGCATGAGGACACATCCTAACCATCCATCTATACCACATCTCAATACAAACCAACTAGTGATGGTCATGGCCAAGTATTATCCTTCTATTTGTCATTCCAAATGATTTCAACATGAAACTGCAGCTAGATCTGATATACTCTAGAGGGGGGTGAATAGAGTATGGTGCTTAAAAACTTTTTACAACAATTGTTGTAATCTGAGTGAACAGGGAAGCAAATATTAAATCTAAACAATTGTTGCAAACTACAAAATAAACTAATCACAGATCCTAACTAATCACAAATCAATCACAGCCAGAAACAAAAATAAAGACAAGCAAGCCAGAAGACACAATGAGCTATAGTGGTTCCCCTAAACTTGGGTACATCCACTCTTCTACCACCCTAGGTAGGAATCCACTGCAGGATGAGTTGATCAGGTGTCCTGGGCACCAATGAGCTTTTGATAAGGTGCTCAAAAACCAAATCAGATTTTTTTGATCAGGTGTCTTGCCACCAATGAGCTTTTGATAAGATGCTCAAAAACTAAGCACAAACTTTTGAAGGGAGTTTGAAAAACCCTTTACAGAGATGGTGATGAGAGAATGATGGAAGTCTTCTCTTTCTCAGAGTAGCTGAGAAGACTATGTGGATTTGATGTTGTCAAAGCTCCCCCTGAGTTCTTGAGATGTTCAGGAAATGAAGCTTTACTGTAGGGTGATAGTCCTTCAGAAGTTGATCTCCAGCAAATGATGATTTCAGCAACAGCTGAAATGTTAGGTGTCTGGAGTCTTTGAAAGATGTTGGCCTTGAACACTTGAATCACAAGAGATCTGAAGATTTCAGAAGGTTCATCTCCTTGGATGTGTGTTCTTGTATGAATTCTTTTAGATAGAGAATGTCTACAGCTCTTTCTCTTGTGAACAGTTGATGTTGAGAAAGATGTTGTTCAGAGAAAATTATAGCAGAGAATGAATTGTTCTTCTTCTTCTTGTTCTGCTTATCTGTGCTGTGTGTTGAGTGTTGGAGAGATTCAAAAATCTTGTGTTTTATTCTCTGGTTCTGAATAGAAAATTATCCTCTGTCAAGAATAGTCGTTGGCATGTCATTAATTGCATCCTTAATTGCAAATGTCTTCTGGGAGAAAGTCCAAAGAAACATTCCTTGATAATCCCTTGAAACTTGGTCCAGAATAAATGAAAATGGCTAGAAAATCTTCTAAATTAATTGCTGAATAACTCCTTAACTGTCCTGAATTTGAATCTTGAAAATCATTCAACTCTTCAGAAAATCGTCGAACTGAGCTCTGCTATCGTCGAACTGAGCTCAGCGATTTGGACTTAGACAGCAACAGAGATCGTCGATCTGAGCTCAACTATCGTTGAACTGAGCTCAGAGATAGAGAATCAACATTGGAGTCAAGATCGTCGAACTGAGCTCAAAGATCATCGAATGGAGTTCGACGATTTGTTGAAGTTGAGCTCAGCGATCGTCGAATGGAGTTCGACGATCCGTCGAAGATGAGCTAGACGATCGTCGATTGGAGTTCGACGATTCGTCGTACTGAGCTCGACGATATGACTTAGTCTTCAAACTGAAAATCCTTAGTCGTGAGGGAAGCTTCCAAACCTAAGTACTAACCCTTAGACTCAATTCTAATTGACCTTTAGAGCTATATAGGAGGTCAAAATAGGTTTCCTAAAGACATAGTGATCCTGACCCAAATTAGTAATAGGGTGTTCCAACAATCTCCCCCTATTTGGGTTAGGATTACTATTTACAGAATTTTGCAGAAATTAAATAATAACATACGAAGCAACAATAAACAGAAATGCAATAAGCATGACATTGCAGAAGCACAGATATATTATCTCAGACAGAATTCAGAATTCAGAATGATTGTCACCTTACAGGAGTATTCTTTCTCCTTGCTCTTTATAAGTTTGATTTCTCTATTAGGATTGAGAGCTTCTTTCTTTGACCTTCTGTCACCTGCTACACCTAGAGAAGTTTGTTGTTTGGGCCTGGGAACCACAGCTTCAGGATGCAGCTCCATATATCTATCAGAGTCAAAGAATTTGCTTGAGTCATATCTTTCTCTGTTCTTTCTTTCTCTGTTCAGACAATGTAGTAATGTTTGAGGAATCTCTGCCTTGCTCTTTATCTTTCTTGATTTGATCCAGCGCAGCTAGCTCTTTCATCCTGGCAGTCCAAGCAGTAGGGTTATTTTCAGGATCTTCAAAGGGCACTGGAGGCTCATATCTGTTAGATGGATTGTTTGGAGGAGCTCTAGAGGAGACTACTTCTTTCAGCTTATAGGGAAAAGGACCTGATGTTGTATCTGATGAAACTTGTCCTTCCCTAGAGTAAGGATGTTGCCTTGAATAACCTTTTGAATAAACTTGGAATTCCCTTTGATTTCCTCTATAGTTTCCTCTTCTACATTGAGAACCTCTAGACTGGCTTCCCCTATGATAAGATCTTGTATGAGGCTGATAGGGGGTTTGGCTTTTGACAAAGGGTTGAGCAGCTGAGCTTCCACCTGCACCTGCATTAGGAGGAGGTGGTGGAGGAGGATGAGGATGATGAAACTGAGAAGATCCTTTCTCATACTTCCTCATCTTCTTCATAGCTTTAAGTTGGTTCTTGGAATACTGCATCCAATGCTCAGTGATGGGGCAGTCATGAAGAATGTAATATGGTATGTCATTAGTGTCATTTACTTTGGCTGGAGGCACTCTCTTCATAGCTTTGCTCCTTGCCTTCCTTTTCCTAGCTATGGTGGCAGAGGAATCATCAGAATCAGTCTTGAATTCATCACTCTCAGAACTTTGCTCATCATACAAATATTCTTTCTGAAGTTGGGTTGGAACAGATGAAGCAGCAGTGGTGATAGCAACAGATACAACACTAGTAGCAACAAAAGTTGTAGCGCAGCAGTTGTAGTAACAACAGACACAGAAATTTCTGGAGCAATCCTTGCAGAAGATATAGCAGCAGTACTATCAGCAGTAACTGGAGCAGCAACAGATTTAGATAAAACATTTTCAGGTACAAAAATATCAGCAACATCAGTTTCAGATATAAAAGGTTTAGTAGCATAAATATCATCAACAATAGCAGCAGGCTGAAATTTATATGCCTCTGTCTGCATATCCTCAGGAACTGGAACAACAACATCATTATTACTGACAGCAGCAGCAACAGATTTAGCAACAAGATTTGCATCATAAACTGAATTGACAAAAGAAGTTATAACCCTGGTGTCACAACTTGAGAGGGGCACAATTGTAACACCCCCTATCCGTCGCATAGCATATAGCAGTAGGTCCGGCCGGGGCCCGACGCCATATACCACAGACAGACTGGGTGGTTACTTATGGAAACCATCCAACCAATCTCAACGTCCTACACAGAGCATTCTAGCGGAAGCAATTTATAAAAGTTGCAAACAAAGAACCCAGCATTAGAGCACAAATGTCCACTAGTACGAATCAGGAATGTTATTACAAAATACTCAAAACAAGCCTTAAGGCCATACAAAATGTTTCACTTGAATATTACATGTTTTACAAACCACGGCACGCAGGCCGGTCATACATGAATAAAGCAGTAAACACTTCTACTTGGGCCTTCGAGGTCCAGCTTCGCAAAAAGGGCTTTAGCCCGCTATTGACCGCTTGGTCCAGCTGCACCTGCAAGCAACAAACCACCGCACGGTGGCAAAACAAGGCAACGGTCAGCAATGCTGACCAAATTATAACGATCCCGCCCCCAACTCGGGGCGGCGATGCTCCTTCCCTGCATTTCATTAGCATAAGCGAGCCATAAATATAACCATAGCCATTTCATCACAGACGTTGGCTCGTACGGCCACACGTCCCGTGCACTCAGGGCACATTCTCGGTGAACTGGTCGATGTCACGTCAATTAAAACCATTAACATTCTGGTCTCACCACCGCCACTTAGACGGCCAAACCTATGAGCAATTTGTCTTCCTGGCCTGGGTCACGACAATTTAAGCCATTGACCGCCGAAGACCCTACTCTATGCCAACGGTAAGTGCCACGTGCCTTTAGGTCTCTTTAACCGAATGACATAGAACAGGTACGGTTCCATCTAACCCGTGCTCACACCGCAACGACAATTTAAGCCATTTGCGCGGGTCAAACTTCCACCGAGTCCCATTTCCATCACAAGTCACATAACCCCGTTATGTTCAAGTTGGCTCTCAAGCCACCAAGTTGGCAAGATCTCGTATCCGCCCAGTTTTCCGGGTGCACCTTTGGGTTAGTCCCCAAGGCTCCCTGCTGCAATCTACCGCGTAGAAAACCCGAAAAACAACCAATAGCACGGAGTCTTCTCCGGCCTTATGCAATGCAACATCACCGATACAGACTAGCATGTCCGGGTAGGCTTCACACATCATGCCTATGTCCGTTCTCGCATACGGACACTAAACAACGGGGACTTCACATATCTACTCGAAGGAACGCCTCCAACTCTCCGCAAACTCGCGAGAGCGGGCTTCCTATGCTAGGAAAGAGAGCTATTCGTGCTCAAGATGAGGATCGTTACCCTTGAGTTCCTCTTTGGTGCCATTGAAAAGTAATCGGATGGAAATCACCGCACTAGCGTTGCCTCCGTGGATCCGGAGTCGGCTTGCGATTCGGAGCTCCGAAGCTCCTCCAATGGCGGATCTAGCTCCTTCTTCTTCCCTTAGCTCTCCTCTCTCTCCAAGGATTTAGAAAGAGAA
Organism: Platanthera guangdongensis; assembly: GCA_039583875.1. Classification (NCBI taxonomy): domain Eukaryota; kingdom Viridiplantae; phylum Streptophyta; class Magnoliopsida; order Asparagales; family Orchidaceae; genus Platanthera; species Platanthera guangdongensis. The sequence continues at coordinate 120,592,650 of CM077153.1, read as the reverse complement.
CAAGGTATGAAAAGTGATGGATTTCTAAGTCAACCCATGGGTATATCCCTTCAGGAACATCCCCCAACCGTTGGATCTCAAAACAAGGAAACGAACGGCTTTGATTCGGGGCTGAAATGCCCAATCTGGACCGAACAAGGCCTGGCACACGCCCGTGTCCAGGGCCGTGTGCCGCATTCGCCGTCAAAATCGAATCTCCTGGAACCTCACACGGGTATCGAACACGCCCGTGTTCGAGCTGACACGCCCGTGTTCCACCTCACACGGCCGTGTAGCCGGCCGTGTACCCCATGATTTTTCCCCATTTTCAACCCGAGCACTGCACGGGTTCTAGGACACGCCCGTGTCCTTACCCGTGTCGCCTTGACACGCCTGGACCCCCGGCCGTGTACACGGGACACTTCGTCGAGGGAAGATCGACGACTTGATGACACGGCCTTGGACACGCCCGTGTCCTAGGTCGTGTGCCTTGTCTCGACGATCGTCGAGTGAATCTCGACGACTCCCCGGGATGATCGTCGACACGGGTCGACACGCCCTGCGACACGCCCGTGTCGCAGGCCGTGTGCCCATTCTCGACGAATCGTCGAGTAAAACTCGACGACTTCGCAGCTAAGTGTCGACACGGGTCGACACGCCCTGCGACACGCCCTGCGACACGCCCGTGTCGTAGGCTGTGTGCCCGCTGCCAGAACCCAAACTGGCCCAAAACGTCCCCCTTTTGCTCCTTTGAGTTTCGGGGCGTTACAACTCTCCCCCTCTTAAAAGAATTTCGCCCACAAAATTAAATAAAGGGAAGACATGTACAAAACCAAAATTTGTACCTGAGCGGAACAACTCCGGATACTCGTCAAGCATAGTCTGCTCTCGCTCCCAAGAGAGCTCCTCACGACCGCAATTGTCCCACCGGACCTTGAACATCCTGATCTCTTTATTGCGTAGCCGCTTGACCTCCGAGTCCTCGATCCGCACGGGCTTGACCTTTGTCGTTAGCCCACTATCCACCGGCACTTGATCGACCGCGATCAATTGCGTAGGCTCTTGCACCGCCTTCCGAAGCACCGAAATATGGAATACATCATGTAAACCACTTAGCTCCACTGAAAGCTTCAGCTGATAGGCCGCTTCCCCAACTCGCTCCAGAACCTCAAATGGTCCAAGGTATCTTGGGCTTAGCTTTTTCAATCGCCGCACCCGCGAGACACCCTTGAACGGCTTGATCTTCAAGTATACATAATCGCCCACAGCGAACTCCACGTTCCTGTGCTTGGCATTATAGTACTTTGCTTGCCGGTCCTGAGCGATAAGCAACCTCTCCCGAATGGTTCTCACCAAAGAAGTAGCACCCTCTACTTCCGATCACTTATACAACTTTGACTCACTCGTTTCTATCCAAGACAACGGCGTGCGACATCTTCTACCATATAGGGCCTCGAAAGGCGTCATCTGAATACTTGCTTGGTAACTGTTGTTGTATGCGAACTCCACCAAATAAAGGTGGTCTTCCCATTGCTTTCCAAAATACAAGACACACATGCGAAGCATGTCTTCCATGGTTCTATTGACCCTCTCGGTCTGCCCATCCGTTTGCGGATGGAAGCCTGTGCTGAATTTCAGCTTTGTTCCCAACATTTGCTGCACAAGCCTCCAATCATTGGACGTGAACCGCCCATCTCGGTCACTCACGATGCTGCGGGGCACACCATGAAGCCGCACTATGTTATCCACATAAAGCTTTGCCAGCTTCTCCACCGGATCATCCTTCCTATGTGGAATAAAATGCGACACCTTCGTTAAACGATCCACAACCACCCAAATGGCGTCGTTTCCCTTCTGCGACCTTGGCAAACCGTGCACAAATTCCATAGAGATGTCATCAAATTTCCACTCCGGAATAGGCAAGGACTTAAGAAATCCTCCCGGCTTTTGGCACTCCGCCTTTACCAAGGCGCAGGTTTGGCACTTCGCTACGTATAGCGCCACATCCTTCTTCAAACCCGGCCACCAAAACAGTTTCTTTACGTCGCGGTACATCTTCGTGCTCCCCGGGTGAATCGAGTACTTGGTATGGTGTGCCTCGTACAACAACTCCACCCGTAAATTGCCCACACTTGGGACGCACAGATGACCATCTTTCCAAAGCAATCCGTCCTCCACGATGAATTGGGAATTTGACCCATCCAGAGCCTCTATCATGAACTGCTTCATATGAGCATCCATATCCAATGCCTGCCGAATCCGATCAGCCAGGTCATATTGGACTTCAGTCCAATTCAGAACTGCTTCAGCACTTGATTGTCTATCCACACAAACAATCTTCAACGCCTCCAACTCTCGCACCAACCGCTCATCGTGCACTGATATCCAATTGGCTTGAGCTGGGGCTCGGCGGCTCAACGCGTCCGCAACCGCATTTCCTTTGCCAGACATGTAGTGGATCTTGAATGTATAGTCCCCCAGGAACTCCATCCACCGACGCTGCCGCATATTCAGATCTTTCTGATCAATAAGATACTTTAGGCTCTTGTGATCGGTGTAGATATCAATCTTCACACCGTACAAATAGTGTCTCCACAGCTTCAAGGCAAAAATCACGGCCGCTAACTCCAAGTCATGGACCGAATAATTCCTCTCGTGCACTTTTAGCTGTCTCGAACCATAAGCTATCACGCTTCCGTGCTGCAGTAGCACGCAACCCAAACCGCTGCCCGAAGCATCGCTATATATCTCATAGCCTTCGGTTCCACATGGCGAACTCAGCACAGGCGCCGTGGTCAACCGACACTTCAACTCCTCGAAAGCTCGTGCGCACTCCGGCATCCAAACGAACTTATGCTCCTTCCTCGTCAAAGTAGCGAGAGGTAACGCTATCCGCGAGAAGTTCTCTACGAAGCGCCTATAATAGCCAGCAAGCCCCAAAAAGCTCCGGACTTCTGCTACCGTAGCAAGCTCAGGCCACTCCCGTATCGCAACAATCTTCGCCGGATCCACAGCAATACCCTCTCCACTCACTATATGACCGAGGAACGCCACTGAGGATAGCCAAAACTCGCACTTCGAGAACTTGGCATACAACTGATTTCTCCTTAGCATCTCCAACACCAAATGAAGATGCTTGAAGTGATCTTCCTCGCTTTGCGAGTACACCAAAATATCTTCGATGAAGACGATCACGAAATGGTCCAAGTACTCCCTGAACGTCCTGTTCATCAAATCCATGAATACTGACGGCGCATTAGTCAGCCCAAACGGCATGACCGTAAACTCATAATGCCCGTATCTCGTACTAAACGCTGTCTTCGGGATATCACTCTCCCTTATACGCAGCTGATAGTACCCAGCCTTGAGATCCAACTTCGAGTACACCGTCGACCCGACTAACTGATCAAAAAGATCATCAATCCGGGGGATCAGGTACTTTTTCTTCTCAGTCAGCTTGTTGAGCTCCCGATAATCAATACATAGCCTCAAGCTTCCGTCCTTCTTCTTAACAAAGAGGACCGGTGCGCTTCAAGGCGAAGAACTCGGGCGCACATACCCTTGCTCCAACAACTCTTGCAGTTGAACTTTCAGCTCCGCCATTTCCTTAGGCGCTAGCCGATACGGAGATCGTGACACAGGCTTTGCACCTGGCACTAGCTCGATCGTAAAATCTATCTCCCGCAGAGGCGGGGCTCCAGGAAGATCTGCGGGGAACACATCAGGGTATTCCGATACCACTGAAATACAATCCAACGTGGGCTTCGGCTTTGCAACCTCCACTAGTGTAAAGAACAGTTCTGCTCCAGCACGAACCGCCTTCACCACCTAAAGAGCAGACATCAACGTCTTGCTCGACCCTTTTAAGCCCGTAAAAGTCGTCTCACGACTCGCTCCCAGCTTAACTTCCTTGCTACTGCAATCTATATGGGCATGCTGCTCCGAGAGCCAGTCCATGCCAAATATGACGTCGAACTCCACTAACAGAAGTAAAGACGCCCGCAGGTCGAACTCCTGCTCCCCAATACGAATCTTAACATCGCAGAGCCTATCCGCTCGCATCGAACACCCATTGGGCAACAACACATCCAACTTATCCTTCGCCATCGAAGAAGGGACTCCGATGCGTGATATAAATCCTTCGGACAAGAAGGAGTGTGAGGCTCCCGTATCGAAGAGTGCTCGTGCCGGATTTTCACAAATCAATACAAATCCTAAACAAGCAGTGGTAAGTTAACATGTGCATAACAAGTATTTAAAGAAATTGACTTGCTATAAATTAAACCGTACCTGTCACCACATCAACTTGTTTAATGGCCTCCTGTTGGCCAAGATTGTAGACCCTTGGTTGGGCCGGAGCATAATGGGATGCGGTCGACTCCACCGCCTTTCCCTTCTCTTCATAAGTAGCTCCCGGTCTCCTCTCGGACTTAGGACGTCCGCTCCAACAATCACGGGCGAAGTGCCCCGTCTTTCCACATGTAAAACACGCGCCCGGGGTCCGACTCGTAGTCGCCCCAGAAGCACCAGAAGGAGCTGGACCCGAAGTCCTATACTTCTTGAAAGCCCTCCGATAACCGGACTTTGAAGTACTCGGCACTTTAAACTCATATTTCTTCTCACCCAAGCTTTTCTTTGCTTGTACATTCTTCATGTCCTTTTCCAAGGACCGGGCAGTATTGACCAAGGTTAAGAAACCCTGCGTCATCGGCCCCGAGAGTAGTAATCTCAACTCATCTCTCAATCCTTCATAGAAGCGATTAGTCTTGCGCTCCTCATCCATGATGGTGGAGCTAGCATATCGACTCAAACGGGTAAACTCGTGGAGATATTCATCCACGCTCTTCTCACCCTGAACTAACCTCAGAAATTCATTCTCCATCGAAATCCTCTGAGTAGAAGGGAGGTATCTTGCTAAGAACAATCCCGAGAACTCTTCCATCGGAACGTCTATCAGTTGTCTACCTCTCAAATGATGCAGCTCCAATCCTTCCCACCACATCCTCGCTTCACCGTCCAGCAGGAACGTAGCAATGGTGGTCATTTGCCATTCCTCCGTCTCCGTCGCTGTCATGACTCTCTTCACCCTGGAGAGCCAGTCTTCAGCCTGAGATGGGGTTCCCAACCCCGAGAATAACGGAGGGTTAAAGCTCATTACATGCTTTAGCTGCCTCTCAGTTGCCCTCCTTGGCACTACCGGTTCTACAACCACTTGCTCCACCCTCCTCGGCTCAGCCTCTTGCAGAGGTTCTTGCTCCAACATAGGAGCGGGCTGCTGGGCCTGCCTTCCAGGCTGCGCATTTATCACGGCCAACACCGCTTCAGCCACCAATCGTATATTTTCAGCCGACAGAGGTGTTGCAGGAGCAACATCCGGTGCACTACTAGCCTCAGAAACTCGGCGTTCTGACGGCCCAACACCACTTCTGGTCACCTATAGTGGTACAAAACACCATTAAGCGACCAAATTGTATTGCAAACAGCAATTATAGGAACACGCAGGTTCCTCAAACACGAGTATTTTCATTCCTAAGTGGACATTCATGGGTTCTTTTTACTGTTATTACGATGACGCAGACAATGTGCTCACCACCCCTTAAAAAGAATTCGCCCACGAATTCAGTTTAAGCCCAACCAAAACCAGTAGTCTGATACCAAATTCGCGCAGCGGAAGCGTGGTAACACCTATGATACCAAATTGTAACACCCCCTATCCGTCGCATAGCATATAGCAGTAGGTCTGGCCGGGGCCCGACGCCATATACCACAGACAGACCGGGTGGTTACTTATGGAAACCATCCAACCACTTCCGGTCTCACCACCGCCACTTAGACGGCCAAACCTATGAGCAATTTGTCTTCCTGGCCTGGGTCATGACAATTTAAGCCATTGACCGCCGAAGACCCTACTCTATGCCAACGGTAAGTGCCACGTGCCTTTAGGTCTCTTTAATCGAACGACATAGAACGGGTACGGTTCCATCTAACCCGTGCTCACACCGCAACGACAATTTAAGCCATTTGCGCGGGTCAAACTTCCACCGAGTCCCATTTCCATCACAAGTCACATAACCCCGTTATGTTCAAGTTGGCTCTCAAGCCACCAAGTTGGCAAGATCTCGTATCCGCCCAGTTTTCCGGGTGCACCTTTGGGTTAGTCCCCAAGGCTCTCTGCTGCAATCTACCGCGTAGAAAACCCGAAAAACAACCAATAGCACGGAGTCTTCTCCGGCCTTATGCAATGCAACATCACCGATCCAGACTAGCATGTCTGGGTAGGCTTCACACATCATGCCTATGTCCGTTCTCGCATACGGACGCTAAACAACGGGACTTCACATATCTACCCGAAGGAACGCCTCCAACTCTCCACAAACTCGCGAGAGCGGGCTTCCTATGCTAGGAAAAAGAGCTATTTGTGCTCAAGATGAGGATCGTTACCCTTGAGTTCCTCTTTGGCGCCATTGAAAAGTAATCGGATGGAAATCACCGCACTAGCGTTGCCTCCGTGGATCCGGAGTCGGCTTGCGATTCGGAGCTCCGAAGCTCCTCCAATGGCGGATCTAGCTCCTTCTTCATCCCTTAGCTCTCCTCTCTCTCCAAGGATTTAGAAAGAGAACAAGGTATGAAAAGTGATGGATTTCGAAGTCAACCCACGGGTATATCCCTTCAGGAACATCCCCCAACCGTTGGATCTCAAAACAAGGAAACGAACGGCTTTGATTCGGGGCTGAAATGTCCAATCTGGACCGAACACGGCCTGGCACACGCCCGTATCCAGGGCCGTGTGCCGCATTCGCCGTCAAAATCGAATCTCCTGGAACCTCACACGGGTATCGAACACGCCCGTGTTCGAGCTGACATGCCCGTGTTCCACCTCACACGGCCGTGTAGCCGGCCGTGTACCCCATGATTTTTCCCCATTTTCAACCCGAGCCCTGCACGGGTTCTAGGACACGCCCGTGTCCTTACCCGTGTCGCCTTGACACGCCTGGACCCCAGGCCATGTACACGGGACACTTCGTCGAGGGAAGATCGACGACTTGATGACACGGCCTTGGACACGCCCGTGTCCTAGGCCGTGTGCCTTGTCTCGACGATCGTCGAGTGAATCTCGACGACTCCCCGGGATGATCGTCGACACGGGTCGACACGCCCTGCGACACGCCCGTGTCGCAGGCCGTGTGCCCATTCTCGACGAATCGTCGAGTAAAACTCGACGACTTCGCAGCTAAGTTTCGACACGGGTCGACACGCCCTGCGACACGCCCGTGTCGCAGGCTGTGTGCCCGCTGCCAGAACCCAAACTGGCCCAAAACGTCCCCCTTTTGCTCCTTTGAGTTTCGGGGCGTTACAACAATGGCCTTGGAAAGATCCTCTGATGACTGGATAGCTACTCTCTCTGGAAGACAACTGAAATAAGCTGAATCAAACACTGATAGTAAGGACCTGATGTCCACTGAGAAGACTGCAACTGGAGGGGTTGAAACTGGAGCTTGAGGAACAACAGCAGCAGCAGCAACAACTGAAGAAACAACAGGCAATTTCACCACTTCATTAGGCATCTCCCCCTGCCTAGATTCAGAGAATGCTGGATCAAGGCACACTGATGAAGGGATTGCCTGAGGAAATAGAGAGGATAGCCTGGCAGAAAGGGCTGCCACTGACTGAAGTAATGGAGCCAAGGAGGTCTCCAATAGAAGTGATAGCCTGGGGGCTAGCAGTTCATATAACTGGTCAGCTAGGGCAGGAATGTCTACTTGCTCAGCAGTGACTGGAGCAGAGATAGAGATGGATGGATGAGCAATTGGTGATGGTGGTGGAGAGCTGGTGGATGGTAGAAGTGATGGTTGAGGTGAGGGTATAGTGGAGATGGAAGACAGTGGTATGGAGATAGAGGGTGTGAAGGTGGGTTGATCAATAATTTCTTGCAGAAGTTCCTGGTAAGATGTGGAGGAGGAGGGTAGCTCAGGAGGAGATGAGGGAGAGTCATCCATGAAGGAATCATCTAGAAGATTGAAGGAGGGAATGGTGGATGATGTGGTAATGTCTGGTTGAGGGTAGGAATATAATGGATGGAAGATTTCTTCTGTGACTAGTAGAGTTGGAATTGGAGATGGTATTGATGTTGGAGAGGGGCTGGAGATGATGATTGTGGATGTAGTTTGAATGGTGGATGGAGCTGGAGGAGATGGAATATGAGGAGTAGGAGAAGCAGCAGCAGGCAAGTCATCTGCAGGGGCAGAGACTTGAGGGGAAGTGACTGTAACAGTCCTAGTGCCTGAAGTTGTGCTTGTAGAGGGCCTGCTGGGCTTGGTTATCTGTCTGTCCCATTTTCCAAATAGGGCACAGGATAGTCTCTTTGAAGCATTGATGTGCATCCCAGAAGATACAAGCAGAGTAGGACATCTGTTCTGAATAAAGAGCCCTAGGATCCTCCCAAAATTCACAAAATTCTTATTGATTTTCTTTTTAATAAGGTCAAAGAAGACCTCTCCTCAGTTCAACTGTTTCTTGTCCACAATGGCTCCCATCAAGCACAGCTGATACCTAGAGATAGTATCATGTGCTGAATGCTTGGCCAGCAGAACTTTGCCCACTACATCAGCTAAGAACTTGTATTCAACAGCTAGGTTCTTCTTTAGTAATTTGCTAGGGTTAGCATCAGGATGACCCATTCTTGCCAGTAAATCAGAAAATTCCTCTCCAGACAAATCAACAGAATCTCTTCCAGAACTTAACTCAAAAACTTCTGTCAGAATGGCTAGAGTCAAGGGTACCTGGGTTCTAGAGATTGAACCGACCACTATGCTTTAGTCCTGGTTGTGGGCAGTGTAGACCCACTCCTTGATCTCATCAGCAGGCAGCTTGATTCTGGTGGACATGATGGTAGATGTTTCTGCACCTTGAACAATTCCAAAATATCTTGAAAAACTTGATCAGTGGTGCTGAAAGACTCCATGTCAATGTCAAATCCGGCATCGAATTTCATTGCGACAAGAACAGCAATAGAGACGGCCATGGTTACCTGCAAAAATCAACAAACAAAACGACCAAGTGTAGAGAAGTTTGGAGGAAAAGATAATTTTTGCAGAGAAATCGAAAGCGCAAAAGGAGAACGACGGCGAAAAATGAATTTTATATTAGGGTTCGACGCAGAAAAGGAAAGATCGTTGAATTCAGTTCGACGATCGGGGCTTCTAAAGGAATCTGAAAGGTCTTCAAGATCGTTCAGAGAACAAAATTGTCGAGCGTCGTTCGACGATCGTTGACCGGAAGAGATAGTTGAACACTATCTGAGAAGCGCTGAACTCAGGTCAACGATTTCGGAAATCGTCGATCTCCGTTCGACGATCTGGGGGAAAATCGTCGAGCGCAGTTCAGAGACCAGAAAGACACTCTAGACACTAAGAAAAATCAAGATGTTTGCCTAGTCTTGGTCAATTTTTAAACTTTTAAAATCTTGGATATTATTTTAGACTTCCTCCATCTAACATTCCTAACTAATTTAGGAAGAAGGTGTGTTTCTTTTCATCCAAGGGTTTGGTGAAAATATCTCCCCTTTGCAAATCAGTTGGGATATATTGAAGTTCAATTTTATTCTTCTCAACATTATCCCTTAAAAAGTGATGCCTAATTTCTATGTGTTTTGTCCTACTATGGAGGACTGGATTTTGAGCTATAGAAATAGCACTGGTGTTATCACAAAAGATTTTTGACTTCTCTAAGTTGTAGCCATAGTCTAGGAGTTGGTTTTGAATCCACAAGATTTGTGAACAACAACTGCCTGTAGCCATATATTTAGCTTCAGCAGTTGAAGTTGACACAGAAGTTTGTTTCTTGCAAAACCAAGAGACAAGTCTGTCACCAAGAAACTGACAAGTTCCACTGGTGCTTTTCCTGTCAATTCTGCATCCAGCATAATCAGCATCAGAAAATCCAGTCAAGTCAAATGCTGAATCTTTTGGATACCAGAGACCTAGATTTGGACAACTTTTAATATACCTGAGAATCCTTTTAACTAATGTTAGGTGTGACTCTCTAGGGCTTACTTGGAATCTAGCACATATGCATGTAGCAAACATTATATCAGGTCTACTGGCTGTAAGGTACAGTAAAGAGCCAATCATTGCTCTATATGTTGTCTGATCAACAGGTTTCCCATGTTCAACAGCATCCAATACAGCATTGGTAGGCATGGGTGTTTTCATACAGGATGCTTCAGACATGCCAAATTTCTTAACCAATTCATTTGCATACTTGGTTTGAGAAATAAAGATGCCTTCAGTATGTTGTTTTACTTGCAGTCCTAAAAAGAAGGATAGCTCACCCATGCTACTCATTTCAAATTTAGAATGCATTAGGTTGGAGAACCTTCTGCATAATTTTGAATCAGTAGAGCCAAAAATAATATCATCTACATAAATCTGTACTAGTAGGGTATGAGACTTATGGGTTCTAATGAAAAGCGTTTGGTCTACTCTACCCCTTATAAATCCATTTTCCAGAAAGAAGCATGCTAAGGTCTAATACCATGCTCTAGGAGCTTGCTTGAGACCATATAATGCTTTGTTTAACCTAAAAACATAATCAGGATAAGTTGGAGAGATAAAACCTGGAGGTTGTCTGACATGTACTTCTTCTTTGATGTCTCCATTTAGAAATGCACTTTTGACATCCATCTGATATACCTTGAAGCCTTTATGTGTTGCATAAGCTAAGAAGATTCTGATGGCTTCCATTCTTGCAACTGGTGCAAAAGTCTGGTCATAGTCTATGCCTTCTTCGTGAGAATATCCTTGAGCAACTAGCATTGCCTTGTTCCTTACAATTACTCCTTGATCATCCAATTTGTTTCTGAACACCCACTTTGTTCCAACAATGGAGTGATCCTTAGGCTTTGGCACTAGTTCCCAAACTTTGTTCCTTTCAAATTGATGCAACTCTTCTTGCATTGCAATGATCCAGTGTGGATCTTGCTCTGCATCTTGAATGGACTGAGGTTCAATTTGAGATAGGAAGCAAGTGTGCAACAGGTTTTGGTTGACCTGATTTCTGGTTTGCACACCAGCTGAGATGTCTCCAATTACTTGGTAAATTGGATGGTCTCTTGATGTTACTAAATCAACAGGGGGTGTTGATTGTTCACCAACCTGTGTTGTTGTTTCCTCTTGTGGTACAACAACTGGCTCTTCAAGCTATTTTTCTTCAGCATGTTGAATGCTTTCTTCATCTTCACTGCTTTCCTCTTTTTGATTAACCTGTAACTTGTTCAAATCTTCAACAAGAGAATGTACCTGCAAGGGTTCTATGGTAGAAGTGTTCTTCTCCTTGAAAGACATGTTAGATTCATCAAATGATATATGAACAGATTCCTCAATTTTTAGAGATGATTTATTATAAACCCTATAAGCCTTACTGATCATGGAGTATCCCAGAAACACTCTTTCATCAGCTTTAGCTTGAAATTTTGCTAAATATCTCTTGTCATTATTGTGTATATAACAAATACAACCAAAAATTCTAAAATAATCAACTTTAGGTTTCTTCCCTTCGAGCAATTCATAGGGAGTCTTGCCCTTTAGTTTATGTATCAAACTTCTGTTCAGCACATAGTTGGAGGTGTTCACTGCCTCTGCCCAAAAGGATAGAGGAAGGTGAGCATCTGACAACAATGTAGTGGCAGATTCAATAAGGGTTCTATTTTTCCTTTCAGCTACCCCATTTTGTTGAGGAGTTCTAGGAGCTGAGAAAGTATGTCTGATCCCTTCACTCTGACAGAACTCTTGCATAAGAAGAGAATCAAACTCTATCCCATGATCACTTCTGATGAGGGCAATGTGAGTATTGAACTCAATCTGTATACATTTGAGAAACTCTGTCAAACACTTAAAGGTATCAGACTTCTTCATCAGAAAGAACACCCATGTGAATCTAGAGAAGTCATCTACAACTACTAAGATGTAAGATTTCCCTCCTAGGCTTTGTACTGTAATGGGTCCAAAAAGATCCATGTGTAACAGATACAAGATCCTAGGTGAATCACTCTTATTAAGTGACTTAAAACTATTTTTAGTTTGTTTGCCTAATTGACAAGCCCTGCAGAGTCCTTCCTTCTTGTAGGGGCCAGAAGGTAATCCTCTAACAAGGTTGTCTTTGGATAGCCTAGGAATAGTTCTAAGGTTTAAGTGTCCTAGTCTCTTATGCCATAAAATATTAGGTCTACAGACAAAATTGAACAGGCAAATATCTACATCTGTTGAAGGAAAATCTACTAGATAGATGTTACCTTTCCTTTTACCTGTCAACACAGTTGTGTTGTCCTCTGACTTGATCTTGCATAATGCTTTGCTGAAAGTCACCTGGTAGCCTTCATCACATAGCTGACTGATGCTTATCAAATTGTGCTTCAGTCCTTCCACATAAGCTACCTTCTTGAATGTCATTGTCCCAGTCTGGACTGCACCATATCCTTTAGTTTGTCCAAAGTTTGAATCACCAAAAAAAACTTTGGGTCCAAGCTTGGCTTTAAAGGATGTGAGATTGTCCTTGTTTCCTGTCATGTGCTTTGAGCACCCACTATCCAAATACCATTGTTGGTTTGATGTTGGATAGGTCTTCACCTGCACATAAAATAATTCATTTGTTTTTGACCCAGTTTACCTTGGGCCTAGGTTGATAACCTTTAAACTCAGAAATAAAAGACATCCCAGGTTGACTCTTATAACCTTCAGGATGATATCTCCTTGGAGGTATTATCCATTCAGTATAAGGGTTAAAGCTTTGGGATGAAGGACCCCTAGGATTGGATTTTGATTTGCCCTTGAAGGAATTTCCAGAGCTCTGATCTCTGTTCGACGATCGTGGAGCAGCGTTCGACGATCTTGGGTCAGATCGTCGAGCTCCGTTCGACGGTCGACTGTGGTAGAGTTCAGGAATTAGAGATTGTCGACCTGAGTTCGACGATTTTTCCTGAGATCGTTGATCTGCGTTCAGCGATCGTCGAGCTCCGTTCGACGATTTCTGCTGGGACTTAGTTTTCTTAGGCAGATCAGAATTTTTCCTATCTACCTCTACAACTCCCTTCCATTTATCAAAAATGAACTTGATTGGGGTTGTTAGAACTGTAGGATGGCTGGATGAAGCACCCAAGCCCAGTGTACAATTAAATCTGGAGTTCACTCTGCTTGTGATGTCCATCAGCTTGATACTTCTCCTATTAAGGGATTCTTCAAGCTTCTTGGCCTCTGATAGCTCACCTTTCAGTGAAGCTATCTGCTCCCTACAGCACTCCAACTCCTTAGAGAGTTTGAAGTTTTCTGACTTTAAGATATTATGTTCAGATAAATGATTTCTGAGAGAAATAATTTCCTTCTCAAATTTTAGTAGGTCTAAACATAATGCTTTAAACTCAGATTTAAAGTCCTCTGAATTGAAATCAAAAGAGTTAATTACCTGGTCTTCTTCAAGTTGAGTCTCTAAGTCTGACTCTGACTCTTCTTCATCTGAATTATGTTGTGAGGCATTGATTGCCATCATGCAGAACTCCTTCTCTTCTGCATCATCTTCATCATCACTGGAGCTGGACGAGGCTTCTGATTCCTCTTCAGTTTCACTCCAGGATTCAGCAACAAATCCCTTCCTTGTGTGTTTGTTCTTGCTGGAGGAGGGTTTGCCATTGCCATTCCTCTTGAAGTCTTTCTCCTTTCTTCTTTCTTGTCCCTTCTGTCCTTGTTTTTGTTTTCTGGACAGTCAGGTACAATGTGCCCTAGTTTCCTGCAACCAAAGCAGACAATTTCCTTATTATTTGACTTATCATACCTTGGCTTATCATGCTCCTTGTATAATCTTTTTCTGAAGTCCTTTCTGGCCATCTTGTAAAATCTTTTGGCCAACAGACTGAGCAGTTCATCATTGCCTGTGACTTTGTCTTCAGGGTGATCTTCAGTTGCTTTGAAGGCTATTGTCTTCTCTTTTCTTGTGGCTGGTGAGGCAGCCTTCTGCTTTTCTTCTCTGTTCTTAATGAGCAGCTCATAGGATTTGAGCTTGCCCAAAATAGCTTCTATGGTGATCTCATTCAGACTTCTAGCATCCTTCATTGGCCAGATTCTTGAGTCCCAAGTGCTTGGGAAGCACATTAGGATTTTGTCATTAAGTTCAGTCAGTGAGATCTCCTTATCCAAGGTCTTGAGTTCATTGACTATTAGAGTGAGCCTGTTGTACATATCTCCAACTGACTCAGCTTCTCCCTTCTTGAAATTCTCATATTGGGATATGAGGTGGGATCTCCTGTCCTTTCTTTCATCAGCTGATCCTGACACTATTTCAGTGAGCTTATCCCAGATTTCCTTTGCTGAATTACATTCAGCCACCTTTTGAAAGATGTCATCAGACATGGTTTGGGCTAAGATGTTCATAGCCTTTGCATCAGCTACCTTCCACTTCTTGATATCAGCCTCTGTTCCTGATGGAGGTGGAACAGCATTTGTGTTTGTGTTCTCTGGAGGTCTTGGACAAACTGTCAAAACAGAATTAAAAATATCCTTGTCAATAGAATTCATGTATAATCTAATCCTTGCTTTCCAAAGTGCAAACTTAGATAGATTGCACACTGGAGGTCTGGTGCTAGCATAATCTTTGTTTTGGGCCATGATTGGTGAAAACAAAATCTAATAATAAAATCAAAAGAAAACAGATTTAACTAGGAATCTTTGGGTTCAGGTGTTAGCCTGTGTAACCACCAAGGTGTGGTATATTTAACCAACCTCCCTCTGATACCAATTGAAAGTGCAGCTAGATCTGATATACTCTAGAGGGTGGGTGAATAGAGTATGGTGCTTAAAAACTTTTTACAACAATTGTTGTAATCTGAGTGAACAGGGAAGCAAATATTAAATCTAAACAATTATTTCAAACTACAAAATAAACTAATCACAGATCCTAACTAATCACAAATCAATCACAGCCAGAAACAAAAATAAAGACAAGCAAGCCAGAAGACACAAGGAGCTATAGTGGTTCCCCTAAACTTGGGTACATCCACTCTTCTACCACCCTAGGTAGGAATCCACTGCAGGATGAGTTGATCAGGTGTCCTAGGCACCAATGAGCTTTTAATAAGGTGCTCAAAAACCAAATCAGATTTTTTGATCAGGTGTCTTGCCACCAATGAGCTTTTGATAAGGTGCTCAAAAACCAAGCACAAACTTTTGAAGGGAGTTTGAAAAACCCTTTACAGAGATGGGGATGAGAGAATGATGGAAGTATTCTCTTTCTCAGAGCAGCTGAGAAGACTATGTGGATTTGATGTTGTCAAAGCTCCCCTGAGTTCTTGAGATGTTCAGGAAATGAAGCTTTGTTGTAGGGTGATAGGCCTTCAGAAGTTGATCTCCAGCAAATGATGATTTCAGCAACAGCTGAAATGTTAGGTGTCTGGAGTCTTTGAAAGATGTTGGCCTTGAACACTTGAATCACAAGAGATCTGAATATTTCAGAAGGTTGATCTTCTTGGATGTGTGTTATTGTATGAATTCTTTTAGACAGAGAATGTCTACAAATCTTTCTCTTGTGAACAGTTGATGTTGAGAAAGATGTTGTTCAGAGAAAATTGTAGCAGAGAATGAATTGTTCTTCTTCTTCTTGTTCTGCTTATCTGTGCTGTGTGTTGAGTGTTGGAGAGATTCAAAAATCTTGTGTTTTATTCTCTGGTTCTGAATAGAAAATCATCCTCTGTCAAGAATAGCCGTTGGACTGTCATTAATTGCATCCTTAATTGCAAATGTCTTCTGGGGGAAAGTCCAAAGAAACTTTCCTTGATAATCCCTTGAAACTTGGTCCAGAATAAATGAAAACGGCTAGAAAATTTTCTGAATTAATTGCTGAATAACTCCTTAACTGTACTGAATTTGAATCTTGAAAATCATTCAACTCTTCAGAAAATCATCGAACTGAGCTCTGCTATCGTTGAACTGAGCTCAGCGATTTGGACTTAGACAGCAACAGAGATCGTCGATCTGAGCTCAACTATCGTCGAACTGAGCTCAGAGATAGAGAATCAACACTGGAGTCAAGATTGTCGAACTGAGCTCAAAGATCGTCGAATGGAGTTCGACGATTTGTTGAAGTTGAGCTCAGCGATCGTCGAATGGAGTTCGACGATCCGTCGAAGATGAGCTAGACGATCGTCGATTGGATTTCGACGATTCGTCGTACTGAGCTCGACGATATGACTTAGTCTTCAAACTGAAAATCCTTGGTCTTGAGGGCAACTTCCAAACCTAAGTACTAACCCTTAGACTCAATTCTAATTGACCTTTAGAGCTATACAGGAGGTCAAAATAGGTTTCCTAAAGACATAGTGATCCTGACCCAAATTAGTAATAGGGTGTTCCAACACAACATATTACAAACATGATGCGCATTAATAATAATCTACCAATTTGTATTCAGTCATTTCATTCATCATATTATAAACAGGGTGCACATTTATAATATTCTATCAA
This sequence comes from Platanthera guangdongensis, assembly GCA_039583875.1. NCBI lineage: Eukaryota > Viridiplantae > Streptophyta > Magnoliopsida > Asparagales > Orchidaceae > Platanthera > Platanthera guangdongensis. The sequence continues at coordinate 120,576,169 of CM077153.1, read as the reverse complement.
TTTCAACAAGTCATATCATGCATTAAAGCTTGCTCCACGATTCAGTTTTATGAAATCTAATTAACAAGATTTATCATTCATAGCACTATGATGGTCAAAATAAAATAGTTCATCAAAAATCTAGAGTTAATTAGCAACATCGATTCTACCGAATTCAAATTCATATTTTATAAACCCTAGAATTTAAGTGCAGAATTAATCTGGACAGCAACTTCGACCGGAGATTCCCGAAGCTACAGGAATTTGGTGAAGACATGTAACCCTCGATGGAAAGGTCTTTCCATGGGTTACAACTTTCATATTCAACATACAACCCAGATTTGAGTGTAGCCTAGTTGAAATCAGCCTTGACGTCCGCTGCGTACAGAACACAATTTATGCATGCATGATTTATCAGACATCATGTTCGTTCAGACTTTCCTATGGCTACATACTTTGCATGAAGACGTGCAACTACTCGTTTGAAAGGTATTTTCAAGGGCTTCAACTTTCGTGTTTACTCGAAAGCCCAAATCTGGACATATCTGACTTGAAAATGGCCAAGAAGATCGTTGCGGGCAGAATACAGATTCTGCACGCATCTTAAAGAGGAATGAACGACATCGGTTCATCTTCCTCCTCAAGTCGATCTTCCAAAAATCACTCGAGAAATTCCTCCTCCCTTTTTCACCCTCAAGGGGCCATGATTCTTCACGAAAATAGCCACCCATCATCACATAAAAGAAAGGGGAGGTTGAAGAGATCTAAAACCTAGAACACATGTCCTAGCATGGCCGTCCCTAGAAAACTCCTTCTCTCCATCAACACTCTCTTGAGTCGATATATCTCCTAAGAAAATAACTAAAGATCTAGCACCAAGGGAGAGGGTAGGAAGCTCACCTCCTTTCCGACGTTTCCACCATTTCCGGCCATGGATCTCGTGACTCTTAGAAAAATGGCTGGAATGAGGAGTGAAAACGGCTAGGGTTATCACTTCCCCTTTTATATAAAAGTGACACGGGTAGGGACACGCCCGTGTACTTACCCGTGTCCTTCTTAGGCAAAGCATTACGACGGTTTTTATGCGTCGGTTCAATACTCGACACGACACACGAGTGGGACAAGCCCGTGTCGGCTCAGTCACGCCCATGACATGGGGCGTATAACCCACTGGAGTTTTACTCGAGAGGACTTACTCGAGAGAAAACCAACTACTCGAGTACATGGATTGGACACGCCCGTGACAGCCCAGTCACGCCCGTGACATGGGGTGTGTAACCCTCTCAAGACTTACTCGAGAGGACTTACTCGAGAGAAAACCAACTACTCGAGTACTCAGATAGGACATTACCGTGTCACAGGGATGACACGACTGTGTCACCCCCTCTAACTCGAGTACTTTTCCACCTACTCGAGTATATTTCGACTTACACGAGAACTACTCGAGGATGAGAGGGACACGCCCTATGACACCCCCGTGTCACAGGCCGTGTACCCCATACTTGTCACTCGATGTTCGTCGACTGCTGTTCATCGACCAGAGAGAGCACACGCCCTCCGACACGACTGTGTCGGATTGGACACGCCCGTGACACGCCCGTGACATGGGGCATGTCTCGCCCGAACACTTCATCGAACCCATTTTTGTCGAAATCGCAACTGCTACGCACCTGAGCAGGTCACGCCCTGGGACACGCCCATGTCCCTGTCCGTGTCACCCAACAATTTGCCAATCCCAGACTTTGGGCTGTTACATGCTCCCGAGTTGTCCACACTCCCCTAAGCCCAAGTCAGCACTCCTGGCTCAAAAACACGCACATGGGGCCTAGTGCGATTCGGGATGTTACAAATCCTATAAAAAAATAAAAGATTTTGTCCCCGAAATCAGGCTTAGGCTATGGAGAGAAAAACTTAACAGAAATATAATATGCTTTTAAATAAAACTACCTTGAGCAAACAACTCCGGATAGTGTTTTTGCATCACATCCATCGGCTCCCTTGTATAATCCTCCTTCCCATGATTGGACCATAGCACCTTCACCAAGGGAACCCTTTTGCAGCGTAACTTTATTGTCTCGCTATCTATGATCTGCACCGGCTCTAGTCGCACAGACCTATCAGACTCCACAGCACCATCAGTTTTGGGGATGTATTGATCGGGCGGCAACAACGCCTTCTGAAGCGACGACACAAGGAACACGTTGTGGAGGTTCTCTAGCTCGGGCGGTAACTCCAACCGATAGGCCAGCGGGCCAATCCTTTCCAATATAGTATAAGGCCCAACATACCTTGGGCTGAGCTTTTTCACACAACGCACACGTGACACTCCATGCATCGGTCGGATTTTCAGGAACACCTTATCACCCACTTGAAACTCCACCATCCGTGCTTTGCATTATAATACTTCTCCTGCTGACTTTGAGCCTCCAACATGCGATCCCGTATCATTCTAACCGCCGCATCGGTATCATCAATATATTCAACGCCTAAAGCTTTTGTGTCTTCATCTTGGACCCAAGACAAAGGGGTTCTACACCTCCTTCCGTAAAGAGCTTCATGAGGTGCCATGTCGATGCTAGCCTGATGGCTATTATTGTAGGAGAATTCTACCAATGGTAAGAGCCTTTCCCACGGCTCTCCTCTATCCAACACACATAATCTCAACAAATATTCCAATGTCCGGATGGTCCTTTCAGATTGCCAGTCCGTCCGAGGATGAAATGCGGTGCTAAAGGTAAGGCGCGAGCCCAAATACGCCTGTACTGCCTTCCACTCCTTGGAGGTAAAATGACCATCCCAGTCCGAAACAATTGTCTTAGGCACGCCATGATACTGTAGGAACTGCTCCACAAAGAGGTATACTAACACATCCACATGAGCTTCTTTCTTCATTGGGATAAACCGGGGTACTTTCGTCAGGCGATCAACTATCACCCACACTGAATCATTTCCTGAGCGTGAGCGAGGTAACCCATGGACAAAGTCCATGGAGATATCCTCAAACTTCCACTCAGGGATGGGCAATGATTGTAGCAAACCACTGCGACTCTTGCATTCCGCCTTCACCCTTTGACAAGCTTCGCAATGTGTAACAAAATATCGGACATTCTTTTTTGTTCCTGGCCAACACATGGTCTTCCGCAAGTCGGCATACATCTTGGCAATACTCGGGTGCACCGAATACTGAGAGCAATGTGCCTCTCTCAAGATATCCTCCCAGATTCTACCGCCCTTGGGAATGTATAGCTGACCACGGAAATAAACGAGGATCTCTTTTAGTGTATACTCGTCAGAAGTCCCATCTTCGATTGCCTTGATCGTCGGGGCCAGAGCCGCATCCCTTCCTTGCTCCGCCCGGATTGGGTCCCGGATATCACAAACTATGCTCAAGGTTGCCAAGTACTCCGTATACTCTGCTGAAGGAGCCTTATATACTAAAGTAATATCCATCTCTTCAATCATCCGAGCAAACTCCGTACTCATCAATCGAACCTCTGGGCTAGAGCCTGGTACCTTCCTACTCAATGCATCGGCCACCGAGTTTGCCTTTCTGGTGTGGTAGTTCATGGTGAACTCATAGTCGCATAGAAATTCTAACCATCGTCGTTGTCTCAAGTTCAACTCCTTCTGAGTGTGAACGTACTTCAAGTTTTTGTGATCTGAAAAGATCTCGCAGTGGACGCCGTATAGATAATGCCTCCAAATATTCAAGACGAACACCACTGCTCCAACCTCCAAATCGTGAACTGGGTAATTGATTTCATGTTTCTTCAGTTGTCTTGAAGTATAAGCAATCACGTGTCCATGTTGCATCAACACTGCTCCCATCCATTGATATGATATGTCAGTGTAAACTTGAAATCCTTCCTTCCCAAACGGAAGTGCAAGGATAGGGGCGGAGGTAAGTCTGTCCTTCAGCTCCTGGAATGCCCCTTCACATTGGGGTTTCCACACAAATAACACAACTTTCTTCGTCAATGAATTAAGAGGAAGAGCAATCTTTGAAAATCCTTTTACAAACTTGCGGTAGTACCCGGCAAGTCCAAGGAAACTCCTCACATCGGCCGCCGACTTCAATGGTAACCACTCCTTCACGACACGCACCTTGGCCGGGTCCACCGCTAGTCCTGCTCCACTGATCAAATGCCCCAAGAAAGCAACCTCTTTAAGCCAGAATTCGCACTTGCTGAACTTGGCGAACAAGGCGTGCTCTTTTAATTTCTTCAATACCAAGTTCAAGTGCTCAACATGCTCCTCCTCCGTTTTTGAGTAGACCAATATGTCATCGATGAAAACAATGATGAAGATATCCAAATAAGGTTCAAACATCTTGTTCATCAGGCTCATGAAGGCCGAAGGGGCATTTGTGAGCCCAAACAGCATTACAGTGAACTCGTACAACCCATATCTTGAACTAAAGGCCGTTTTCTGGATGTCACCTTCTTGTATTCTCAACTGATAATACCTTGAGCGCAAGTCCAGCTTAGAAAACCAATGCGCTCCCACTAGGTGATCGAACAACTCGTCGATCCGAGGTAGCGGATAAGTGTTCTGCACCGTTAGTCGATTGAGTTCCCGATAGTATATGCACAAACGCATGGTTCCATCCTTCTTCTTCACGAATAATACAGGGGCTCCCCAGGGTGACGAAATGGGGCGAATGAACCCTGACTTCACCAGTTCTTGCAGTTGAACTCTAAACTCTGCGAGTTCCTTCGGGGCCATTCGGTAAGGGGCCTTGGATACTAGTTTGGCGCCCGGTACAAGATTAATCTAGAAGTCAACCTCTCTATGCGGGGGTAATCCGGGCAGTTTCTCTGGAAATACCTCGGGAAAATCCCACACTACCCGTACGTCTTTTATATCTAATGCTAACTCCTCCAACTCGAACCAGATCATGAAGACTTCATCCCCCTTCATATTAGATTTTACTGTCTGAACAGAAGATAACAACATACGAGGTGCGAAGCTAATACCTTGGAAGATGATGTCGGGGTCTCGATATCTCAAGTAGATTTGTTGCTCTGCACAATCAATCCTAGCAAAGTGCCAGTCCAACCACGCCATACCCAAAATGATGTCAAACTCCGACATTATCAAGACCGTGGAAGTCGTATCAAATGCCTTTCCTTCAATAAATATCTCAAACTCGCACTTAGCGGTTGCAATCATCTCTGAGCCGTCCGGTAGGCGCCCTCGTCGGGCTATACCAGTAAAGTATTGTACGCCCTCCATGTCCTTAATGAAATCCTCAGACACAAAGGAGTGTGAGGCACTAGTATCGAACAGCGCATAGGTCGTCTTCCCGCCAACTATCACGGTGCCTAGTTTCAATAACCAAAACTTATTGCTAGGTGTCTAGTATGTCTCAAGCAACTTTAAGGTAGACAATGAAAACATGATAATCAATTAAATCATACCTGCAATCACATCTTGGGGATTCCGTTCTTGCATCATGTCCAGCGCGTACAATTGATCCCGAGCAGGGTCAGGGTTTCCTCTTCGCGGTCCTCTTCCTCGACACACATGTAACCCCGCCCCCGCGGAGCTGCCGGAGGGGGAGCAGGAGGGACATTCCCATACAACTGCTGGCAGTAGTACCGTATGTGGCCCGGTTGGTTGAACTCGAAACACACCAGCCCACGACACCTCTCAGGTTGTTGAAATTGCTGAGACTGAGGCCCTGGAGGCAACGCATGCGGATGAGGAATCGGATGCTCCACCCTATAGTTTTGGTGGAAACTCCCTCCACCTCTTTGATGTCCTCTTCCTCCTCTAAAGTCCCACCTCTTCCTATTGCTCGGACCAGCTTCCATCACTTCCTCTGCAGGTCTCTTACCACATCCCAAGTGGTCCGCCTCCAATCTCTTTGCCATGTCGATAATCTCTGCCAAACTAGCATCCGATATAAACAAAAGGGTCTGCCTTAGGGGATCTCGCAGCCCTTTGTAGAATCGTTTGGCGTATCCTCTATCATCCAAGTCATATGAGTCAGCAAAACTTGCGAGATTTGGAACTCTCGCTGGTATTCCGTAACAGATTTTGATCCCTGCTTCAGTAGTAGAAACCTCTACTCGAGCTCATCTCGAGCCGATGTAGGAATGAAGTGCTCCAAGAAGACACCCAAGAACTCGCTCCAACTTATCTCGGTATACACTCGTCCTTGGAACATGGAGCCCCTGAGTGACTTCCACCACCTCTTAGCATGTAGATCCAACACGGACACCGCCAACGATACAACCATGTTGGTCGGGCAATGGATCTCCTCCAATAGCTCTTGGACCGTGTCAAGCCATTCTTCCATGCGTACGACCAACTCCGTCCCGAGGTATGCGGGAGGTGAGAGAGCCCAAAAGGTGCTCAGCTAGTCAGAGCCCGGAGTTTATTGTTGAACCGGAGGCTGCTGCGCTCTAAAGGCATCCAGAATGGCGGTGAGCGTCTGCCCCAACTCGGATTGTTGAAACTTAGTGGGTATGGAAGGGGCAGGAGTGCCCCCCATCGGTTCAACGTGCACAGGAACCTACACGTAAAACACAAACGTATGGTCAGGCTGGCTAATCTTGCGGTCAAAGTTGGACAACTTAATGTGAATTACATATGGGCTAACCACTGCTTCCGCTAAGTCAGTTTGTCCGCAAACTGACTAATCGAACGGGGGTGGGACCATTGTTGAATGACTTCTTTAGTTGAGGATCGTGGCAAACTGATACCATTTGTAAGACCCCCCCTCCTGGATCCCAAAACACGGCACGAAGGGGGGTCTTATGCCCGGAACAGCTGCCTTGCGGTAGCATTAGCACTTGGGCTAACCTGTACCACAAGACGCCTATTCCGCCGGCTACAACCAATATCAATATAAACATGTCAACCCAACCATAATATAAGAAAGAAGAAGTCAAATCCATATAAGCATGTATGTCCAAATACATCAAATAAGAGAAGCTAAAACATGCTTCTTCAATATCAGAGTACAGCTACAACATTGCCCAAATGGGCTACATCAAAGTCTCACAACACTCACATCCGTAACCGACGGTAGCGACGACACCGTCACATCAGGCCCTGTCGTCCTGGCCTGGCTATCCTGCTGCAAAGTCTGCGGCTGCTCTACCTGCGGGGTGACCTCCTAAAAAGGAATACGTAGCAACCATTAGTCGAAAGACTAAGTGGCTTCACATCCGCTCGCCCGGCGTCTACTCGGCACCAGGCGGAGAAAGGAACAAGTGTACAAGTATAATACAAGTAGTAAAGCAGGTACATGCAGGTGGTAATAGTACATGAATAACAACATTATAAACTAGTAGTTCTACTTGAATAATAATATTAGTAAATCAACAAGTATAAGTAAATACAGCAGGAAAGTAACTTAACTTATAAGAATGCCCATAGAAACTTATAAGTTAAGGATCGGGTTACATAAAAGTAACTCATCATATAAGAGTGCCCATACAAACTTATACGATGAGGGTCTTCTTTGTGCAATGCTATGTAATGGTAAGTATGATATACAATGACTCAGCCATGATCACACACATGCAATTTCTATGTCGACACAGACTATAGTTCCCACTATTCGAGCAGGTAGCTAACCTCTCAGGCATCAGCCACCGTGGCCAGGCGGTGACAATATAACGGGCATCTCTACTACTAGGCGTGTATCCACACAACTTCACCTAGGCCTCTGTATGCCTCAATGCTAAGAACACAACAGCGGAGCCCATGCGTACTATGGCCCAGTGGGTCTCGGGTAGATGTGCACCGAGAGCACAGCCTGAACTGGCCTAGTGTGACCCGGAAGGGGCCTCAGAAGAAGGCACGAGGACACAGCCCAACCTTTCACTTGGCACGGAAGGAGCCCCGGGACGTAGACACCGAGGACCAAGCCCAACCGCTTAAAGTATAACTGTAAACTCCCGTCGGTGTGATGATCGGCGAGCCCGTAGACCTGCCATACTATCCTTAACCCAGGATTACGACACTGCGTGTCGACTCACACTGCATGCAAATTCCACATCACCGTGGCATGGAAGGTGTTGAAATCTGTGAAGTGGAAGTGGTTGACGGGACAGGCCGGGCGGCCTGGGCGGACAGCTTTGGCGGACTAGGCGGACTGGGCGGACTGTGATGTGCGGCCTGGTGGAAGGTCTAGTGGAAAGTCGGTTGTCTTCTGAGCGGGTTGCACGGGTGAAGTCCGCGGACTATGCGGCCTGGTATCTGCGGATAAGGCGTTGGCTGATTGGTTTAGCCAAGGAGCGGCCTGAGCGGATAGAGGATTTCGGACTGGTGCTTTGCTCAGTGGCCGCATTGCGAGCTTGTGCTGATTGGCGGTCTGGCTCATGTCCACGGGAAGCTTGCGGACTGATGTATCCGCGGTGTGGGCTATTGCGGACTGGGCTTAGATCTTGGCTGAGGCCTTGTCGAGCTCTGGTGTTATAGTAGGTGCTTTGCTGTGGAGGTCTTTGGCGGACTGGTGTTTGGAGTCCGGGAGGAGGCTACTGCGTTGGGGCAGGTGTGCGAGTACCTTGCGAACTGCTGGTGGTCTGTGCTAGGGTGTTTGGCGGACGGGAGTTTATGTCCGCCATGCTCGCATTGGCCTTTGATGGTTTTGGACTTGGTCACACTCTGTGCCAAGACCATGGTGTCCGCAGTATCCTCCAAGTCCACTGTTGACCGGGCGGACTCGCTCTACCTTTGGTCGTGGACTTGTGGCGGATTGAGGCTGGAGTCTTGCGGACTGCCTCGGGTTTATGCGGACAGCCATTGAAGGTGGTTGTTGTCCTGCAGTGGTTGGAGGCTTTGCGGACTGATGCCTTGTCCGCATAGCTTGGGCAGACTGATGAGGGTTCTCCATTGATGTCTTGCTCCTGGCAGTTTTCCTTGGTATCCGGCTAAGTCCTTGCGGACTCGGCGGACGGTGTTTTGCTATCGCGCGGGCTAGGGTGGTGTCGCTATCTCTACGGCGGTGACAACACTCCTCACCTCGCCTATAAATAGGACCCCCTGGTAGGTCTACAGTAACTTGAGTGAACAGTAAATTGGGGTGGACAAGGAGCTGCGGTCTCAGATTTTCTGTCCGCGCGGATTGATTCGGGGCTGACGGTTTGCTGTGTGCAGGTCGCGCGGGTAGCTTCAAGGAGTCAGGAGTTTGGCTTTGACTTCGGTCAAGTACTTGGAAGTTGTACGGTCTCTGCGAATTCAGCAGGAGGTCGCTCTGCGGCTTGTCAACTCTGTTTCAACTTTGCCAGCTTCAATAACCTGTCCGCCGGCTTCAGGCGGGTAGGGGGTGTTCCTCAGTTCAGCTTCTGCTGGAGATGAATAACGTTGTGTCCGCGCGGCTTCGCGGCTTCGGCGGACTCCGTGGCTATTCGGCAGATTGCAGCTTAGCATGGGCGATCTCAGCGGACTCGGCGACCTCGGCAACCTCGGCGGTCTCGGTGGACTCCGGTGCTATCCGCCCGGCGTGAGTTTTAGTCATTTCTATTTACAGCTGTTATACTAGCGAAATCATGTCTCGCTATGTATGCCTCGTGTTGTAAAGAAGTGAATGATAATAGATCTGCTTGTGCTTCCATTGTTTGTTGGGTTAGCCTTATTCCTTGGTTTTTCCGCTGGTTTAACGTGAGAACTGGGTAGTGCCGAAGATATTAATTTGTTGATTGGGCTACCTTGCTGACCACGCTTGAGAAAATTTAACATGGTATCAGAGCGAGGTTCAGTTGTGTGAGCGGTAGTCAACCAGTGTTGTTACTCAGAACTTGAGTGGTGATCAACCTGTGTTGTTGCTCGGAGCTTCTGAAATGTTGCCAACAGGTGTTGCAATGGAAGGGAGCTTTGCAAGAGGTCTGAGCATTGAACTCTTAACGCCGACTAACTTCAAGAAGTGGAAGTCGTGCATGAAGAGTTATCTTCTTGGCGAGGAGCTGTGGGAAATCGTCGGTGGTGACGATAGACAGGAAGTGACTGCTGCTTTCGGTACTGCTGAGCAGGTTAGGCTCTGGAGGAAAACAAATGCTAAGGCAGAGTTTGTCCTCAAGAGGGCCGTGTCTCCGGAACTGTTTTATCACATCGTTGAATGTGAGTCGGCTGCTGATATTTGGACAACCATTGATGAGTTGTTCAATAGGAAGAATGTGGCGCGGCTTCTGTTTCTGGAGAATGAGTTGGCCAGGGCAACTCAGGGAGACCTTTCCATCTTGAAGTACTTCTTAAAGATGAAGAGCTTGTGTGTTGAGCTGTTAGCACTGGATCCTGATGAGCCTATCTCTGAGGCGAAGATGAAAAGGCACATTATCCGCGGCTTGCGGAAGGAGTATGTGGCCTTTGTGACATCTCTTCAAGGGTGGGCTACTCAGCCATCTTTGCTGGAGCTGGAGAATCTGCTTGCATCGCAGGAGAGCTTGGCAAGGCAGATGGCTAGAGTGAATCTTAACCAGGAAGGCAGCGAAGCTCTCTTCTCAGGCAAGAAGAAAGGATGGGAATGGAAGAAGAAGAAGAAGGTGCAGGTCGCTGGGGAGAAGGAGACTTCAACTTCATATTAGCCGGAGAGGAGCAATGCTCCTAAGGACTGGAAGAAGAATCTGAAGTGCTACTGGTGTCATCAGCGAGGGCACTTCAAGCGAGACTATAAGGTCAAACTGCAGCCTGGGCATGCTGCGGCAAATGAGGAAGCTTGCTCAAGAAGTGAAGAAGCATAATGGGGTGGAGCTTTCATGACGGGCACTTGTGTCCGGGTCTTGTCTGCTGAGGACTTCAACGGCGAGTGGATCGTGGACTCAGGGTGTGGTCATCACCTCACCGGAGACAAGTCAAAGTTCACCTCCATGCAGGCTTACTCAGGTAATGAAGCTATTATCACTGCTGATAATACTGTTTATGCAGTAGAGAAAGAGGGGGTCGTGTCTTTGGGTAGTGATCAGGGGCCACTCACGTTAAGGAGTGTGTATCACGTGTCAGGCATGAAGAAGAACCTCTTCTCGGTGACCAATGCGGTGGACGCTGGTTATCACGTTCTGTTTGGGACAACAGACGTGAGGTTCCTTCGCAACATATCAGCGGTTAAGGCTGATGTTGCTCATGTAGGGAGGAGGGTGAAGAACTTGTTTGTTCTTGCCACCAATTCGTATGTTGATCGTATGAGGGCCAATGATAGCGCTGCTATCTGGCATGAGAGGCTGGGGCATGTTGGCATGGACAAGATGAAGGTGATGGCTAGTAGAAGTTTGGTGAAGGGGTTGCCTAAGTTGTCCTCCTTTGGTGATGGGCATGTTTGCGCGGGCTGTCAATACGGTAAGGCACATCGCCTTCCATTTGATAAATCACAAACAAGGAGCAAGAAACCATTGGAGTGCATTCATGGCGACCTGATGGGACAGACGGTTACTGACAGCATTGGTGGAAGCAGATACATGCTTGTCTTGGTTGATGACTACTCAAGGTATACTTGGGTGTACTTCTTAAAGGAGAAGTTGGAAGCCTTTCGTTTGTTTGTGGAGTTTAAGGAGTTGGTAGAAGGCCGGCTTGGCTTGCGGATTAAGAAGCTTAGAACTGATAATGGGGGTGAGTTTGTCTCCTCCGGGTTTTCTAACTTCTGCAGGAAGCACGGGATCCAACGGGAGCTTACTTGTGCTCACACTCCACAACAAAATGGGGTAGCAGAGCGGAAGATCCGTCATCTGATGGAGACCTGCAAATGCTGGCTTCATGCGAAAGATATCCCAAGGTCCTTTTGGGCGGAGGGGATGTCTTGTGCTGCCTACGTCATCAACAGGATGCCACTCAGCCCTATCAACATGAAGACTCCTTTTGAGCTGTTGCTGAAGGAGAAGCCGAGTGTGGGACACCTTCGGGTGTTCGGTTCAACTTGCTACGTGCATGTCCCGGATGGTTCACGGACTAAGCTAGATGAGAAGGCAAGGAAGCTTGTCTTTGTTGGCTACGATGAGCGGAAGAAGGGATGGAAATGCATGGACCCTATGACGAAGAAGTTCGTGGTGTCAAGAGACGTTGTCTTTGACGGTCTGACGTCATATGGAGGTAGCTCGGTTGAGCTAACCGGAAGTAGCAAGGTTGATGAAGCACTGGTGGTAGCTGCTGAAGGCTTGGAAGAGGAGCTTGCTGTTTCACCAGCAGCTCTTGTTGCTTCTAACTCCGAGGCTGAGCCTTCTGGCTCAGGAAGCAGGGGGAGCACTGCTCCATGCTTTCCCCAAGTAGGAGTTGAGCCCGAAGAAGCAACGGAAGCAGTGAGCAAGGAGCCGACCCTTCGGAGATCAAAGAGGGTTGTTAAGCCACCGGCTCGGTACTGTGATGGGAATGCAGTGAGCTTTGTCTCCTGCTTCTTTGCAGGTCCTCTGGATGAGCGAGAGCCTGCAAAATTCAATGAGGCCACTGGAGTGAAGGAGTGGGAAGGTGCCATGCAAGAAGAGATTGATGCTCTGAAGAAGAATGAAACCTGGGACCTTGTGCCCAAGGTTGATGACATTACTCCGGTTACTTGCAAGTGGGTATATAAGTTGAAGAAGAAGGCTGATGGGAGCATTGATAGGTTCAAGGCTCGCCTGGTCGCTAGAGGATTCTCACAACAGTATGGAGAAGACTATGAGGAGACATTCAGTCCAGTTGCGAAGATGACTTCAATTAGAGTGGTGATCGCCTTGGGTGCTAGCAAGGGATGGAGGTTGTCGCAACTCGATGTGAAGAATGCTTTTCTTTACGGAGAGATTGACAAGGACATCTTCATGGATCAGCCGCTTGGTTTTGTCTCTGAAAAACATCCGGACTATGTCTGCAAACTCAGGAAGGCTCTCTATGGGTTGAAGCAAGCTCCTAGAGCTTGGTATGGGAAGATTGCAGAGTACTTGCAATTCTGTGGATACCTTGCTTCTAACTCGGATTCAAGCTTGTTTGCCAAGAAGAAGGGGGAGCTACTTGTCTTGGTCCTGCTGTATGTGGATGACATGATCATCACAGGGAATTCGGAGGGGTAAGTAGCAAGGCTCAGGGCCGAGCTTGCTATACGCTTCGAGATGAAAGACTTGGGAGAGCTTCATCACTTTCTCGGTATTGAAGTGGAGAGGAAGGAGTGCGGGTTTATCATTAGCCAAAAAGGGTATGTAGATCGCATTGTGAAGCGGTTCGGCATGGGAGAAGGGAAGAAGTGCTCTACTCCACTAGAACCTGGGCAGAAGATTCGACGAGATGAGGGAAGGGTTCTTCATGATCCCTTGGTGTTCAGGGCACTTGTTGGGAGCTTGATTTACCTGACGATTACAAGGCCGGATATTGCTTATGTTGTTGACCGAGTAAGTCGGTATATGGCTGAACCAAGGCAATCTCATCTAGTAGCGGCGAAGGGAATTCTGAAGTATGTCAAGGTGACTTCTTACATGGGACTCCTATATGGAAGGGACTCGAAGTTTGTGTTGCTTGGGTACACGGATGCTGACTATGGCGGTGATTCGGATGATCGGAGGTCTACTTCAGGTTATGTGTTCACTTGATGTTCAGCTAGCATCTCGTGGTGTAGCAAGAAGCAGGACTCAGTGTCAGTCTCAACGACGGAGGCAGAGTATAAGGCTTCGGCCTTGGCTGCTCGGGAAGCCATCTGGTTGAGGAGGCTTATAGAGGATGTTCATGAAGAAGTGCAAGGGCCTACTTTACTCCAGTGTGACAATGAGAGTGCTCTCAAACTGGTTAACAATCTAGTGTGTCACGCCAGGACCAAGCATATAGAGATTGATCACCACTTCATCAGGGAGAAGGTGTTGGAGGGATCTATGCTGGTCGGGCATGTACGTAGTGAAGATAATCTTGCTGACATCTTCACGAAGCCACTGTCGAAGGGGCCCTTTGAGCGCTTGCGCAGCTTGCTAGGCTTGGTCACCACTTCCCACTTCAAGGGGGAGTGTTAAAATCTGTGAAGTGGAAGTGGTTGACGGGACAGGCCGGGCAGCCTGGGCGGACAGCTTTGGCTGACTAGGCGGACTGGGCGGACTGTGATGTGCGGCCTAGTGGAAGGTCTAGTGGAAAGCCGGCTGTCTTCTGAGCGGGTTGCACAGGTGAAGTCCGCGGACTATGCGGCCTGGTATCTACGGATAAGGCGTTGGCTGATTGGTTTAGCCACGGAGCGGCCTGAGCGGATAGAGGCTTTGCGGACTGGTGCTTTGCTCAGTGGCCGCGTTGCGAGCTTGTGCTGATTGGCGGTCTGGCTCATGTCTGCGGGAAGCTTGCGGACTGATGTGTCTGCGGTGTGGGCTGTTGCGGACTGGGCTTAGAGCTTGGCTGAGGCCTTGTCAAGCTCTGATGTTACAGCAGGTGCTTTGCTGTGGAGGTCTTTGGCGGACTGGTGTTTGGAGTCCGAGAGGAGGCTGCTGCGTTGGGGCAGGTGTGCGAGTAATGAAAGAAATTGTACCTAATCACCTAGAGGGGGGGGGTGAATAGGTGACCTTAATCTTTTTAAATTTTTAGGCAGAATTAATCACAGCATTCACAGAACTTTAAACAGCATACATAGAATCAGTCACACACACAGAGTACACACAGTTTTATAGTGGTTCCCCAAGGTCTGGGTACATCCACTTTCCCCCTTCGCCTATCTAGTAGTGTACTAGATTCGGCCCAACTTCTCCACTATTCCTCAGATCCTCACATCTTACACTCAGAACCCCAAATAGGTTCCTATAGCTCAGAGTGATCCCACTCCTACAACTCAGGCACACAGCCCTACCACTCAGTCTTCACAAAGACCTACACTCAGCCTTCAACAAGGCCTACACTCAGAGAAAAGTATCTCCTACACTCAGGCACAAAGGCCCTACCACTCAGCCTTTATAATTTCAGGCTTACAACTCAGATCCCTTAGGATCCTACAAGAAATTAAGATTACAAAGTATATACCCACAACTCAGAATGAGAGAGAAGAGTTGACAGGTTTCTTGATGAGTTCTTGGAAGAAATTTGCTGAGATCAACCTCCCTTGGCTTCCTTCAAAGCTTCTTGAATTTAGAACACAATATGGTTGAGTCTCTATGCAGCTGATCTTCAATCACTGCTAACTTAAGAATCAGATCTCAATCTGAAACTTTTTTCACAGCTTGGTTCAACAGCTGTCTACTTAGAAGGAGCTCTCTCTCTCCAACTTCTTAGATCTTCACTTGAAGGTCTTCTTCTAGTTGTATTGTTCTTCACTTTGTTGATTTTCTAACTCTTTCATCTGTTGAAGGTATAAGCCTTTATATAGACTTTCTTCATGGTGACCGGCTGATCCGGTTTCTAACAACTTTCTGACAACTCTGACAGTTGCAGTAGACCGGCTGGAATGGCAGCTGTCAAGTCATCCAATCACTTCTTGAATTTTCTGTAACTGTCTGAAAGTGTCGAGACAGTCAGTCTTTAAGTGTCGACATTGATAGACTAAGTGTCGACACAAGTAGACTAAGTGTCGACACTAGCCTTTATGGTGTCGACACAACTCCTTGTGTTCTAGAATCTGCTTCTCGACATTGATCCTGTGTGTCGATACAAGTCCTTCTTCTTTGATACTTAGCTGATTTCTTGTAAGTGTCGACACAACTCCTTTGTGTCGACACATCTTCTTGTGTGATACTTGCTGAGTGTCGACACATTTTCTTAGTGTCGACACATGCCTTCTGTGTTGATACTTGCTGAGTGTCGACATATTTTCTTAGTGTCGACACTTATATTTGGACTTCATTGAAATTTGCTGAGTGTCGACACAGCCTCCTAGTGTCGACACTTTCTTCATGTGTTGAGACTTTTGCTGTGTGTCGACACATTATTCATTATGTCGACACTTGTACTTAAACTTTGTTGAAGTTTGCTGAGTGTCGAAACAGCCTTCTAGTGTCGACACTTGTGCTTGAACTTTGTTGATGTTTTGCTGAGTGTCGACACAGCCTCCAAGTGTCGACACTTGTACTTGAACTTTGTTGATGTTTTGCTGAGTGTCGACACAGCCTCCAAGTGTCGACACTTTTGATGTCGACAAAGTTCCTCTGGGTGTCGACACTGCTTCTAAGTGTCGACATAGCTTCTCTGGACATTTCTTCATTGTGTGTCGACACAACCTGTATGTGTAAACACTTTCCTTCTGGTGTCGATTCTGCATTCCTGGTGTCGACACAATTACTCCAAGTGTCGACACTGCTTCTCTGGGTGTCGACACAAGCCTTCTTAAGTGTCGACACGTTTCTTCTGGGTGTCGACACATGGACTTAGAAACTTTTCACCTTTCCCTGCAAATACTTAACCTGCATAACTAAACTAAAAACACATCAAATACATTTTGATGTATATCATTGAGTAGGGTGAGGCTTCTTCAAATCAGGTACATGTATTCCAATGTACCCAACAAGTACCTTGCGGACAGCTGGAGGTCTGTGCTAGGGTGTTTGGCGGACGGGAGTTTATATCCGCCATGCTCGCATTGGCCTTTGATAGTTTTGGACTTGGTCACACTCTGTGCCAAGACCATGGTGTCTGCAGTATCCGTCAAGTCTGCTGTTGACCGGGCGGACTCGCTCTACCTTTGGTCGTGGACTTGTGGCGGATTGAGGCTGGAGTCTTGCGGACTGCCTCGGGTTTGTGCGGACAGCCATTGAAGGGGGTTGCTGTCCTGCAGTAGTTGGAGGCTTTGCGGACTGATGCCTTGTCCGCATAGCTTGGGCGGACTGATGAGGGTTCGCCATTGATGTCTTGCTCCTGGCGGTTTTCCTTGGTATCTGGCTAAGTCCTTGCAGACTCGGCGGACGGTGTTTTCCTATTGCGCGGGCTAGGGTGGTGTCGCTATCTCTAGGGCGGTGACCACACTCCTCACCTCGCCTATAAATAAGACCCCCCTGGCAGGTCTACAGTAACTTGAGTGAACAGTAAGTTGGGGTGGGCAAGGAGCTGCGGTCTCAGTTTTTCTGTCTGTGCAGATTGATTCAGGGCTGACGGTTTCTGTGTGCAGGTCGCGCGGGTAGCTTCATGGAGCCAGGAGTTTGGCTTTGACTTCGGTCAAGTACTTGGAAGTTGTGCGGTCTCTGCGGATTCAGCAAGAGGTCGCTCTACGGCTTGTCAACTCTGTTTCAACTTTGTCAGCTTCAATAACCTGTCCGCCGGCTTCAGGCGGGTAGGGGGTGTTCCTCAGTTCAGCTTCAGCAGGAGACGAATAACGTTGTGTCCGTGCGGCCTCGCGGCTTCGGCGGACTCTGTGGCTATTCGGCGGATTGCAGCTTAGCGTGGGCGATCTCAGCGGACTCGACGACCTCGGCGACCTCGGCGGTCTCGGCGGACTCCGGTGCTGTACGCCCGGCTTGAGTTTTGGTGCTTTCTGTTTACAGCTGTTATACTAGCGAAATCATGTCTCGCTATGTATGCCTCGTGTTGTAAAGAAGTGAATGATAATAGATCTGCTTGTGCTTCCATTGTTTGTTGGGTTAGCCTTGTTCCTTGGTTTTTCCGCTGGTTCAACGTGAGAACTGGGTAGTGCCGAAGATATTAATTTGGTGTTTGGGCTACCTTGCTGACCACGCTTGAGAAAATTTAACAGAAGGGGCCTCAGAAGTAAGCACGAGGACACAACCCAACCAACCATCTATACCACATCTCAACACAAACCAACTAGTGACGGTCAACACTGCACTTACATCCATTTACAATACTACCCATAGGGAGACTACGCTGTAAGTATTGGACTACTACATTTCATTCTAACCATCATACATACTCATGGCCAAGGCTTATCCTTCTATTTGTCATTCCAAATGATTTCAACATATTACAATCATGATGTGCATTAATAATAATCTACCAATTTATATCCAGTCATTTCATTCATCATAATATAAACAGGGTGCGCATTTATAATAATCTATCAATTTCAGCAAGTCATATCATGCATTAAAGCTTGCTCCACAATTCAGTTTTATGAAATCTAATTAACAAGATTTATCATCATAGCACTACGGTGGTCAGCATAAAATAGTTCATCAAAAATCTAGAGTTAATTAGCAACATCGATTCCACCGAATTCAAATTCATATTTTATAAACCCCAGAATTTAAGTGCAGAATAAATCTGGACACCAACTTAGACCGGAGATTCCCGAAGCTACATTAATCCAGTGAATACGTATAACCCCTCAATGGAAAGGTCTTTCCATGGGTTACAACTTTCATATTCAACCCACAACCCAGATTTGAGTGTATCCTAGTTGAAATCAGCCTTGACGTCTGCTGCGTACAGAACACAATTTCTGCATGCAGGATTTATCGGACGTCATGTTCGTTCAGACGTTCCTGTGGATACACACTTCGCATGAAGACGTGCAACTACTCGTTGGAAAGGTATTTTCAAGGGCTTCAACGTTCGTGTTTACCTGAAAGCCCATATCTGGACATATCCTACTTGAAAATGGTCAAGACGATCGCTGCGCGCAGAATACAGATTTTGTCTGCATCTTAAAGAGGAATGAACAGCATCAGTTCATCTTCCTCCTCAAGTCGATCTTCGAAAAATCACTCCAGAAATTCCTTCTCCCTTATTCACCCTCAAGGGGCCAAGATTCTTCACGAAACCATCCACCCATCATCACATAAAAGAAAGGGGAGGTTGAAGTGATCTAAAACCTAGAACACATGTCCTAGCATGGCCGTCCCTAGAAAACTCCTTTTCTCCATCAAGACTCTCTTGAGTCGATATCTCTCCCAAGAAAATAACTAAAGATCTAGCACCAAGGGAGAGGGTAGGAAGCTCACCTCATTTCCAACGTTTCCACCATTTCCTACCATGGATCTCGTGACTCTTCTCGGTGGCATCTTCTTTTCCATGGCGGCGGCGGATCTTCTCCTCTACAACTAGATCCAGCGACTTCCTTCTCTCAACAGGAGTTTCTCTCAGAAAAACGGCTGGAATAATGAGTGAAAATGGCTAGGGTTATCACTTCCCCTTTTATATAAAAGTGACACGGGTAGGGACACGCCCGTGTACTTACCCGTGTCCTGCTTAGGCAAAGCGTTACGACAGTTTTTATGCATCGGTTCAATACTCGACACGATACACTGGTGTGACACGCCCGTGTCGGCTCAGCCACGCCCGTGACATGGGGCATGTAATCCACTCGAGATTTACTCAAGAGGACTTACTCGAGAGAAAACCAACTACTCGATTACACGGATTGGACACGCCCGTGACAGCCCAGTCACGCCCGTGACATGGGGCGTGTAACCCTCTCTAGACTTACTCGAGAGGACTTACTCGAGAGAAAATGAACTACTCGAGTACTCAGATATGACATGCCCATGTCACAGGGATGACACGCCCGTGTCACCCCCTCTTACTCGAGTACGTTTCCACCTACTCGAGTATATTTCGACCTACATGAGAAATACTCGAGGATGAGCGGGACACGCCCTATGATACGTCCGTGTCACAGGCCGTGTACCCCATACTTCACACTTGACGTTCGTCGAGCACTGTTCATCAACCAGAGGGAACACACTCCCTCCAACACGCTTGTGTAGGATGGGACACGCGTGTGACATGCCCGTGAAATGGGGCATGTCTTGCCCGAACACTTCATCGAACCCATTTTCGTCGACCTTGCGACTGCTACGCACCCGAGTAGGTTACGCCCTGGGACACGCCTGTGTCCCAGGCCATGTCACAAAAAAATTTGCTAATCCCAGACTTTTGGTTGTTACATGCTCCCCAATTTTCCGCACTCCCCGGAGCCCAAGTCAGCTCTCCTGGCTCAAAATCACGCACAAGGGGCCTAGTGCGATTCGGGACGTTACATGTTGTGGTGGGGTCCTACAGTCAATTTGATGCCCTAAGGTCAAACACTAGAGGTGGTTAAAAGAATGAGCTAAATGCAGACTAAGGTGATCTCTCCCTCATTTTTTGGTCTTCTTGGGCTTCCTAGTGTTTTGTCATGACCTAGTCATGAAAAAACCACTCTTAAGGGTCTAGAAGTTTGAGAGATGTTACAAATCCCAATGCATAAAAATAAAAATTTCACCCCTGAAATTAAGGTTAGGCCTACGGGGTTTCTACTAAAGTAAAAGTATGTAACATCCCTTGGAATTTGAATGTATACCTGACTCGAAGAGATCCGGGTACCTTTACTGCATCAGGTCCCATGGCTCCCAGGTGTGCTCCTCCTTCCCATGATTCCTCCATATGAACTTGACTAGCGGGACCTTCTTGTGCCATAATACCAACACCGCTATATAATCGATCCTGACCGGCTCCATGCTGACTGATCGATCTGAAGCCACCGGGCCATCTGTAGTGGAAATCAGCTGCTCAGGTCGTAGTAGAGCCCTCCGAAGTGACAAGATGTGAAAGACGTCGTGCAATCCTGATAAGTCTGGCGGCAGCTCCAATCTGTAAGTCAAGGGGTTGATCCACTCCAGTATCCTGTAAGGCCCCATGTATCTCAGACTGAGTTTCTTTCGTTCGCGTACCCGCGAGACTCCATGCATCGGTCGTATCTTTAAGAAAACCCGGTCTCCCTCCTGGAACTCCACCTGATGATGTCGCACATCATAGAATTTGGCTTGTCAGCTCTGGGCCTCGAACATCCTATCATGGATCAATCTCACCTGAGCAATTCTCTACGAACTCTGATCTGAGTGCCTTTAGATCCTCATCCTGGATCAAACCTAGTGGGGTCCTGTATCTCCGTCCGTACAATGCCTTGTAGGGGTCCATGCCTATGCTGGACTGATGACTGTTGTTGTAGGAGAACTCGATCAGCGGCAATTGTCTCTCCCATGGCTCTCCGCGGTACAAAATGCATAGGCGCGGAAGATCCTCTAGTGTTCGGTTAGTACGCTCCGCCTGCCCATCCGTCTGAGGGTGGAAGGTCGTGTTTAATGTCAACTGAGAGCCCAGGTAAGCCTGGACCGAACTCCAATCCTTGGATGTAAACCATCCATCCTGATCTGAGACGATCGTCCTGGGCACCCCATGGTAGCAGACAAACTGCTCCACAAATCTCCGCACTAGATTGCCGACTGGAGCATCCTTTCTAACTGGAAAAAACTTGTTCACCTTCGTCAACCTATCGACAATGACGCAGATTGAGTCATTCCCCGCATGATATTAAGGCAGCCTATGTATGAAATCCATGGCTATGTCCTCAAACTTCCACTACGACACCGGAAGTGGCTGCAAAAATCCGGTCAAACTCTTGCTCTCCATCTTTACGGACAGACAAGCCTCGCAATGCATCACAAAGTATGAGATGTCCTTCTTCATGTCCGACCAATATATTTTCATCTTCAGATCAGCTGCCATCTTCATGATCCTCGGGTGCACCGAATATCTGCTGCAGTGAGCCTCTATCATGATATCCTCCCGAATTCGTCCTCCTGCCGGTATATAAACTCGGCCCCTAAAGCATAGCAGCCCGTCTCTCAGAGAGTAATCTCCTTCCATGCCATCCTCCATGGCCCTAAATACCTACTCCATCCTCGCATCCAGCCTCTGCCCATCCCTGATGAGATCTCGAATGTCGTCGGTGGTACTCATCGATGCCAGGTACTCCTCATAAAGCTCTGGATCATCCTCGAATACTAGAGATATCTGCATTTCTTCCAACATCTGTACCAACTCCATAGCCATCAACTGAGGCCCTGCTCCTGGTGTAGTGCCTTTCCGGCTCAGAGCGTCTGCTACCATATTGGCCTTCCCTGGATTTTAGTGCATGGTGTACTGATAGTCCGACAAAAACTCTACCCAGCATCTCTTTTGAATGTTCAGCTCCTTTTGTGTGTCAACATACTTCAAATTATTGTGATTCAAAAAAATATCACAATGTACACTATAGATAAAGTGCCGCCAGATCTTCAGCGCGAAGATAACCGCTCCCATCTCCAAGTCATTCATTGGGTAGTTCTGCTTGTGTTTCTTCAGCTGTATGGAGGAATAAGCTATCACGTGCCTGCTCTGCATCAGAATGGCACCCATCCCCTGATACGACATGCCAGTATAAACCTGAAATCCTTCCTTCCCAGATGGAAGGGCAAGGATAGGGGCTGAGGTAAGCCGACCCTTCAGCTCCCGGAAGGCAACCTCGCACTGCGGTGTCCAAACAAAAGGAGTCTCCGTCTTCGTCAGGGATATGAGTGGGAGATATATCACAGAGAATCCCTCAACGATCTTCGGGTAGTAACCGGCAAGTCCTAGGAAACTTCTCACATCATTGACCGTCTTCAGCGGTGGCCAATCCCGTACTGCCTGAACCTTTGCCAGATCCACTGCCAGTCCTGCTCCACTGATAATATTTCCCAAGATAGCCACCTCCTTCAACTAAAATTGGCACTTGCTGAACTTGGTATACATCCTGTGCTCCATGAGCCTCTCTAGAGTTAGTGTCAAATGGCGCGCATGCTCCTCCTCGGTCCTCGAATAAATGAGGATTTCATCAATAAGTACTATGACGAAAACATCCAGATAGGCATCGAATACCCGATTCATCAAACTCATGAATGCGGATGGACATTTATGAACCCGAAGGGCATCACGGTGAACTCATACAACCCATATCTACTGCTGAAAGCGGTCTTCAGAATGTCCTCCTCCTGAATTCGTAGCTGGTAGTATCCTGTCCTCAGATCCAGCTTCGAAAACCAGTGAGCACCCTCTAACTGGTCAAACAGCTCGTCAATTCTCGGCAGTGGGAACGTGTTCCGGACCGTCAGCCTGTTCAGTGCCCTGTAATCGATGCACAGTCGAAGTGTCCCATCCTTCTTCTTCAAGAACAACAGCAGAGCTCCCCATGGTGAAGAGCTCGTCATGATAAACCTGGCTTCCACTAGCTCCTACAACTGACTTCAAAACTCAACCAAATCCTCTGGGGCCATCTTATAAGGAGTTATGGATATCGGCTTAGCCCCTAGCACGATTTGTATCTGGAAATCCTTCTCTCGATGCGACAGAAACCCATGACAACTTCTCCGGAAATACATCAACAAATTCCACACAACCAGAATACTAGCAATGGGTTCCTTGGCCTCGTCCATCTCGAACAACACCTGATAGAGTTCATCTCCCTGAGAGTAAAAGGCGAGAAGCTGGGATAAAACCTTTGATGGTTGTGTAAGTGTCTCCATATCTTAGCACAACCCTCCTTACTGGGCAATCAATCTGCGCATGGTTCCAGGCGAGCCATGTCATGCCCGGGACGAGATCAAGATCTGGAATCCTAATGATTGTTATTGGATCCTCGAAGATTACACCATCAATGGTCACTCTCAAAACGCACATGGTCGTAGACTGGTCCTCCATCCCGTTGGTGAGACGCACCCTCCTAAAGACTCTCTCATAGCTCTCGATATGGTCCAGGTCTCTAATAAACTCCTCCGAAACAAAATTGTGTGATGCTCCAGTGTCAAATATGGTGTGGATGGGCTTACCACACACCATCACTATCCCTGCGTTAGTTAAGTTTTTCTTCTTAGATATCTAGTTTCATTTTCCTTACTAATTCTATAGTTTTATATTCATGTCATTTATCTTCTAGAAAGGAAAGAAACTTAAAATTTACTGGCATACCTACTGTAACGCCCCGAAACTCAAAAGAGCGACGGGGGACGTTTTGGGCCAGTTTTGGGTTCTGCAAGTAGGCACACGACCTGGGACACGGGCATGTCACAGGGCGTGTCAGGCTGGGTTTGAAGTTTTGGTCGAGAGGCCAATGATTTTGGAGTCGACGATCGTCGAGCAGTGAACACGGCCTGCGACACGGACGTATCACAGGGCGTGTCAAGGCCGTGTCGACGATCGGCCCAGGGTGTCGATGAAATTCGCTCGACATTGTGTCAAGACAAGGCACACGGCCTGCGACACGGGCGTGTCGCAGGGCGTGTCGACCCGTGTCGACACTCATCCCGCGAAGTCAACACTGCGTTCGACGAAGTGTCGAGACATGTCACACGACCTGTGACACAGGCGTGTCGCACGGCGTGTCGACCCGTGTCGACACTCACCCCGGGGAGTCGACGAATTGCGCTCGACGAAGCGTCGAGAGAAGGCACACGGCCTAGGACACGGGCGTGTCCAAGGCCGTGTCATCAGGTCGACGATCTTCGCTCGACGAAGTGTCGAGTGTCGAGACCGTGTACACGGCCTGGAGCCCAGGCATGTTGAGGTGACACGGGCAAGGACACGGGCGTGTCCAAGAACCCGTGCAGTGCTCGGGTTGTTTTCGGGGAAAATCGATGGGGGTACACGGCCGGCCATACGGCCGTGTCAGGTGGAACACGGGCATGTCAGGTCGAACACGGGCGTGTTCGATGCTCGTGTGTTGTTCCAGGCACGTCGATTTTGACGACGAATGAGGCACACGACCATGGACACGGGCGTGTTCCAGGTCGTGTGCGGTCCATATTGGGCATTTCAGTCCCGAATCAAAGCCGTTCAGTTCTTTAATTGGTGATCCAACGGCTGGGGTTTGATCATGATGGGATATACCCGGGATTGGGCCATAGAAACCCTCACTTTTCATGAGTGGTTGTCTTTCTAAAACTTAGAGAGAGAGGAGAGCCAAGGAAGGAAGAAGAAGCTAGATCCGGCCATTGGAGGAGCTTCGAAGCTCCAAATCGCGTGCCGACTCCGGATCCACGGAGGCAAAGCTAGTGCGGTGCTTTTCATCCACTTACGTTTCCATGGCGCCAAAGAAGAACGCAAGGGTAATGATTCTCTTCTTGAGCATGAGTAGCTCTCTTTCTTTGCATAGGAAGCCCGCTCTCGCGAGTTTGCGGTGAGTTGGAGGCATTCCTTCGGGTAGATATGTGAAGTCCCCGTTGTTTAGAGTCCGTAAGCGAGAACGGACATAAGCATGTTGTGTAAAGCCTATCCGGACATGTTGGTCTGGATCGGTGATGTTGCATTGCATAATGCCGGAGAAGACTCCGTGCTATTGGTTGTTTTTCGGGTTTTCTACACGGTAGATTGCAACAGGGAGCCTTGGGGATTAACCCAAAGGTGCACCCAGAAAACTGGGCGGATGCGTGATCTTGCCAACTTGGTGGCCTGAGAGCCAACTTGAACATAACCGGGTTATGTGAAATGTGATGGAAACGGGACTCGGGAGAGGTTTGACCTGCACATATGGTTTAAATTACCGTTGCGGGCGCATATGGTTTAAATTACTGTTGCGTTGTGAGCACGGGTTAGATGGAACCATACCCGTTCTATGTCGTTCGGATTAGAGCCGTTGGCATAGATGAGAGTCTTCGGCGGTCTATGGTTTTAATTACCGTGACGCATGCCGGGAAGACAACCTGCTCATTGATTGGCCGTCCAAAGGGATGGTGGTGAGTCGGCAGACTTAGACTGCGTTCACCGAGAATGTGCCCTGAGTGCATGGGGTGTGTGGCCGTATGAGCCTACGCCTGTGTTGAATTGAATATTGTTTTATTACTCGCATATGCTAATGAAATGCAGGGAAGGAGCATCGCCGCCCCGAGTTGGGGGCGGGATCGTTATAATTTGGTCAGCATTGCTGACCGTTGCCTTGTTTTGCCACCGTGTGGTGGTTTGTTGCTTGCAGGTGCTGCTGGACCAAGCAGTCAATAGCGTGCTAAAGCCCAATTTTGCGAATCGGCCCTCGAAGGCCTAATTGGAGTGTTTACTGCTTTATTCCTGTATGACCGGCCTGCGTGCCGAGGTTTGTAAAACATGTAATATCAAGTGAACAATTTTGCAAGGCCTTAAGGCTTGTACTGGTGTATGTATAACATTCCTTTTTGGTATTAGTGGACATTCATGCTTCTGTGCTGGGTTTTTTATTGCAACTTATTAATCTGCTTCCGCTAGAATGCTCTGTGTAGGACGTGTTGATTGGTTGGATGGTTTCCATGAGTAACCAACCGGCTTGTTTGTAGTATATGGCGTCGGGCCCCGGCCGAACCTACTGCTATATGCTATGTGACGGATAGGGGGTATTATAATTTGGTATCAGACTACTGGTTTTGGTCGGGCTTAAGATGAATTCGTGGGCGAATTCTTTTTAAGGGGTGGTGAGCACATTGTGTGTGTCATCATTATAACAGTAAAAGAACCCATGAATGTCCAATTAGGAATGCAAATACACGTGTTTGAGGAACCTGCGTGTTCCTATAATTGTTGTTTGCAATTTTATTTGGTCGCTTAACGGTGTTTTGTACCACTATAGGTGACCAGAAGTGGTGTTGGGCCATCGGAATGCCGAGTTTCTGAGGCTAGCAGTGCACAAGATGTTGCTCCTGCAATACCTCTATCGGCTGAGAACATACGATTAGTGGCCGAAGCAGTGTTGGCCGTGATTAATGCGCAGCCTGCAAGGCAAACGCAGTAGCCCGCTCCTGCGATGGAGCAGGTACCGCTGCAAGAGGCTGAGCTGAGGAGAGTGGAACAAGTGGTAGTTGAACCGTTGGTGCCAAGGAGGGCAACCGAGAGGCAGATTAAGCATGTAATGAGCTTTAACCCTCCGGTATTCTCGGGGTTGGGAACCCCATCTCAAGCTGAATACTGGCTCTCCAGTGTGAAGAGAGTCATGACAGCAATGGAGACGGAGGAGTGGCAAATGACCATCATCGCTACGTTCCTTCTGGACGGTGAAGCGAGAATGTGGTGGGAAGGATTGGAGCTGCACTTACTGAGAGGTAGGCAACTTGGTGATGTCTCGATGGAGGAGTTCTCGAGATTGTTCTTGGCTAGAAACCTTCCTTCGACGCAGAGGATAGCGTTGGAGAACGAATTTCTGAAGTTGGTTCAGGGTGAGAAGTGCGTGGATGAATATCTCCACGAGTTTACTCGTTTGAGTCGATATGCTAGCTCCACTATTGTGGATGAGGAGAGAAAGACTAATCGCTTCTACGAGGGGTTGAGAGATGAGTTGAGGTTACTACTCTCGGGGCCGATGACGCAGGGTTTCTTAACCTTGGTCAACACGGCCCGGTCCTTGGAAAAGGACATGAAGAATGTGCAGGCAAAGAAAAGCTTGGGCGAGAAGAAATCTGGGTTCAAAGTGTCGACTACTTTAAAGTCTGGCTATCAAAGATTCTTCAAGAAGCATAAGACTTCGGGTCCAGCTCCTTCTGGTGCTTCTGGGGCGACTACGAGTCGGACCCCGGGGGCATGTTTTACTTGTGGAAAGACGGGGCACTTTGCCCGTGATTGTTGGAGCGGACGTCCCAAGTCCGAAAGAAAGCCGGGAGCTACCTATGAAGAGAAGGGCAAGGCGGTGGAGTCGACCACGTCCCACTATGCTCCGGCCCAACCAAGGGTGTATAATCTTGTCCAACATGAGGCCATCAAACAGGCCGATGTGGTGACAGGTACGGTTCAATTTATAACAAGTCAATTTCTTTAAATACTTGTTATGCACATGTTACCTTACCACTGCTTGTTTAGGATTTGTTTTGATTTGTGAAAATCCTGCAAGAGCACTCTTCTATACGGGAGCTTCACACTCCTTCTTGTCTGAAGGATTTTTATCACGCATCGGAGTCCCTTCTTCGATGGCGAAGGATAAGTTGGATGTGTTGTTGCCCAATGGGTGTTCGATATGCGCGGATAGGATCTACGATGTTAAGATTCGTATTGGGAATCAGGAGTTCGATCTACAGGCGTCTTTACTTCCATTGGTGGAGTTCGACGTTATATTTGGCATAGACTGGCTCTCGGAGCAGCAGGCCTATATTGACTGCGGTCGCAAGGAAGTCAAGCTGGGAGCAAGTCGTGAAACGACTTTTACGGGCTTAAAGGGGTCGAGAAAGACGTTGATGTCTGCTCTTCAGGTGGTGAAGGCGATTCGTGCCGGTGCAGAACTGTTCTTTACACTAGTGCAGGTTGCAAAGTCGAAGCCTGCGTTGGATAGTATTTCAGTGGTGTCGGAATACCCTGATGTGTTCCCCATAGATCTTCCTGGAGTCCCGCCTCAACAGGAGATAGATTTCATGACTGAGCTAGTGTCAGGTGCAAATCCTGTGTCATGATCTACTTATCGGCTAGCGCCTAAGGAAATGGCGGAGCTGAAAGTTCAACTGTAATAGTTGTTGGAGCAAGGGTATGTGCGCCCGAGTTCTTCGCCTTGGAGCGCACCGGTCCTATTTGTTAAGAAGAAGGACAGAAGCTTGAGGATATGTATTGATTATCGGGAGCTCAACAAGTTGACGGAGAAGAACAAGTACCCGATCCCCCGGATCGATGATCATTTTGATCAGTTGGTAGGGTCGACGGTGTACTCGAAGTTGGATCTCAAGGCTGGGTACTATCAGCTGCGAATAAGGGAGAGTGATATCCCGAAGACAGCATTCAGTACGAGATACGGGCATTATGAGTTTACGGTCATGCCGTTTTGGCTGACTAATGAGCCGTCCGTGTTCATGGATTTGATGAACAGGACTTTCAGGTAGTACTTGGACCACTTTGTGATCGTCTTTATCGACGATATTTTGGTGTACTCGCAAAGTGAGGAAGATCACTTCAAGCATCTTCATTTGGTTTTGTAGACGCTAAGGAGGAATCAGTTGTATGCCAAGTTCTCGAAGTGCGAGTTTTGGTTATCCTCAGTGGCGTTCCTCGGGCATATAGTGAGTGGAGAGGGTATTGCTGTGGATCCGGCAAAAATTGTTGCAATACGGGAGTGGCCTGAGCTTGCTACGGTAGCGGAAGTGTGGAGCTTTTTGGGGCTTGCCGGCTATTATAGGCGCTTCGTAGAGAACTTCTCGCGGATAGCGTTACCTCTCACTACTTTGACGAGGAAGGAGCATAAGTTCGTTTTTACGGCGGAGTGCGCGCGAGCTTTTGAGGAGTTGAAGTGTCGGTTATGTTAACCCCTCAGTCCGCAACACCCTGCAAGATTCCAAAGCCCCCCTTCAACAGGCGCGGATGCGATTTGTCAGTCCGCCCAGTCCGGCAATATCACCAATCGGACACCAAGGATGGTACCCCAGCAGCGGACGCAAGACCCTGTCCGCTCAGTCCGCTAGGACTTGGGTTATTGTATTCTCTACAGCGGCGGACGCAGTGTCTCGTCCGCCCAGGCTGCCGCCCTCCAGCAGGATCGCGCCCAGTAGCAGTGGAAGCTCTAGTCCGCGAGCCCAGTCCGCCCCTTCTGCGCGGACTAGCGTGTTCTTTCTTTTTGCTTCCCGTCACCGCTGCCCGGTTCTCCTGTACCCCGGGCAGTCGGTTATTTTATCCCTGCCCGTTTGGGTAGGCCCCCTATCCTATAAATAGGGGGGAGGTGGTGCACCCAAGGCACATTGACTCGGACCCAGGAGCCTACTTGTTACAGGCTGCGGACTCGAATCTTGAGCCTTGCGGACTCCCCCTCGCTCTGCTCTTGTCAACATTCTCCTTTCACTTGTAACCAAATCCTTCTTGAATCAAGGGAAAGCCCGTCGCAAGAGAGGCACTCAGGCCGCGACGGGCGAAGTCTGTTGTTGCCGTGGTTCACGGCCCTGCTTTTCTTCCTGCCCTCATCCGCTTAGTAGATCACTACTCCCAGTCTCCCTTTTCCCCGGTGTTCGAACCGTTAGCTGGTGGTGCTCGACCCCCCCTCCTTGTGTTTTCGTGCATCAACAGTTAACTCGCGACCTTCAGATCCGAGTAGTGTTTTGAAATCAGCGGACGGAAATGTCAGACGGCAGAGCCCGCTCCTCAGACCGCTCCAGCTCTTCAGAGGACTCTCTTTGGGACGCAATTGAGCAAGCTCGCCTTGAGGCCGAGCAGTCTCGCCAGCAGACTGACCAGCGTCTCGACGCAATCAGCCAAGCTTTGCTCACGCTGGCCCAGCGGCTTGCTCCTCAGGCCGCAGCGGACTCGCCAGTCCGCCAGACCCCAGCTCGCCGAACTCTGCTTCGGCAGTTGCCAGCAACTCCTCAGAACCCTGCTCAGTCCGCCGCCCCTCTGCGCCCTCAGGAGGAGCAGTTCGCTTTCAGAAATTTCTTCAGAGAAGCTGCCAGGGGCACTCCTACCCGCCAGCTTCATTTTGCTGACCGCCAGTCCACCGAGCCCGTGGACTCCCAGGCTCCAGTCCGCCCTTTCTACCCCGCAGAGTTCGAGACCCCGTCTCCCTTTATTGACCGAATCCGATGGGAATCGGCTCCGAGCAACTTCAGGGAGCCTCGCATCCTATTCTATTCAGGAGGGACTGATCCAGTCTCTCACCTCCAAGCATTTGAGGGGGCAGTTGCTTTGAGATGCCTCTCAGATGCTATCAAGTGTAAACTGCTGGTTACCACTCTTGAAGGACAAGCGAGAGAGTGGTTCTACGAGCTGCCTTCGGGCACTATCTCTTCTTTCGCAGAGCTTCGTAGCCAGCTGTTGCTGAGGTTTTCTACCTCGAGGAAGAGGAAAAATGGGCCAGCTGCCCTATTTGAAATCAAGCAAAGGGATAATGAATCGGTGGTGCGATTCGTTGATCGCTTTCAGAGAGAGATCCAAGGGGTCAGGAATGTAAACCCCGATTATTATAAGGTCGCCTTGATCCATGGCCTCCGGGAGGGCCCTCTGAAGTTTAAAGCAACAACCAAGGCACCTGAGACTTATCAAGAGTTGATCGTCATGGTCAACCGTTTCATTGAAGGAGAAAATGCCAATCCAACTTATGTCTCATCCCTGACAGCTAAGGCTGAAGGAAGGGATGCCTCCGCTTCTTCCTCTTGTGGCAAGCCCCCTCGCCCAGACTTCCAGCCTCCGTCTCAAAGAGGCAGGAACTTCCGCAACAAGAAACCATTCCAAGGCCATCAACAGTTTCATGAGCAGAGACTGTCGTTGGCCGCCACTCCCGCCGTTCCATTGCAAGCTCTTCCCATCCTCCAACAAGCAGCCTTGCCTGCTCCGATCCAATTTGATGAAAGCCCCATGGAGGACACTGCAGATCTGGACCTTGACGAAGTCATCCAGATCTTGCAAAGGAGATCAGAAGAAAAGAGGCAAGAGCCTCAGAAAATGTGGAAGCCGAGGAATAATGCACAATATTGCCAGTTCCACAAAGAAAAGGGCCATCTGACCGAGGACTGCAAGGCCCTTCGCGTGATGATAGAGAAGTTGCTTGCCGAGGGCAAGATCGACTTGGCCAAGAAGGATTCTCCTTCTTCTTTGAAGCCATCCACCTCGAAGGGCAAATAAGTGGCTGAGGCATACCAGGAATGTGTAGATGTAGAGGACGAGGGCCGTCTGGGGCCGATCAATGTCCCAGTGGAGTGCTTCGATGCATATGATGAAGGGGTCCTGGGACGCCTCTTCTTCATCCATGGTGGAGCAGGGACCGAGTCCACTCGGAAATCGTCAATTTCAAGGGTCACCCAGGCAGAGGCGGCCTCTTCTTCCGTTGCACCTCCAAGTGAGGTTGTCACCTTTGGTCCAGAAGATCTATCTCAAACAGCCAACCCGTTCGATGACGCTGTAGTAATCAAGGCTGTAGTGGGGGACTTTACAGTTGGTAGAATTCTTGTTGACACAGGCAGCTCGGTCAACCTCCTGTTCAAGTCTACCTTTGAGGCCCTGAGGACCGGAAACCCTCTGCTTTCCACTGAGGGGCCACTCTATGGTTTCTCGGGAGAGAGAAAGGAAGTGGAGGGCAGCGTCATCCTGCCCGTGAAGCTTGGAGGGGCGACTAAGCAAATACAATTCATCGTGGTTGACGCCCCCAGCAGCTACCATGCCATCTTCGGCAGGCCCCTGTTAAACAAGTATCAAGCGGTGGTTTCCACTTACCATCTTGCCATCAAGTTCTTTGCAGATGGAAGGATGTGCCGGGTCATGAGTGACCCAAGAAGATCAAGGGAGTGCTACGTTCGCACTGTCAACATGGTTGAAGCCAGCCCTTCCCTTGCTCCAGCAGAAGCTGCAGAAGCCTCCCCCGGTTCAGAAGCCGCTGCTGATGAAGGTGCTCACCTGGAACCTACCCAGGTGACGCAAGGAGTCCCCATTGCTGAGGGAGAGGAGAGGAAGCTCTCCATCAACTCGGAGCTACCTGAAGATCAAAAGGCTGAGTTGATTTCCTGCTTGCTGAATAACCTGGATGTCTTCGCCTGGTCAGCGGAAGACATGCCAGGAGTGGATCCTGATGTTGCATGCCACCACTTGAATGTTGATCCTGGCTGCAAGCCTATACAACAAAAGAAGAGGGACATAGCCACAAAGCTTGCTGAGCCGATAAGGGAGGAGGTCGCAAAGCTCCTCAAAGCAAATTTTATCAAAGAAATTCAATATCCTACTTGGATTTCTAATGTTGTAATGGTTAACAAAACCAGGAGGAAAATGGCGAATGTGTGTAGATTTTACCAAACTTAATAAAGCATGCCCTAAAGATTGCTACCCCTTGCCTCGGATAGATTCTTTAGTTGATTCCGCGGTAGGGTACTCTTATATGAGTTTTTTAGATGTGTTTTCTGGTTATCACCAGATAAGAATGCATAAGCCTGACGTTGCTCACACGTCGTTCATAACTAATGATGGTTGTTATTGCTACCTTGTGATGCCCTTTGGGCTTAAGAATGTCGGTGCAACCTACCAACGGATGATGGACCGTGTGTTTAACCATCAGAAGGGGAGGAACCTAGAAGTGTATGTAGACGATCTCTTGATTAAGAGTAAGTCGTTTTCGCTGCACTTGCGAGACCTAGCAGAGGCGTTCGCTACTCTGTGTAGGTACAAAATGAAGCTCAACCCTTTGAAATGTACGTTTGGAGCGAGTAAGGGGAAGTTCCTTGGCCATCTCCTTACTCCGGAAAGACTTGCCCCCAATCCTGATAAAGTGAAAGCCATCCTTGATATGCCTGCCCCTCGTTCGCCAAAAGAAGTTCAGCAGTTAGGGGGGAGGCTGGTAGGCCTTGCGAGATTTCTCTCTCGAGTTGGAGATAGGAGTGCTCCATTCTTCAAAACTCTCCGAGGAGCCTCCAAGTTTGAGTGGACGGAAGAGTGCTCCCAAGCTTTTGAGCAGTTGAAGATGCAACTGACCTCAGCACCCCTGCTTCAGAGTCCTCGGCCAGGAGAGATTCTTTTCTTATACCTAGGGGTTTGCCCTAAGGCCGTCAACTCCGTTCTTCTCAGTGAAGAGAGCAGAAAGCAATTCCCAATTTACTACGTTAACCATATCCTAAAGAGTGCTGAGACACGGTATCCAATTTTGGAGAAGTTAGACTTGGCGCTAGTCATGTCAGCTCACAGGCTTCGTCCATACTTCCAAGCACATTCAATTCAAATCATCACCGATCAACCTTTGAAGGGTGTGTTGGAAAAACCAGAGCATTCCGGCAGACTAGCTAAGTGG
Organism: Platanthera guangdongensis; assembly: GCA_039583875.1. NCBI lineage: Eukaryota > Viridiplantae > Streptophyta > Magnoliopsida > Asparagales > Orchidaceae > Platanthera > Platanthera guangdongensis. The sequence continues at coordinate 120,542,919 of CM077153.1, read as the reverse complement.
GCAATAGAGTTGAGTGAATTTGAAATCTCTTATGTGCCCAAGACAGCCATTAATGCTCAGGTCCTAGCAGATTTTCTAATCGACATGCCAGAGTCCAGTCCTGATCAAGCAGAAAGGTCACCTTTGGCTTGGACCATCTATGTTGATGGTGCCTCAGGCAGGAGTTCTTCCGGAGCAGGGGTGGTTCTCATCAATCCAAACGGAGTCAAGTTGGAGCAGGCCATCAAATTTTACTTTCTAGTAACCAATAATCAGGCAGAGTATGAATCTTTGCTAGCAGGCTTGAGGCTCGCAAGGGAACTAGGAATCGATCATGTTCATATCAAAACTGATTCTCTGGTGATGGCGTCACAAGTCCTCGGTAACTTCGAAATGAGAGAGCCAATCTTGAAGAAATATCTAGCTCTTGTGAAGATAGAAGTCGGTAGGTTCAAGAGCTTTACCATCGAGCACATCCCCAGAACAGAAAATGAGGAGGCCGATTTTCTTTCCAAGTATGGGATGCCTTCAGGCGGAACAACTTCCGAGCTCTTCCGCCCGGCAGTGGTGGAAGGAGATTTGATGCAAGTAGACCAACGTACCTCTTGGATGGACCCACTCATCCTCTATCTGTCAACGGGAGATTATCATCATACAGTCAGATATAAGAAAAAGTTCAGAATAAAAGAAGCTCATTACTTCCTAGTGGCGGGAGTCCTCTACAGAAAAACCTTCCTCTCTACCATGGCCCGGTGTGTTTCAGAAGAAGAAGCTTTCACTGTTTTGCAAGAGGTTCATTCAGGAGAGTGTGGAAGCCACTCGGGAGCAAGAACTCTTGAAAAACGAATCCTGTGGCAAGGATATTTCTGGCCCACTATGAAGAGAGACTCTGAGATCTATGCCAGAAAGTGTGTTCAGTGCCAGAAGTTTGCTCCACTTCAGCACCAAGCAGCTCAGTCCCTCAGATCGATTGCAACTCCTTGGCCCTTCGCAGTTTGGGGAATGGACCTCCTCGGTCCTTTTCCCATGGCAAGCAGTCAGCGGCGTTTCATCATCGTAATGATCGACTACTTCAGCAAGTGGATCGAAGCCAAGGCATTGGCTAAGACAACTACTCAGGTCGTCAGAAGCTTTATTTGGGGAGAGATTGTCTGTCGGCATGGAATTCCAATGGCTATAATCACTGATAATGGGCCACAATTCAACAACTCCGAGATGATAGATTTTTGCAGGCAGATCGGAATAGAGCTGCGGTTTGCATCAGTTCATCATCCCATAAGCAATGGCCAAGTAGAAGCAGCCAACAAGCAGATCCTCAATTTGCTCAAAAAGAAAGTGCAGAATCTCAAGGGCAGCTGGGCTGATCAGCTTCCATCAGTCCTCTGGTCCCTTAGGACAACGCCATCATCCGCAATTGGGGAGACTCCATTCAAACTTTCTCATGGCTCAGAGGCACTTATCCCAGTTGAGTTTGAAGTCCCGTCACCCAGAGTTCTGCTTGCAAGAGAAGGCGTTGAGGACTGGCTTGAGTTGAATAATGAAGAGATGAGGTTCAGCTTGGAACACGTCGAGGCCATCAGAGATCAAGCAGCCATAAGGTGGGAGGAGGTCAAAAGAAGGATGGCCCGCTACTTTGACTAGAACGTGAGGATCAAACACTTCCAAGTGGGAGATCTCGTTCTAAAGAAGATTGATGCTGCTGCAAGAGCTGGTTCAATTGGGAAGCTTAATCCAAGTTGGGCCGGCCCTTCTGTTATCAAAGAAGCGTTAAAGAGCGGCGCTTACCGCTTGCAGACATACGAAGGGGAGGATATACCACACACATGGAGCGGGGATGATCTCAAACGGTTCTATTCTTGAGCCTCCTTTTTTCTACTTTGTGTATCCTCTTCAAGAGTTATTATGAATAAAAACTGCTTGCTAACGCTTCTTCAAGTGTTTTGTCTATGTAGTCATAATAGATGAAACGCTAAGAAAGATTCCAAAAACGGTTCTGCGCCTGAACTCTCTTTTTTCTTTCTTATGTTTGCTTTGCAAATATATTTTATTAATCGAAGGATCCATACTGACACCTTTTTCTAGTGTTTTCTCTCTCCCAAAGACCTATAACGGTTCCCTGATACCAGGAGACATCGCCGAGTTTAGCAAGACCTCCCCTAGAGCTGTTGTCATTAGCGTAACACCACAAAGACCACGTGTTGCGAGGAGATTTCGCACCGTGTAGTGGGATCTTGTAGGCTCTAGCGCGGTTGGATTCTGGACTTCGGATCCCGGCAAGTACCTGACCCCACCTCTGCATTATGGAGGGCTGTGTGGGTGTAGAGCTCTACCATGCCGCATTACGGATATCGTTACAACTTCGATGATCGCGTGAGGAAAGTATGCCGTTCCGGCTCACCTGCCCGCGGGTCATCTTAGCTTGTAACCCTCGAACACTCCATGGTACCCTCGAGCAGTGCCTGCAGGAGACCCACAGCTTAGACTGTACTCCAGGCAAGAGGGCAGGGAACCGTTCCACCAAGTGAGCATCTTGCTCTTCGCAGGGAATTATGTGCGGACTGGTTTTCTCTATCCGCTCAGTCCGCTTGTTTGGGTTGATTTTATAGCTTGTAGCCCGGTGAGGAAAGTATGCCGCTCCGGCTCACCTGCCCACCTGGTCACAAGCTATAGATCATTTCTTCTATTGTGAGCGGATTGGTTTTTTGTGTCCGCTCAGTCCGCCAGCTTCTTTGGGTTGATTTTATAACATGTAGCCCGGTGAGGAAAGTATGCCGCTCCGGCTCACTTGCCCACCTAGTCGCAAGCTATAAATCATTTCTTATATTATGAGCGGATTTGTTTTCTTTAGAGCTATGGGTCATTTCTATCTTTGGCGGACTGGGCTTATCTATCCGCGCAGTCCGCCAGTTTCCTTTGGATGATTTTATAGATTCTATCTTTGGCGGACTGGTCTTCTGTATCCGCTCAGTCCGCAGAATGGTTTTCATATGTTATAATTTGATAAGTTAATAAAGAGAAATGCGGACTCTACTAGAACTCAATGAAGTACCACCTGACATTGTTATCAGCTGGCTATTCTCGTCATTTTTTAAGGCGAATGTTGAATGGATTGATGAGTTGGATTCTCTCATCAGCAAGATTCGTTATAAATGATCTTAGTGTCGTGCGGACTGCAATTGAAACTCAACAGAGTCCGCCTGACAATTTCTTCCTATTCCAATGACGGACAATAATTGTCTCTAATCAGCAAATTAAAAAACTCAGATTTATCAGCGTGTCGTGCGGACTGCTAAGTGTCAGTACGGTGAGCGTGGAAAAAGAACATTGCAAGAAGCACACATGCCAAAAATATTATTTCTTTCTATTTCATCAAAAACTGTTTACATCATTCTATATGTTCGGCGGACTGCAATCTTGCGTCCGCCACTTTTACAAAAAACAAAAGATAAAAAAATACATTGATCAATCTATAGTCCTTTGTTTCTTCTCTGGAGGTGCAGGGCTGTCACCAACAATGTCAACTTCTGGAGAGTAGCCCCCGGAGCCGCTCCCGCTGCTATCTGATCCTGTACTAGATGCGGACCCGCTATGCGAGCTCCCGGTAGCAGAGGAGGATGCAGAGGTGTCGTACTCGGCGGACAGTCCCTCTACTCGCTGGCTCGAGGCAGCATTGTCCGCTGTTTCCTTGGCGCTTTGCCCTTCGCCCTGCCCTCTGTCTTCTTCTTCAACTTCTTCTCCGTCTTCTTATTCTTCGTCTTCTTCTTCCTCTTCTTCTTCGCCTTCTTCCTCAATGATATCCTTGCCTTTTTAGCCCTCTCCATCGCCGCGACCTGAGGAGCCAGCTCAGGGAAGATCTCCAAGAAAGGGACGCCATCCACTCCCTCCTTTATGAAGCCGTCGTGGACAAGTCTCTCCATGGCGACCTCGACGGTCTCCTTCACAAAAGGGAGCATGGCGGCCTGGAAGTTGTTGTTTTCCAAGTCATAGGCAACCTGCGCAAAACAAAAGCAAACGTCAGACAGATCGCGGCGGATAGCAAATTAAGGCCGCTGCGAATTCAACTAACCCCAAGCTCTTCTCTTTGCTGAGCAACCCTTTTTCCCAACCGCACATTCCTTTCCTTTAGCGCTTTATTATCCTTTTGAAGTTGTTCGTTCTGCCTCAACAGGTCTCTGGCCAGGGTGGCAACATAGTGGTTTGTCACCACGTTGTTCGCAGCGGCCTGAGAGGCAAGCAGAGGGAGGTCAGCGGCGGGCACCTTCTTAAGGTTGCTAAAGTTGCGCTTTCCGTAAAGCGCAGAGATCGCAATGTGGGCATGGCGTGTTATCCGCGGACTCTTCCACGAAAGAAGCGCGGTGGATAGGCGGACGTGTTTGTTCTTACTGTGCCAGTGGACCATAGGGTTCCCCCTAAGATCCTTCTGGCTGATGCCGAAGCCGCTCTTGGAGAAACTTTCAGAGGAAGAGTAATACGCCGCGGGATCCCCTTCCTCCTTCCTCTTTCTTGAGACTGCATCTTTCTTCTCTTTCTGTGTAGGAACGAAGTCGCTGGGAATCTGCGGCAAGTTAGCGGGTACCGCCAAGGTCGCTGCAAAAACAAATGGGTTAAACACCAAGGTCGCGGCGGATGCAAAAGCTGAGTTCGGAAGCCACTTACTCTCCTCAGGAAGGAATTCCGCTAAGCTCGCCAGCAGCGGAATATAATTCTCGATGTCAAGCCTGGCGTTGGCCAAGAACTCGACAATGGCGGACTCTAAGTCATCCAGTTGCACACTTTTGAAGGCGGAGTCCGCGCGCACCTGCGGATAGGTGTGAGCGAACCCTAGGTCTCCCTCAAAGATCAGGAACCTAGAGGTCCAGTTGTGGATTTTGTTGGGAAGGCCCACAACCTTCATCCCCCTGCAGTAGAAATATATCACCCCCTTGTAGGGGCGGCCTCCGGAAGCAGTAATGGAGCGGACAGAGAATATCTTGCGGAAGACATTCATTGAAAAAGCAATCTTTTCAGATCGCAAATAAGAGACAAAGCTACAGATCGCAGCGAGTGTATTCGGCGCAAGCTGGCCAGGCACCATTCCATAGTGCTCAAAGATGGCGGCGAGTTCCCATAGAAGCGGAAACTTGAATCCGCTGTCAAAATGGTCCACTGGGATGGCGATCTGGGTTGCGGTTGAGAAGTTTAATCTTTCTTGATGGGCGGGAAGGCGGACAAGGATATTCGAGTTCGCCATCTTCTTTTCAACAAAGGCGTCCAGGTCGGCCTCTGTCAATGTGCATTTCCGGTGATCAGCGGAGTGGAAGGCGACAACAGCATCAGTCCGCGCGGACACCATTTTGCAGGCCGCAGGGTTCCTTTTACTTCAGCTGTTTCCTGCATAAGAGAAAGCGGAAGGCCCTATTTATAGATAAAAGGTCTGACAGCTTTTTGACTAGGCCGCACAGCTAGCAATTCTAATCCGCACAGTCCGCAAAAAATTAAAGCACAGCCAAACAACAACGCGGATACAAACACAGATTCACATGCCAAGGAAATTTCAAAGCAAAAAGTTGTGGCCGACACAATTCGTTGTCCGCCCAGATCGCGCTTTTTTCTCCAGGCAAGTCACAAGGAGCGGATATATTTTCAATCCGCTTAATTCGCAGTATTTCCCACCTGCAGGTTAAATATCGAGAAGCGGACACAGCATTAGTCCGCACAATTCGCCACATCACAAGGATTAAGTTACATAATTTGAGGATATATAATCTGAGTCCGCACAGATCGCAACAGAGTTCAGTTTACAACACAGCGTTGTTTGAAGCACAATTATACAAATAATTATACAATTAAACAAATAAGAGCTCGTGGCATTGCGGACTCAGCAATCCCTATTATCAGTCTGCGTCGGCCTTTCTGCCCTGTCTCTACATAAATGAGCTGCTTGATCGCTTATCTAAAGAATCTCGCTGTACACACGGCAGAGATGATGATGAATGACATTTATGGTCCGGTGCATATGAGCAACTTCCCGATCTACCCGACTGAGGGGCACCATTGGCTCCGTTGCCGGGCTCGGCTCCTCATCTGCAGATTGTTGGACACCGCCTGCCGGTGCAGCGATCTCTGGAGCTGCGCGATCTGACACTCGCGGCCTCTGCTCAGCGATCTCAGCAGCCTGCTTCCCTTTTTCTCCGCGCACTGACGCCAAGTGCTTGCCTTTATAGAATCGGACGTCATCCGCAAGCCTCTTCTTCTCCCTTTCAGACCTCTCCAGCGCCCTCGAGATGCTGGCGATCTGGTCTTTTAGGGCTTTCTCGCGCTCTGCGGACGCTTTCTCACGCGCCGCGGATGCCCTCTCGTGCTCCTCTGCCTTCTCTAACTCTGCTTTAACACATTGCATTCAAGCTTGGAATTTCTTCTCTAACTCTTTAATCATATTCAGGCTGGGCGGCTCATCCCACGCGGATTCCACATGCGAGACCGCATCACCACTGGTATTCGGCGTTACCACAAACTCACCACTCTCGATGGAGCCCGGCGGCGACTTTCTACCTGCAACAAACAAAGTCAACTTCACATTCAAAGGCAGCTCGCGGCGGACGCAAAGAAAGGATGAAAGATCACTTTTAGACATAGCAGCAGCGAGTTGCCGACTATCGAAGATGATTGGCCGCCTTGCCCGCTCCGGGTCAAAGGCGCTTAACCGCTTCATCCATTCGCGGTGAACCTTTGCTCTTTTCTCAGCAGCCGAACTTGTTGAAACCACAATATCGTCCGTCTCAGTGATGATTTTGATTGGTCTTGACGTCCACGGCGGCGACCTGTAAAGCCACTGACGCTTAAAGTATTTAGGCGCCGGTTGAAGTTTACCTGACCGCAGCAGCTCCGCAGCAATCCGCAGATCCTCAGCGGCTTTATCCGCCGCGACCTGCTTCGAGGCCGCCCCCACCGCAGTAACATGAGCAACAATTTGTTTCATCTGCTCCTCTATCTTCTCTTTCAGCCTCTCTCTCTCCTCTTCCTCCGCAGCGGACAAGGAAGGGAGTTCGTCACCCTTATTCCCAGTGGCCTCCGCCTCAGATTGCTGCAGTACAACCAGCAAGGATTCGTTGATTAAATCAAGTCGATCGACGTCTATAGAATCAATTATCACATCCATGGATAAACTGACCGTGGAGAGGGAGTTATCTCCCTGGATTTGGGCCTCCGGTGTAACTAGATCGCTGTTAGGAACTTCTTTGTCGCGCGGTCTATATTGTAAGTCCGCATCCCCAGTCCGCTTGGAGACGTTCTTCTCCTTCATTGTGCACAGTTTCTTCTCAACCCGCTCGGCGACGGTCGCCCCGTCCTTCTTCCTCTTCTTCCTTTTAGCAGTCTTCTCAGCAGAATCCGCGGCGGACCACCCTAAATCGGGCTGGTTTTCGCGGACAGGCTCAGGGTTCTCAGCAGTCAATGCCTTTGAGGGTTCATCGTCCTCTTCCTCAGTCCGCCTATCTTCTTCATCCAAGTTAACGATAGGCACCTAGGCATTGGGAGAAGATATGTCAGCCTCAATGTGTTCGCCAACGGTGTCCGCCGAGGTTGCGGTTTTCTGAGAAGGGGCAGAGTCCGACAAGGTCACCATCTTCTCACTTCTCAATGGTTCGGCGTCAACTGCGGCATCTTCGCAAGTAGATATGTCGGCACGGCGGACTGCTTTCTCCGCAGGCTTCTGGCTGTGGGAACTCTCTCCTGTGGGGCGGACAAGATCCTTTTTTATCAACCTCTTTGCTATCTTCTTGGTCTTCATAGGCGTTGCCAGTGCTGGGTCGCCCTTTGCAGTGAGACTAGAGAAGAAAGCTCCAAGCCTTGCCATGCCGGACTGGAAAGTGGAGACCGCAAGTGGTGAGTAGCGCCCCGTGTCGATCGAGATTCTCAACAGTTCCAGGGCCTCCAGCGATATTTATAGCGTTGGCGGCATTTTCGAGGCGTGCGGACTCGGCGGTTAAGAAAACATTTTCGAAGTTTTCTGGAAACTTAAAAATGTGCGGAGATTATGTTAACCCCTCAGTCCACAACACCCTGCAAGATTCCAAAGCCCCCCTTCAACAGGTGCAGAAGCGATTTGTCAGTCCGCCCAGTCCGGCAATATCACCAATCGGACACCAAGGATGGTACCCCAGCAGCGGACGCAAGACCCTGTCCGCTCAGTCCGCTAGGACTTGGGGTATTGTATTCTCTACAGCGGCTGACGCAGTGTCTCGTCCGCCCAGGCCGCCGCCCTCTAGCAGGATCGCGCCCAGCAGCAGTGGAAGCTCTAGTTCGCGAGCCCAGTCCGCCCCTTCTGCGCGGACTGGCGTGTTCTTTCTTTTTTGCTTCCCGTCACCGCTGCCCGGTTCTCCTGTACCCCGGGCAGTCGGTTATTTTAGCCCTGCCTGTTTGGGCAGGCCCCCTATCCTATAAATAGGGGGGAGGTGGTGCATCCAAGGCACGCTGACTTGGACCCAGGAGCCTACTTGTTACAGGCTGTGGACTCGAATCTTGAGCCTTGCGGACTCCCCCTCGCTCTGCTCTTGTCAACCTTTTCCTTTCACTTGTAACCAAATCCTTCTTGAATCAAGGGAATGCCCGTCGCAAGAGAGGCATTCAGGCCGCGACGGGCGAAGTCTGTTGTTGTCGTGGTTCACGGCCCTGCTTTTCTTCCTGCCCTCATCCGCTTAGTAGATCACTACTCGCAGTCTCCCTATTCCCCGGTGTTCGAACCGTTAGCTGGTGGTGCTCGACCCCCCCCCCCCCTTGTGTTTTTGTGCATCAACAGGTTGAACACGGCGCCTGTGCTGAGTTCGCCATGTGGGACCGAAGGCTATGAGATTTATAGTGATGCTTCGGGCAGTGGTTTGGGTTGCGTACTACTACAACACGGACGTGTAATAGCTTATGGCTCGAGATAGCTAAAAGTGCATGAAAGGAACTATCCGGTCCATGACTTGGAGTTAGCGGCCGTGATTTTTGCCTTGAAGCTGTGGAGACACTATTTATACAGTGTGAAGATTGATATCTACACCGATCATAAGAGCCTGAAGTATCTGATTTATCAGAAGGATCTGAATATGCGGCAGCGTAGATGGATGGAGTTCCTGGGGGACTATACATTCAAGATCCACTACGTTCCTGGTAAGGGTAATGCGGTTGCGGACGCGTTGAGTCACCGAGCCCCAGCTCAAGCCAATTGGCTATCGATGCATGATGAGCGGTTGGTGCGGGAGTTGGAGGCGTTGGAGATTGTTTGTGTGGATAGACAATCAAGTGCTGAAGCAGTTCTGAATTGGACTGAAGTCCAATATGACCTGGCTGATCGGATTCGGCAGGCTTTGGATATGGATGTTCATATGAAGCAGTTCATGGTAGAGGCTCTAGATGGGTCAAATTCCCAATTCGTTGTGGAGGACGGATTGCTTCGGAAAGACGGTCGTCTGTGCGTCCCATGTGTGGGTAATTTGCGGGTGGAATTGTTTTACGAGGCACACCATACTAAGTACTCAATTCACCCGGGGAGCACGAAGATGTACCGTGATGTCAAGAAACTGTTTTGGTGGCCGGGTTTGAAGAAAGATGTGGCGCTCTACGTGGCGAAGTGCCAAACTTGCGCCTTGGTGAAGGCGGAATGTCAAAAGCCGGGAGGATTTCTTAAGTCCTTGCCTATTCCGGAGTGCAAATTCGACGACATCTCTATGGACTTTGTGCACGGTTTGCCAAGGTCGCAAAAGGGGAACGATGCCATTTGGGTGGTCGTGGATCGTTTAACGAAGGTGTCGCATTTCATTCCGCATAGGAAGGATGATCCGGTGGAGAAGTTGGCAAAACGCTATGTGGATAACATAGTACGGCTTCATGGTGTGCCCTGCAGCATCGTGAGTGACCGAGATGGGCGGTTCACGTCCAATGATTGGAGGCTAGTGCAACAAATTTTGGGGACAAAGTTGAAATTCAGCACAGTCTTCCATCCGCAAACGGATGAGCAGACCGAGAGGGTCAATAGAACTACGGAAGACATGCTCCGCATGTGTGTCTTGGATTTTGGGAAGCAATGGGAAGACCACCTTTATTTGGTGGAGTTAGCATACAACAACAGCTACCAAGGGAGTATTCAAATGGCGCCCTTCGAGGTCCTATATGGTAGAAAATGTCGCACACCGTTATCTTGGTTAGAAACGGGTGAGTCAAAGTTTTATAAGCGATTAGAAGTTGAGGATGCTACTTCTTTGGTGAGAACCATTCGGGAAAGGTTGCTTATCTCTCAGGACCGGCAAGCGAAGTACTATAATGCCAAGCACAGGAACGTGGAGTTCGCTGTGGGCGACTATGTGTACTTAAAGATCAAGCCGTTCAAGGGTGTCTCGCGTGTGCGGCGATTGAAAAAGCTAAGCCCGAGGTACCTTGGGCCGTTTGAAGTTCTGGAGCGAGTTGGTGAAGCGGCCTATCGGGTGAAGCTTTCAGTGGAGCTTAGTGGTTTACATGATGTATTCCATATTTCGGTGCTTCAGAAGGAAGTGCAAGAGCCTACACAAGTGATCACGATTGACCAAGTGCCGGTGGATAGTAAGCTGACGACAAAGGTCAAGCCCGTGCGAATTGAGGATTCAGAGGTCAAGCAGCTACGCAATAAAGAGATCAGGATGGTCAAGGTCCGGTGGGACAATTGCGGTCGTGAGGAGCTCTCTTGGGAGCGAGAGCAGACTATGCTTGACGAGTATCCGGAGTTGTTCCGCTCAGGTACAAATTTTGGTTTTGTACATGTCTTTCCTTTATATAATTTCGTGGATGAAATTCTTTTAAGAGGGGGAGAGTTGTAACGCCCCGAAACTCAAATGAGCGACGGGGGATGTTTTGGGCCAGTTTTGGGTTCTGGCAGTAGGCACACGGCCTGGGACACGGGCGTGTCCCAGGGCGTGTCAGGCTGGGTTCGACGTTTTGGTCGAGAGGCCAACGATTTTGGAGTCGACGATCGTCGAGCAGTGAACACGGCCTGTGACACGGGCGTGTCGCAGGGCGTGTCAAAGCCGTGTCGACGATCGGCCCAGGGTGTCGACGAATTTCGCTCGACGTTGTGTCGAGACAAGGCACACGGCCTGCGACACGGGCGTGTCACAGGGCGTGTCGACCCGTGTTGACACTCAGCCCGCTAAGTCGACACTGTGTTCGACGAAGTGTCGAGACATGGCACACGGCCTGCGACACGGGCGTGTCGCAGGGCGTGTCGACCCGTGTCGACACTCGTCCCGGGGAGTCGACGAATTGCGCACGACGAAGCATCGAGAGAAGGCACACGGCCTAGGACACGGGCGTGTCCAAGGCCGTGTCATCAGGTCGACGATCTTCGCTCGACGAAGTGTCGAGTGTCGAGACCGTGTACACGGCCTGGAGCCCAGGCGTGTTGAGGTGACACGGGCAAGGACACGGGCGTGTCCAAGAACCCGTACAGTGCTCGGGTTGTTTTCGGGGAAACTCGATGGGGGTACACGGCCGGCCACACGGCCGTGTCAGGTGTAACACGGGCGTGTCAGGTCGAACACGGGCATGTTCGATGCTTGTGTGTTGTTCCAGGCGCGTCGATTTTGATGGTGAATGAGGCACACAGCCATGGACACGGGCGTGTGCCAGGCCGTGTGTGGTCCAGATTGGGCATTTCAGTCCCGAATCAAAGCCGTTCGTTTCTTTAATTGGTGATCCAACGGCTGGGGGTTGTTCCTAATGGGATATACCCGGGATTGGGCCTTAGAAACCCTCACTTTTCATGAGTGGTTGTCTTTCTAAAACTTAGAGAGAGAGGAGAGCCAAGGAAGGAAAAAGAAGCTAGATCCGGCCATTGGAGGAGCTTCAAAGCTCCAAATCGGGTGCCGACTCCGGATCCACGGAGGCAAAGCTAGTGCGGTGATTTTCATCCGCTTACTTTTCCATGGCGCCAAAGAAGAACGCAAGGGTAACGATTCTCTTCTTGAGCATGAGTAGCTCTCCTTCTTTGCATAGTAAGCCCGCTCTCGCGAGTTTTCGGTGAGTTGGAGGCGTTCCTTCGGGTAGATATGTGAAGTCCCCATTGTTTAGAGTCCGTAAGCGAGAACGGACATATGCATGTTGTGTGAAGCCTATCCGGACATGTTGGTCTGGATCAGTGATGTTGCATTGCATAATGCCGGAGAAGACTCTGTGCTATTGGTTGTTTTTCAGGTTTTCTACACGGTAGATTGCAACAGGGAGCCTTGGGGATTAACCCAAAGGTGCACCCGGAAAACTGGGCGGATGTGTGATCTTGCCAACTTGGTGGCCTGAGAGCCAACTTGAACATAACCGGGTTATGTGAAAACGTGACTCGGGAGAAGTTTGACCTGCACATATTGTTTAAATTACCGTTGCGGGCGCATATGGTTTAAATTACCGTTGCGTTGTGAGCACGGGTTAGATGGAACCGTACCCGTTCTATGTCGTTCGGATTAGAGCCGTTGGCATAGATGAGAGTCTTCGGCGGTCTATGGTTTTAATTACCGTGACCCATGCCGGGAAGACAAACTGCTCATTGATTGGCCGTCCAAAGGGATGGTGCTGAGTCGGCAGACTTAGACTGCGTTCACCGAGAATGTGCCCTGAGTGTACGGGGTGTGTGGCCGTATGAGCCTATGCCTGTGTTGAATTGAATATTGTTTTATTGCTCGCTTATGCTAATGAAATGCAGGGAAGGAGCATCGCCGCCCCGAGTTGGGGGCGGGATCGTTATAATTTGGTCAGCATTGCTGACCGTTGCCGTTTTTTGCCACCGTGTGGTGGTTTGTTGCTTGCAGGTGCTGCTGGACAAAGCGGTCAATAGCGGGCTAAAGCCCAATTTTGCGAAGCGGCCCTCGAAGGCCTAATTGGAGTGTTTACTGCTTTATTCATGTATGACCGGCCTGCGTGCCGAGATTTGTAAAACATGTAATATCAAGTGAACTATTTTGTAAGGCCTTAAGGCTTCTACTGGTGTATGTATAACATTCCTTTTTGGTATTAGTGGACATTCATGCTTCTGTGCTGGGTTCTTTATTGCAACTTATTAATCTGCTTCCGCTAGAATGCTCTGTGTAGGACGTGTTGATTGGTTGGATGGTTTCCATGAGTAACCACCTGGCCTGTCTGTAGTATATGGCGCCGGGCCCCGGCCGGACCTACTATTATATGCTATGTGACGGATAGGGGGTGTTACACCTACTATCACCCTCTCTGGTTTTCGGGGCTGAGCTAGGTCCAAGCATATACCTGCCCTTTATCCTGCATGCGTTCTCCGCCCTGAAATCCACGTACTCGGCCACATCCTCGACCACCAAACAGTCATGCAGGTGGGGCATCCTAAAGTGCTGGTGGGGCTGCTTCCCTCATGGGGCAGTTCCTCTACATGTGCCCCGGTTGGTTGTATGGGAAGCATATCTGTTGGATCCCTAGTTAGATTTGGGCTAGGTTCACTAAGTTAGGATCAGCTGACCCAACATGTATAGCCAGGGTCATGGTTATGTCCTAGAGTCTAGGTTATGTCCTAGAGTCTAGGCTAAGTCCTTAGAGTCAACACTACATGGACAAGCCATCAACAGACTGTATAATGACTCAAGACTTAGAGATATTTCAGAGACTCAGGAAATGAGTTTGACGTTCGTCGAACTCAGGTCGATGAAATTCATGCTCAGCTCGACGAAATCAGAGAGAATTTTCTGAGCTGAGCTCGACGAACTTGAATCTAAGGTCAACGAATTCCAGAGTATACTTCAACACCAAGTTCAAAATTATTCACACTTAACTACAGTCGATGAACTTAGTTCTCAGGTCGACGAACTTAGTTCTCAGGTCGACGATCTCTGGATATTCTACTTCAACATCTCATTCCACAAACATCTAAGTATTTGAAGTCTAGCTTCACACTCCAGTCGACGAAGTTAGAATATCAGCTCAACAATTTGGATCTTAGCTCGAGGATTTCTGGATCATCTACTTCAATACTATAAGACTAGAAACAACTAAGTATTTTAAGTCCAGAATCACACTTCAGTTGACGAACTTACCTTCTCAGCTCGACGAACTTAGACCACAGTCTTCGAAAGATTAATCAAGTAATAGTTAGAAGTTCTCAGCTCGACAAAACTAGTCCTCAGGTCGACGAACCCAGTTCTGAGGTTGACGATTTCTGGACACATTACTTTCAACATTCTGAAGTCCAATAAAAATGGATTTCTGTTGTTAGGTCGACGAAGCCATATTCTCAGCTCGACGAACTTGATGCACAGAATTGAAAAGGTTCCATAGAAAGTAGTTCTGTTCTCAGGTCGACGATCTTGTATCTCAGCTCAATGAACAAAGATTATCTGGTCGACGAACTTGACTTCCCTGCTCGACGAACTCTGGACACAGATCGACGAATTCTGCTCAACGAATTCTGTAAAGTTCCAGAATTAGAAATTTTCCTCCCTCTGTCCTTTTTCTATTTCAATAATTCCTGAGTAATCAATGCATAAATATTCTCTGAATATTACCATTAGAAGCAAGCATTGATTAAGGTCTTCATCGGGATAATTGCTTACCGTTTTTCCATAGGACAGTTGGGGAAATCAATCAATGCAAATATTCTCCAGGCCGTCAAAATTCAATGCAGAAAGGAATTCAAATTTCAAAAGGGAAATTTATATGGAAAATATAAAAAAGGATTTTCTTTCTCTTCCAGTAACAGAGAACAACAGTCAGAAACATATAGAAAATAAGCATCTTCTTTCTCGACAGCACACAGAGAATATATAGACTACTGAGCTCACAGGGCATCAACACTGTCAAGAGACAAAAAACCCTAGCCCTAGAGCAAAGAAAACTACAGCAAGATGAAGAAGAAGAAGAACAACCATTCAAGATTAAAATTCTTCTTCTGTCTTCATTCAGGATTCTTCAAAGGACAACAAACAATCTATCTGTCAAGAAGTTCCTGGAATTCTTCAGGTCAAAGCAAAAGCTAAAGACCTATCACCCTGCAGCAAAGCAACATCTTTCCTGAACCATTCAATACCTCAGGGGGAGCTCTTTGCTAAAATCAAAATCCACAAAAGTCTTCTCAGTTGTATTTGAGAAAGAGAAGACAAAATCATTCTCTCACCCCGAGTGTATAAAGGGTTCTTAACTCCCTTCAAAAGTTATTCCTGGTTGCAAGTCACCTAATCAAATGACTTTAGGTTTGGTTTTGGAGCACCTGATCAAAAGCTCATTGGTGGCGGCCACCTGATTAAAAACCTGAGTGGATTCCTACTAGGGTGGTAGAAGAGTGGATGTACCCTGGCTGGGGAACCATTATAAAATTCTTGTGTTATTTGTGTTGCTCTTTTCTTTTGTTCTTACTGTGGCTGTGCTAATTAGGTTTGCTGTGTTTGTGATATTTTATATTTGTTGATCCTGTGTTAGATTAGATTATTTTAGGACTAAGGTTTATTTACAGCAAAAGTTTTAAAAACCTCAAGATACTCTATTCACCCCCCCCCCCCTCTAGAGTATACCAGATCTAAACCTTAACTTTCAATTGGTATCTGAGCTTGGATTCCCTTGGTTGTACAAGCTAACCCTTGAACCAAAGACCCTGAGTTAGATCTGCTTTATATTTCTATTAAGATTATACACACAACATGGCACAGAACAAAGACTATACATGCACCAGACCTCCAACATGCAACCTAAATAAGTTTGCCATCTGGAAGGCAAGAATTAAATTATATATGAACTCTATTAATGAAGATATCTACAACTCAATCTTGATAGGTCCACCTCAGGCATCTACCTCTACAGCAACATCCAGCACTAACGCAGTACCACCACCTGAGTGGACTGAAGCCCAGAAGAAAGCTAGAGTTGTTGATGCTAAAGCCATGAATATTCTGGCCCAAACTATGTCTGATGCCATATTCCAGAAGGTGGCTGAATGCACATCAGCCAAGGCCATTTAGGAATCCCTTAACCAAATTGTTGCTGGATCTATAGATGAAAGAAAGGACAGAAGATCCAATCTCATATCCCAATATGAGAATTTCAAGGAGTATGCAGAATTAGTAGGAGATATGTATAATAGGCTGAGCTCAATCATCAATGAGCTAAAAATATTGGATAAGGACATAACCCTCACAGAGATGAATGACAAAATCCTTATGTGCTTCCCAAGCTCATAGGATTCAAGTATCTGGCCCATCAAGGAGGCCAGAAACCTAAATGATATTTCCACTGAATCTCTTTTAGGATAACTAAATTCCTTTGAGCAGCTCATCAAATCCAGAGAAGCAGTTGAGCAAAGAACACCTCTACCAGTAAGGAAGGAGCACAGCATTGCATTTAAGGCTGCTGAGGAGACAGAGACTCCAACAATCAATGAAGAGTTGATGAGTCTATTTGCTAGAAGATTCTACAAAATGGCAAAGAAAGACTTCAGAATAAAGTCATCCAGGCAGGATGACAAGGCAAGGTATGACAAAACCCCCACTAAAAAAGTGGTTTGCTTTGGCTGCAGGAAACCTGAACAGTTCCTCTCAGAATGTCCAGAAAATCAGAAGAAGGAGAAGAGAAGAGAGAAGGAGTCTAGAAGACAGCAAAACAACAGGTCTTCCTCTAGCAAATATAAAAAGAAGGAGAAAGACTTTGTAGCATAAAGCTGGAGTGAAACAGAAGATTAATCCTCATCTTCTAGCTCCAGTGAAGAAGAAGAAGAAGAGGAAAGGGCCAAAGAAGTGTGCCTCATTGCCATTGATGCCTCTAGAAGCCAGTCGGATGAAGATGCATCTGACAGTGAAGAAGCTTCAGAATCTGAAGCTGATCGGGTACTTTCTACTTTTGATTATAGTTCTGATTCATTCAAATCTGAATTTAAAACCATGTACATTGATCTGATAAATTCATAAAAAAAAATTACGACACTTAGGGGAAGACTAGGAAACCAAGAAAATGTTATTTCTGAAAACAATAGGATAAATGATGAACTCACATTAGGTAATGAACAAATTATTGCTTTAAAAACTGAGCTATGTGAGGCCAAACAACTTGAGGAATCTCTCAATGGGAGAAGCCTCAAGCTGATGGACATTACAAGCACTGTAAATGCCAGACTAAATGGCAAGTTGGGCTTGGGTGCATCATCAAGTTTGCCCCCTATTCTCAAGAAGGTTATTTTATCCACAACCATTAAATTTGTTTCTGCTAAAAGGAAAGAAATAATAACCAACAAACAAACCACAGAACAAATGCCTAACTCAAAAAGTAAAAATAACATAAATCAGAAAACCTTAGGTAAAAACAAAGTTCAGCAGATTTCGTCGAACTCAGATCGACAAAATGTGGCCAGTTCGTCGAACTCTAGTCGACGAACTCTGAAAGCAGAGTTTAACTATAATTATTCATCTTACTGCGATCGACGAACTTTGTAAGGTTCGTCGAGCAGAGATCGACGAATGTGGGGCACAAAAAATGACTATGTACATTCTCCGGGCAGAGATCGACGATCTCATCCCAATTCGTCGAACTCTGGTCGACGAACTCACAACATTTCGTCGAACCCAGAAAGACTTAACAAAAATTAAAACCATAACAGCCACTCTATTAAATCTAGAAAACCATTTAATCCATTAGCTGATTGGATAATTTCACGCAGAAGATATCATCCATTAGGATACAAATCTCAACCAGAATTTTCTGTGATATCTAGTTTTTCATATCAGCAATATAAAGGAACCAAGGTAACCTGGGTCATGAACAACTAACTGATTTCATTGCAGGAAAAGGGATGTCCAGTAGTTAATCAAATATGGTACCTGGACAGTCGATACTCCAAACATATGACTGGCAGCAAGGACAATTTAATCAATTACAAGTCCAAGCTGGGACCAAAGGTAATCTTTGGTGATTCAAAATGTGGCCAGTCAGAAGGCTATGGAGAAGTGAAAATTGGAGCAGTCACCTTCATGAAAGTGACTTATGTAAGAGGACTCAAACATAACCTCATCTCCATAAGCCAATTATGTGATGAAGGTTATCAGGTGCTCTAATGGTGATTCCAGCAGGAACTCTTGCGGCAATGAAATTCGACACAATGTTTGATGTCGATTTCGATTCCTTATAGCATTCCGACCCAATCGTCCTGGAAATACTACAACTGCTTGAAGAACAGAACTTGAAGAATCTGTTGTCCACTAGAATAAAGATATCTGCCTCTGAGATCAGAGAGTTGGTGTATACTTCTTCTACAATAGATGACAACACCATGACTGGAACTATAGTCGGTAATGTTGTTTCGCTCACCCTCGCCGTTTTAATAGAAATTTTTGGTTTAAGTAATGGTGAAGAAGATTTGAACATGGATACGAAGGAGTTTGATATGATGCCAAGTATGATGGGTTATTATGGACTAACCGCTAACAAACTGCTTAAGAAACACCTCTTTGCTGAATTTAAATTCCTAGCAGATATTATGGGAAAAGTGTTGTTGGGCAAGCACACTGCACATGATTATATAACCAGGCACCAATTCATGGTTATGAGTGTTGTGGTAAATAAGAAGAAAGTGAACTGGGCTCAGATCATGTTTGATCTAATTAAGAAAAAGAATACAAAGAAAGAGATGTGTTTTGGAAGAATATTAGGGATCTTCCTGAAGGAAAAGGCTGCTGAATCCCTGGTCTCCTAGGCCATATTCATAAATGCCTCTAAGAGGCTCACCTGTGCCCTTTTTGGTAGGTTAGAGAGGACCATCACCAAGCCCTCCAAGGCTCCCCCCTCTTCCACCAGGGATTTTGAGAGTACTAGGGTTGATCCAGCCACTTCCCACCCTACTTATGAGATCCCTCCTCCACCTCCATCTCCTCCAGCCATCCAACCTCATCCTTAGATGGCACACCAATCTCCATCCTCTTCCACCATTCCTTCTCTTCAACAACCACAACAACAACCATAACAACCTATTCATATTCCTACTCCAGCTTCCTCTCCTGCACCTTCTACACAAATTGATATCACTGGCATCCCCTCTTCCCCTCTTCAGGAAGCTCAACAACCTTCTCCATCTCAATCACCACAACCAACCCCACCTCAAACCCCCCATGTTATACCCATTTCATCACTAACTTCATCTCCCTTACCACACCATTTGACAACATCCCATTCTTTACTCTGCCTACTTCCCCTCCTCATACTTCCTCTCTTCCAGATGTCCACATGCAAGATGCTCTCCCTCCTACTCCACCAACTACTACCATCCCCACTTCTGTCTCCATTCCAACACCCTCTGCCACACCCTCTACCACTTATCTATTGGATCCATCCATTGTTCCATCTCTCCTTGCACTGCTTACTCCCCTCCTCAAAATAATTATAGCAGAGGCTATTTCACCTCTTGCTACTTCCATATCTTCTCTTGCTGCACAGATATCTGCTCTCTCTGCTCCTTCCTCTTCAGTTAGGGGCATGGCTTCAATATCCAGTGAAACCAGGCAGGGGGAGATACTCTATGAACAAGAAGCAGCAGCAACAATAGAAGAAGTAGCAGCAGTATCAGAAGAAGCAGCAGCAGTAGCAGTAGCAACAGAAGAAGCAGCAGCATCATCAGAAGAAGCAGTAGCAGTAACAGCAGCAGTACCAACAGAAATAGAAACAACAGACAGGATAGCAGCAGAAGCTGATAAAGAAGTACTTGATAAAGAAGCAGCAGCAGATGCTGATCAAGAATTTCTTGATTTAATTGATTTTATTGAGTCTGATATGGACTTGGATGAGCCTGTGTTGGCTGAGTAAATAACTGTTAGTGATTTCATTATAAATCCCACAATAGATTTGTTGAATTTATTGAGAACTTTTGATAGAGTTCATTTGAACCTTCTTCCATAATACATCACTAAGAAATCTTTGGCTATAATTCCATATACCTCACCCATAAGCGCCAAAGTTGCCAAGCAACTCAAGGCCATTTTTGCTACTATAGAGGTCCCAGCAATTACATCTCCACCCAAAGCTGTTTCACCCATTGTTTCATCCCCTCAAATAGATATTTCTGTTCCAGTTTTTATGATGGATGATTCACCTATGCCTGATCTTGATGCACTGATCATGGCAGATATAGAAGAAGAAAATAAGTCAGTTGCTGAAAGCATTGAAGTGCACAATTCTCCAGCTCGAGCTCCTGCTCCAGTTCTAGTTTCAGCTCCTCCTCCAGCTCCTACTCAGGCTGAAAAGCCAATTGATAAATCAGTACTAAAGGCCATTGAAGCCTTATATGATGCTACTCAAGATTCTGATGATGATGATGATGATGAAGACTCAGATGATGAGCCAAAGAAAAAGAAAGTATCTAAGAAGAGGAAAGCTCCTCCACCTCCTGCACCAAAATTAAATCCATCATATGACACACCATACTATATACTTCAAAAGATCACACCTTATAAGGGTATGCCAGCATGGATGTTGCTGTCCAAGAATGAACAGAAATAAAGGAAGAGAATTAAAATATATTCTCCTCCTCCACATAGATTCAGAAAGGACCCTCCTCCTCCTCCTACAGCTGCTGGTGCTTCTGGTTCTTCAACTCCAAGGACTACCCAGTTTCAAACTTATCAAAGACAGCTGGGTAGATCCTCATCTTCAGGAAGCAGCCAGCAAAAGCATTTTTCATCTGGCAAGCAGCACCAACAACAACAACAGCAATATCAATAACAACAACAACAAAAATTCCCTGAACATCAAAAGGCTGAAAGCCCGAAAAGACCTGCTTTCCCTCCTGTACCATTTGAAGATCCAGAGTCAGCTACAACTGCTAGGATGGCAAGATTCCAGGAACTGGTTGGTCTGTCCATGATTAACAAAGCTAAAGCTGAAGGGAAGGATCCCTCTCAATTCTCAACCATGTCTAAATACAGGAAGGAAGAGCTTAACAGGTTTACTAAGGCCAATAATTTTTTCAATGTTGATGATTATATGAAGTTGCATGCAGAATAAGTAGTGCCCAGGGCTACCTATCTAAATATCATTGGGGCTACTGACATGCCAATGACAAAGGTTCAAGCTGCATACCATAACAGGGAAATCAAGTTTACTAAGCCTGGTGAAAATGCTAAAGAGGAGAAGCATAAGGAGCAGAAGAAAAGGAAATTATACTTAAACTGATTAGTTTTTGTGGTATTTTTAAAACTGCTTTCTTACTTCCTGATACAAAGTCTTCTATACATATATATCTGCTGCATTTATTTAAACTTTCCTGCCAGATATATATTTTATTGCTTTGTATATTTTGTTTGTCTGTAATTAGTGATCTTACCCAAATAGGGGGAGATTGTTAGATCCCTAGTTGGATTTGGGATAGGTTCACTAAGTTAGGATCATCTGACCCAATATGTATAGCCAGGGTCATGGTTATGTCCTAGAGTCTAGGCCAAGTCCTTAGAGTCAACACTACATGGACCAGCCATCAATAGACTGCATAAAGACTCAAGACTTAGAGATATTTCAGAGACTCAGGAAATGAGTTCGACATTCGTCGAACTCAGGTCGATGAAAGTCATGCTCAGCTCGACGAAATCAGAGAGAATTCTCTGAGTTGAGCTCGATGAACTTGAATCTCAGGTCAACGAATTCCAGTGTATGCTTCAACACCAAGTTCAGAATTATTCACACTTAACTCCAGTCGATGAATTTAGTTCTCAGGTCGACAAATTTAGTTCTCGGGTCGACGATCTCTGGATATTCTACTTTAACATCTCATTCCAGAAACATCTAAGTATTTGAAGTCCAGCTTCACACTCCAGTCTGCGAAGTTAGAATATCAGCTCGACGAATTTGAATATTAGCTCGACGATTTCTGGATCATCTACTTAAACACTATAAGAACAGAAACAATTAAGTATTCTAAGTCCAGAATCACACTCCAGTCGACGAACTTACCTTCTCAGCTCGACGAACTTAGACCACAGTCTTGGCAAGATTAATCAAGTAATAGTTAGAAATTCTCAGCTCGACGAAACTAGTTCTCAGGTCGACGAACCCAGTTCTGAGGTCGACGATTTCTGGACACATTACTTCCAACATTCTAAAGTCCAAGAAAAATGGAATTCTGTTGTTAGGTCGACGAAGTCATATTCTCAGCTCGACGAACTTGATGCACAGAATTGAAAAGGTTCCAGAGAAAGCAGTTATGTCCTTAGGTCGACGATCTTGGATCTCAGCTCAACGAACAAAGATTATCTGGTCGACGAAGTTGACTTCTCTGCTCGACGAACTCTGGACACAGATTGACAAATTCTGCTCAACGAATTATGTAAAGTTCCAGACTTAGAAATTTCCCTCCCTCTGTCCTTTTTCTATTGCAATAATTCTTGAGTAATCAATGCATTAATATTCTCTGAATATTACCGTTAAAAGCAAGCATTCATTACGGTCTTCATCAGGATTATTGCTTGCCGTTTTTCCATATGACAGTTGGGGAAATCAATCAATACAAATATTCTCCAGGCCGTCAAAATTCAATGCAGAAAGGAATTCAAATTTCAAAAGGGAAATTTATATGGATAATATAAAAAGGGATTTTCTTGCTCTTCTAGTAATAGAGAACATCAGTCAGAAACATATAGAAAATAAGCATCTTCTTTCTCGACAGCACACAGAGAATATACAGACTACTGAGCTTACAGGGCATCAACACTGTCAAGAGATAAAAAGTCCAAGCCCTAGAGCAAAGAAAGCAAACAACAAGCTGAAGAAGAAGAAGAACAACCATTCAAGATCAAGAGTCTTCTTCTGTCTTCATTCAGGATTCTTCAAAGGACAACAAACAATCTATCTATCAAGACGTTCCTGGAATTCATCTGGTCAAAGAAAAAGCTAAAGACCTATCACCCTGCAGCAAAGCTCCATCTTTCCTGAACTATTCAATATCTCAGGGGGAGCTCTTTGTTAAAATCAAGATCCACAAAAGTCTTCTCAGTTGTATTTGAGAAAGAGAAGACAAAATCATTCTCTCACCCCCACTGTATAATGGGTTCTTACATCCCTTTAAATGTTATTCCTGGCTGCAATTCACCTGATCAAAAGACTTGAGCTTTGGTTTTTGAGCACCTGATCAAAAGCTCAATGGTGGTAGTCACCTGATCCAAAACCTGAGTGGATTCCTACCAGGGTGGTAGAATAGTGGATGTACCCAGGTTTGGGAACCACTATAAAATTCTTGTGTTGTCTGTGTTGCTCTTTTCTTTTGTTCTTGCTGTGGCTGTGCTAATTAGGTTTGCTATGTTTGTGATATTTTATATTTATTGATCCTGTGTTAGATCAGATTATTTTAGGACTAAGGTTTATATACAGCAAAAGTTTTAAAAACCTCAAGATACTCTATTCACCCCCCCCCCCCTCTAGAGTATACCAGATCTAACCCCTATCTTTCAATGTCCGTGCCTCCTCCATTGCCCTTAGCATCTCTCGCATCTTGAAGGGCTGAGGAGCTAACACCACCGACTTCCTTTGCTCCTGCCTATCCTCTCGGCATGGTTGTTCCCATTCCTTCTTTCCTCAATGACACGACCTCTAGTCGGGTCTCTCCTACCATCAATCACTGAGTCATTAGCCGGTCTCTTACGGCCCCGAACTGTAAGCTGGCCTGCCTCTAGCTTCTTTGCCATCTCCAAAATCCTAGCCAAGCTTCCGTCAAAAATGAAGAGGAGGGCCTGCCTCATGTCATCATGAAGGCCCTTGTAGAACCTCTTCGTGTAGTCCGCGCTATCCATCTGATATGAGTTCGAAAAGTGGGCTAGGTGTGTGAATTCTCGATAGTACTCCAACATCATCCTGCAGCCCTGCCTCAATTATAGGAACCTGTCATCCAATTCATCCCTCACCTACTGAGGTATAAAATTCTCCAATAGAGCTGCTATTAACTCCTCTCAGGAAGGTGGTGTCTAATAGTTAATTCCACCATCTCTTCGCATGTGACTCCAAGAAGGAAACTGCCAAGTCTACAGCCTCCTCCACCAGAAATCGAATCCCAGCCAGCATCTCATAAATATTGTCCAGCAACTTCTCTGTACAGACTTCTGACTCTGTCCCAAGGTAGGATAGAGGAGAAAGCCCTCGGAAGGCGCTCAACAAGTTAGCCCTGGGATTTGGCTGTATTATTGGAGCCTGTTGAGCCCTGAAGGTCTCTAGAATAGCCTTCATTGTCTGCCCTATCTCCGTCCGCTGGAATGGAGTCAAAGCCGGTGGGGGTGGAACCATGTTTTGTGCCTGAGGTATATCCCGCTGAGGAGTAGGGTTCGTCGCAGGTTACAAGAAAAATTCCAATTGTTAATTAATGTACAAGTGGAACTAATGAAAAGTGGACTTTTGCATGTGATTCTCAATTATGGACACACCATTGCTTCGACTGCTAGTTTGTCCTCAAACTAAGCTCGCATGGGGTGGCCTTATGTTTTGTGGACTTCTTCTCTTCCGATTGATGTTTCCTCTGATACCAGTTTGTAAGAACCCTCATTGTTTTGCTACACTACTTGGTCTTATACCTAGAACCGCCTTTTTGCGTTGACACCGACACTTTGGAGCGTCGCCACTACAAAACACTGATTCTACCAGCATTGATGATCATCAAGAAGTAGAAGTAAAAATGAGAGAAGACAATTAAGTCATGTCCACAAATCACTTATAATATATGGAAGAGAAATCACAACTACTCCACATAGTAATATAAGTACAGAAGAAGATCAGTAAAGTAGGAATATAAATAAGCTTATGCCCTATACAAAAAATTCTCACTACAACCCTCTCGCGGAAGCTAAGTAAGTCTAACACTCACAGTGCCAGTGACTGGTGCCCCCCAACTAGACTGGCCCACCTCCATGTGCACAGTGCTCCGTTGGTGCTACATATCCTGCTACTGCTCCCTGTCACCCATCTGCAGTCCCTGAAATGTTTTGTCCACCGAATGTTAGTCAAAATACTAAGGCTAATTTCCCCAGACCCTCCCCAGTGGCTCCTATGCATCGTTCAGGAGGAATGATAAGAAAGCTATGATGGTGTAGAGTAGGAACAAGACAGGTGACGGTGGAGCAATCTAGCAGGTGATAAGTCATTATTTATAGTAGTTTTTATATAGTTTTTATTTAATAAATAATTAGGTTTCTATTTAGTTTTTCTTAATATTTTTATTAATTCCTTTATTTTCTTATTACAGGTCAATCTGGGCAGCTAATAGCAATTTAGAGCTGACAGGATTGATCCGAAGAAAATCTGGAGAATAGCTGAATTTTTCCCAAGTACACGCCCCTGTCACAGGCATGATAGTGGGCGTGATAATAGACATAGGTAATGACCTCCAGGTGCTGATCCGCCACCATTCCATGTCAATAAAGTTACACGCCCCCATGTCACGGGCATGACATGGGCATGACCAGCCTACAGGGGTTGTGCCGCCAGCAAGAGCTCCAGCACACAACGCCATGCCGATTTTGGGTTACACGCCCTGGAAACGGCCGTGACCTATAGGTCACTGGCGTGCTCCATAGGCGTGACTCCCCAGCATTACATGGTCATCAATCAGTAGATAACATTGCAGAGCGTTCAAGCCTACACGCCTTAGGTCACGGGTGTGACCTATGGGCGTGACCCGTCCAGCAACCGCCAGATTAACTCCCGCCATTTCCACAAACAGATATGACATGCCCTATGTCATGGGCGTGACCTAAGGGCATGACTTCCCGCAACATCCAGAGTTTAATTTATGATGTTTCCAGTTCGCGCCATTTCCAGCTACAGTCTAAACATGCCCTAGGTCACGGGCGTGACCTAGGGGCGTCACCAGCAAAACAACTGGTTTTGGAGGTTTTCTCCCAATGTTCCTGGGCATTCAAGAGGACCGTTCCCAAACTAACACGCCCCCAAGTCACGGGCATGACCTAGGAGCGTGACCTGCCAAAAAAATCTATAAATTCCAGAAATCTGCAGCAGCTCGGGGAAGATTAGGAGTCAATTTTAGGAGTAATTTGTATCTTAGTTTACTGTTTTTTTTTTTTGCATTTCTTTCTTGTACTTTTCCTTTCCATAGCATAGATTACATTTCGTAATTCAATTCAAGCACTTTTTCTATCATGTTCTTGTCCTACTTTTATTATAGTTACTTCATCATGTTAAGTAGCTAAACTTTATTTAGCACTTGATCATGATGAACTTTGGAATGAAATAAACTTTCTTTATTATTCTCAAAATTGTCAAGCTTTCTATTTTTGCTCGCTATATATTTATCTTTGATTATTTTTGTGTCGAATTCATATTTCGCGGATATGTTCTTCGATTTTAGATCTGTATCTTTACTTGACCGAGAGGTTGCAAATACGAGTAGATCGCTCAAAGATAAAAGGAGTTGAATGCACTACTCGAGAGAGGATGTCATAAATCTGCTGGATTGGAGTCAAATCCAATAGTGGGGTTCACCGCTTAAAGAAAGATTAGGTGTTTCCACCGGCTGAGGGGTATTAATCGATCAACCTAAGGTTAGTCAAAAGCATGAGCTCGAGAGTGATGCTTTTGTATTCTTGGATCCTCCACGGTCGAAGTAAGTGAATAGGAGTTTGTGCTTTTATTATTTCAAGAAAGTCTATTTTAATCCAAAGGGATTCTAGGTCAAGTGTTAATTTGCATTGCATATTAATTTCTCTTTAATTTTAATTATTCTCTATGATTCTTATTAGATAAAATAATATTAATTTGCCTGAGTAGAAGTACTCAACAGGCCCCGAGTCTAATACGACATTTCCTATACTATATTTCGATTGGTACGCTTGCCTATTTGAGATTTTAATTTGGATTTATTTTAAAACTATATAAAATTCTCCATCTGCATGTATATTTTAAAAATTATAGTGCTATAAAAAGGAAATGTAAGCTAGCATTTATATAATAAGGAAGCAGTAATGTAATTAAGTAGAGTAGAACAGTGAGTATATGAAAGGTAAAATATGGAATTAGTAACCTTAATTTATATGAATGCGCATACAAACATATAAGTTAAGGAGTCTTTTGCAAGACTCCCATCGTATAAGCAATCCCATACTAGTTTATACGTAGTGGTGTCAGGTTATATGTATGTATGTGTGTAGTGATATGTTATGTCATGACTCATGCACGTGCAACACAAATGCGGGACTCTTTGCGCACAGACCTTTAGTTCCCCCATTTTGGAATCTAGATTCACTCCCAAGAGCCTCTGTAGTGGCCAACGGATATAGTGGGTCGGGCCACCCCACTCCTAGACGGGTATTCACACTACCAGGCATAGCCCTTATGTACGTCTTTGAAGGACACAACAGAGTCACCACGTACTATGCTGACCCGCCACCAGACTTTTCTTTGGATAAGTGTAAACTACACCCAGCGAGTCATCATAATGATGTCAGTGTGAACAACCGTCGAATACCGAAGACCCATAACTTTATGCACATGCACAGATGAATTCCCGAGCCATTGGCTCCCCGGACTAACTTATCCGTTAAAACTACCTTCTAAGCCTTCGACACACTGTGCTAACCTGCCCATTTCCACAACCCCCAAGCCTACCGCTCAGATAACCTAATCAATCTAACCTCTTGAGTCACCAGGGTGAGTGAAATTGAAGTCCTAGTATATCTAATTGCTCTTAACATTTTAATCTTACGGTTTAAGGTTAACATTGGACTGTCATGGGCATTCCCTATGAAGGGCTCTCGAGGGCACTAGGAACTACGATGGGTTGAATCCCAAAGCTCCCTTTTACATGATACATATTATTATTGGTAACTACCGTATTCCCAAACTCTCCCGATTTTTCACTTGATCTAAATCTATGTACATTTAGACATCTTCCAGGGGAGAGACGATCTATCGTCGATCCCGAACTCAACTCTTCCCTTGCACAACCGGCTCACACAACCTACCTTATTTTGGTGACCATATTCACTGTCACACGGACAAAGTACACACAAACTATGTCATCATCCCATACAGAGTCCTACATGTTACCTTACTTCTATAGTTTTAAACATTGTGCAGACCTATTGAGCTACATAATGTGCATGCATGGTGACCCCTCCAATTATTCATCCAAATGCCCTAAGACTAATACTAGGGGTCTATTATGATAATATAAGGTTAAATCCAGAAGATAACATTTTTCCTAAATTTTTTGCCATTTATTATATTTTCTACAAAATAAAGCCAACAATGCTTTTGAACACCAAATACAACTTTATGACATGATATGGTCCTATAAAAATTATTACAAGTGTATACTATCAGAATAATAGGAAATACTAAAATTAACACTTTTCTAGAAAGGTTTGACCTCTAGATAAATTATTGAACAAACAAATGTAATATTATGATATTTAGGGGAAAATTAGAATTATTCATCCAAAAATTATAAGAAAATTACCATATGACAAAAAATAGCAGGAAAGACTATTGATAAAGGATTATAATTTTCCAAGCTTACTTGGTCACAGAATTAAATCATTTAAAACATATCAATATTAGGCACCTTGTGAAGTAACCCATATAGACAGTCCTCCGATAATTCTTTAAAAATTCATAAAGCTCAAGGATGACATAAAAGGTCCTCTGACCAAGTTTTATAAGCTTTCAGTGAATGGATAACTCAAAATAAATTCTTAAAAAATGGGACAACAAGGAAGGTTGTGAATGAAGTACCATAAATTTTGATCTAAAATTCTGACTAAAATTTCCAGTTCTTTATAACAATAATATATGGACACTGCCTAAATATCAAGATTATTCAAAGTCATATGATTTTGTAATAAAATTATGATCAAAAGTGAACTATTTAGTCCTAAGTTATTTCAAGGGTGTTGTAAGCTCCTAAAGGGCCTAACAACTCTTCCTAGTGTTAATTATAACCTTAGACACACTACTACCAATTTAAAATGTATTTTAAGGACATATGGTCGTATGGCCTTCAATGGGCTCAAAACCCATCCCTTGGGCTTAAACTAGGGTCTTAGGGTATCTCCATCCCAAACAACCCCTAGATCCCTTGTGGGGGTTATTAGATGTCTTTGAGTCTTTGGCAAAGGTCCCATCCCCTTTGGGGGAGGATTAGCCACTCAATCCATCAAATACACATTTGCCCTA
Organism: Platanthera guangdongensis; assembly: GCA_039583875.1. Lineage (NCBI taxonomy): Eukaryota > Viridiplantae > Streptophyta > Magnoliopsida > Asparagales > Orchidaceae > Platanthera > Platanthera guangdongensis. Next base: position 120,513,810 of record CM077153.1, on the reverse strand, counting down.
ATTTTACCCATTAGGTACCAAATTTTGGTCACACCAATACCAACTCAAATTAGCCCCAAATTGGCTGAAATTTTTACCAGGGTCATATCACTTCTCTATTGTACAATCACAAAAACGTTTCAGAGTTATGAGGTCATTAGACCCTTTAATTAAATCTTAAATAATTTATAAATTTTTTACAAAAACTATAGAAAAAATATTTACCAAAAATTCCAATTTTTGGATATGTCAGAGAACTAGAAAGGAGTGGCCCCAAGTCCAAATTTCAAATCATTTGGATGGCTGGATTGATAGGGGAACTCAATTTAATCTCTAGCTAGTCCTATGTATAGACTGCACCATTTTGCGCTATGTGGCAAAACCACTGACCCAAATGGGTTGAAATCAATTTTACAATACATTAAACTTCAAGGTCTCCAAATTTGATGTTAACCATTTTTCCAGCAGGTGGCCCTAATTATTTTTAATATTTAATTTAATCCACTTCTTAAACTATGACATATAATAGAATTAAGATGAAATTAATATATAATTACAGCACGAATCTTGAAGCAGGGTTGGACGGAATCATGTCGTCTTCTACCTTGAACCAACGGCCAGGAATGGCCCATCCTGGGTCATATTTTCCCGTGAATTCCCAGCAACCCACGCCTCTTCCCGGCCGGCCACCGCCACCGCCACCTTCGTTGAGGTGGTGGCTGGCGATTAGCGGTGGTTGGCCAGACGGAGGTGGCCGGAACAGTGAGTTGTGGTTGGAATTTAAAGCTTGAAAACCAAGCTTTCGATCTTCCCGATCCAAAGCCAATTAGCCCCAAATCAAGCCACCGATAGATTGAGATCTATCCACTGAAGAAAGAGAGGAGGATAGGACCTTTTGGGAGGGCTAGAGTTGGGCCGACCGCCATGTCACCATTATCGGAATTTGAGCTTTTTGGTGCTTTGTAAATGCACTACAGGAGGGCTCTAATTCTTCAGGGAAAGAGTGGAAATGGTTGTTGGAGATCCAAGGAAGCTTTTAAGATAGCCAAATGGGGGAGAGGGAGGGCCATGGCTTCAATGCCATTAATGGCCATGAATGGTGGTTTTCGGCCATGGTGGAATTCACTGAATTCAGTCTCTGAATGGCCTGGAAAGCCTCTTAATCTCCCCCTAATTGACCAGAGAGAATGAATCGAGTAAGGAGAGATGAAGAGAGGTGTCGTTGGCCTTCCAAGTCATGAATGGCTTTTACTCTTGACTTTCTCTCTCCTCTCTTAAAGGGAAAAATGGAGTTTTCTCTCTCCTAGTTACCACCTCCAGATATTTAGTGGAATTTTAGGTAAATATCAGCCCATAATATTGATGGGCCATTCCAACTTGGTTTAGCCCAAGTGGATTGGGCTAGGTTAGGTCAACTTGAGCTAATTTGATGTAAACCTTGATTGAGTTGACTTGGCTCAAATTGAACTTTTGGGTTACTCCCAATGGGTCTTTGGTGACCCATTGTCCTCCCCTAAGGTCTAGGGAGACTTGGTTAGGGTTGGTTTGGCACCTTGGAGGCCACTTGTCCCTTAATTACGGCACTTTGACCATTTTAGGCCTAGAGTTGACTTTGGTCAACTTGACCTCTTTAGTTGACCCCAATGGGTTCTTAATGACCCTATATAGGTTAGTTTGACCAATTTAGGGTTAAGGTTGACTTTAGTCAACTTGACCACTTGGGTTGACCCCAATGGGTCCTTAATGACCCTATGGACCTATTCAAAGGGTTAGAAGTGTTGTGCTGGGGTCCTAAAGTCAAGTTGAAGCCATAAGATCAAGCCCTAGGGGTGGTTAAAAGAATGAGCTTATTGAAGACCAAGGTGATCTCACCTTCATTCCTTGGTCTTCTTGGGCTTCCTAGGGTTTTGTCATGACTTAGTCATGACAAAACCACTCTTAAGGGTCTAAAAGTTTGAGATATGTTACAAGAAGAAGGAATAGAGTTTGACCAGACATTGCACCAGTGGTAAGATTGGAAGCCGTAAGGCTGTTTTTAACATATGCAGCTCACAAAAGATTCAATGTATATCAAATGAATGTGAATTCTGCTTTCCTCATTAAACAGAAAGTATATTTAGAACAACCTCTAAGTTTTGTAAATTCAACTCATCCAACTCATGTTTTTCACTTAAGAAAGGCTTTATATGGTCTTAAGCAAGCACCCATAGCATGGTATGAGATCTTGTCCAATTTCCTCATTGAAAATAGATATTCAAGGGGAAGATAGATAATACATTATTCATAAGGGAAATTAAAGACAAGATTTTGCTAGTGCAAATCTATGTTTATGAGATCATCTTTGGATCTGCAGATGATAACCTTTGAAAAAATTTGCCAAACTTATGTAAGGAAAATTTGAAATGAGCAGTATGAGAGCTGAAATACTTGATAGGGCTCCAAGTAAAGCAATCTGAAGATGGAATTTTCTTCTTTCAGATCAAGTTCATAAAAGATCTTACAAAGAAGTTTGGAATGGAGAGTGCAACCTCTATGATAACTCCAATGGGCTGAAATATATCTTTAGGCAAGGATGAAAAAGAAAAACCCTTTAATGAAACCATCTATAGATGTATGATTGGGTCCCTGCTTTACCTTACTACCAGTACACCATATATCATATTCTTAACTTGTATTTATGCTAGGTACCAAGTGAACCCTATGAAATCTCACCATACCTCTATCAAGAGGATTCTTAGATACCTTAAGGGTGTACCTAATCTTGGCTTATGGTACCCTAGGAGTAATGATTTTGAGCTGATTATTTTTTACATGCAGACTTTGTAGTATGAAAGGAAGACATGAAATGCACTTCAGGAACATGCTAGTTCCATAGAATAAAGCTCATTTCTTGGTGTAGTAAGAAGTAGACAAGTGTGGCAATTTCCATAGAAGAGTCTGAATATTTCTCAGCTGGAATTTGTTGTGCTCAGATGTTGTGGATACAACATCAACTTAAAGACTACAACATTCAGCTAAGTAGAGAACCATTATTTGTGAGTCATCTAATACAATATCAATTGCTAAAAATCATTTGTCACATAGCAAGACCAAGCATATTGAGATAAGGTATCACGTCATCAGAGAGCATTTAGAAAAAGAGGGCATCTGCCTTGAGTTTGTCCCTATTGACAAAAAAGTGACAGTCATTTTCGCCAAGCCTCTGGATGAAGAGAAGTTAAATTTATTTAAAATTGAACTGGGCATGTTAAATCTTGAATAAATGTTTATCTTTTTAACAAGATGAGAAGCTTAAAATTTCTTCTCAGTGGTGTGCAAATAGAATTTTTGGGTGCACTTTATTTTTTGTTACATTTATTATTGGGTAGTACGCAAATAGTACCTAGAATACTAAACAAGATGTAGGAAAAAAAGACTAAAACTCATTCAAAAGGAGGAATCAGGAACATGAGGAAAATAAGGGCAAAATTATCATTAAAGAAAATCGGCGCTATATTTTCTTAAATTAAATTCCTTACCTGGCACGCGCTGCTTTGTATTATTTTTTATTATTAAATTATAAATAGCGGGAAACAATAAGGTAAATAAGCCCTAAAAATCCCAAACGTCGATACCCTAGCTCTCGTATTCTCGCCTCCGTCTCGACAGAGAAAAATTCCTCTCTATCAAACCCTAGCCTCTTCAATGATGCTCAAGGAGAGTTCCTTAGAGAAAATCAACACTTGCAGCGAAGTTGACAGGAATGGATTCTAGTCTTATTCTGAAGAAATCAGACACGTGATCTTTCTCTGAAGTTCCACAGGATTATATAAAGTCATGTTAGAACCAACAAAGATTATTCCAACAATAGTTGAAGAATTTTTCCAGAATACAGTGGCCAGTAGATCTGGCCTTAAGAATACATCTATTGTACTGAATCATTGTCTGCGAGTCACGGCGAGAACCATCAGGCATCATTTGTGTAATGCCCCCGATTTTCCAGTGATTTATTTAATTTCTTATTTGACGTATTATGACGTCAGAGCGTTATGTTAGCGCGTGTTGGTCATGTGACGTTGTTAGAGCGTGCTCTTAGCTCTTTAGGTTCCCTGCGTGGCTTGGTGATGCCTGGTAGCAAGATTCCCTAGCGAGCCGGAGTCTGTTTGGTGACTCGGTGGAGCCTCTTGGGGAATGCTTGTGTTTTGGCTTCGGGAGAAATTTGCCCGAGTTTTGTTCGTCGGATTTTGTTACCGACTTTGTCGTTAGCGCATTTTGCGCTCGTTAGGTTTGACCGGCCAAATTTTGGGATTTGCGTCGGGAGTGGAAAATTTTACATTCGGAAATTAGATCGGCTAATTTTAGACTTGCTCGTCAAGTTTCGTCGCGTTCTGAGCATTTTTGGAGGCTCGGCGTGCGATTGAAGTTTGTATGTTTTCGCGTACGCCGTTAACTTTAGAAATTATTATCTCGAAAACGGTGCGGCGGAATTCGATTTTGACTTCGCCGTTGGATTCGTAGCGTCGTCATTCGCCTACGGGGCAAATTTTGTTCGATTCGTCGTGCGTTTGGCCCTTCGTAACGATATAATGTTATATCATTTTATAATAATTATAAATATTATTTATATATATATATAAAGAATATAAAAAAAAATAGAAAAAGGGGGGAGAGGGAATCGGTGAGAATGGTTTACCATTCTCACCGATTCAGCCCCCCCCCTTTTTGCCTTTCCCGCCGATCGTGCAGCCCCCCCCCCCCCCCTTTATGTTATATTTATAATAAATATTATGTTATATTAATAATAAATATAATATTATTATTAATATTATTATTATTAAGTATTTATATATATATAAAAAAAGAGAAAACCCCCTTCTCCTTCCTCCGAACCAGCAGCCCCCCCTCCTGTGCGAAAAAATTAGGGGAGTGCGGATCCTCTCGTTCGCGAATCTTTCGGCTGCCGCCACCGCCGATCCGGTGGACGGAATTTCGATCTGATCGCGGCGTTGGAAAGCTCTCGGCGAGAGCTTCGAGATCGCGGTAAGCTTTTCCCATTTCGGTGACCGTTTCGCCATAGATTTTTTCGGCCCTAACCCCGATTGTCCGTTTTTTCGTAGATCTCGTCTCCGCGTGCCCCCTTTTGGACGGATCTACGTGGTGGAGTATTTTGGGTGGACGTTTTCAAGATCGATTTGAGGCAAGTGGATTTCTCCCCTCTTGCGTGCCTCCATGGGTTGTATTTCGCCTTATTAACTCTCCTTGTCGTAGAATACCGGAGTAGTATAGGTGAGATTAGAAATATTCCTAGGTTAGGGCTTGTAGTCGGCCTAAACTACGATGATATCGGAATTTATTTTAAGTTGAATTCGGCGGGTAGGGGGAAATAATTCGGCGGGTAGGGGGAAATCATTCGGCGGGTTTTGGTTGTAGAACTTGGTAGTTTCTAAGTGGTGTTGTCGGCTAGTTTTGGCGCCGAATCGTGGATCCTTAGCATGTGGTAGCTGGGTTTTTGAGGGAGTATGGTACCGGGGGAGTTCGAGCCGTGGCCACCACCATTCCCTCCTTTGGACATTTTGGGTTCCTGTAAGAGGTTGGAACTCTATGTGTGTGGACCCTGTGGCGGCCCCTTTAGTACTCTTGAGACACCTGGACATGGTTGTTCGGTTGTGACTGTTCTTAGTCTCCGACACAGGTTTGGGATTTGTGCCAGTGCTAACGATTTACAAGTTTAGGACTGTTAGTTCCTTTCATACTGTTCATTTGATGCATTTCTCTCACTTTACTGATTGTTATACTTACATTTTGGTCCCTTTTTGGATTCTTTAACTGAGATTTTCAGCATCTCTCTTGCAGGGTTGGTAACCCTTTTTCTTTCTGCTCTTTTCATTCGATTATTATCTGATGTTTCTTTGCCTCCTGTTTTATTATTTCTTGCTGAGGTGTTCTTCTTTTGAATGCCTCAGGTTCAGGTCTGTAGCTGGCTGAACGGCTAATTTCAGGAGTTCCCTTGTGGACTGCGTTGTGGCAGTGTTTTCCTCACCTGTTGAGGTAGTTCTTTAGCTTTGTAGTAGTACAGACATGCATGCTCGCCAGCGAGTTCGTGTCAGGTTGTTGACACTCGTTGGTGATTTTACTTGGTGATACTAAGTCTTCGCTTAGCTGCTAGTTTACCTATTTTGTGGTAGTTTCACTTGCTCTCTGGGAATGTTTTATGCTAGGTTGCTAGTTATTTTGAAACCTATAAAAAAATTACTATATGTATTGCATGATCAGCATGTTTTGTAAAAGCTCAATCATTATTTTTCCAAATGCGTAAAAAGATTGTTTTCTTTATAAATATTATAAATTGAAATCTAGGGTCTTGCATAGTGTAAGTTGTCCTCTTAGGACACTTATGCGCTCTTTTAGGATGTTAAACATAAATGAAGTATTTTTCCGCTACGTATAAAAATAGTTTTCAAACCGTGGACTATCTGATCCACTGAGCCGAGGGATACGTCCAATCAATTTAAAAATTAGTTTTCTATTCATTTTAACTTATGATTTGAAGGATTAGAGTGTTGCCTAAGCGTCAGCAGTTATCCCCTGCTTGACGTGGCATCACAGCTCGCAGTTATCTCGTGCTCTGATTTATTTATTAATGAGAAAAATACGGGTTGTGACAGTTGCTATCAGAGGGAGGTTGCTTGACAAATTGTCGGGCAACCTGTCCCTGTAAGTATTAGGTGTTTAGAGTCATATCATACACACACCGATATGTCATCAGCACGTCTTGGCTGAAGCACGAACACTACACTCATAGCATGACATGAAGTATACGAGGCATATTATGTAGTATGGGATGCATACTATGTGTTTGTATATGGATCCACCATAGGAGGCAACATGTGAGGGTTATGTAGTATGGGATGCATAACCTCACCACATGAATGCGGCTAGCACATTTTCTTTTTTCGTTGCATGGAAATGTTATGTAGTGTGGGATGCATAACATTTTCATGTGTACGCCGCTCATAACATGCATTAGGGCCTTTTTTTTAGAATGCATAGCACAATCATGCATAGCATAACATTGCATAAGCACAACGTGCCAAGCTAAAGATTTGCAGGATGACATGTATACACACATAATTTTTGAGTCAAAAAGAATATAAATTCATGCATTCCCGATCTAAGCACAAGAGTTAGTGTGATGATAGTGAATCATCGTAGGATAAACATAACATCATTATTGAAAATTCCAGAGCAAGTTAGCAGCATGAGCAAGTACTTAAGTATGTATTGTTTGTACTATGTTGTTTGGTTCTAGTGGGTGGGCTAGGTGTCTGATTAGTGTTTTGTTGTTCCATTAGAATGTCGAGGCGTCCTTCGACAAGGTTGACTCCCCAATCGGAGGGAGAATCTTCAGGTGCGCAGAGCAGTGCAATGATAGAAGGTCTGCGACAAAGCAATGAAGCCTTGTCAAAGCAAGTAGTGGATTTGCAGTCTCAGGTCCAGTCCTTGTTAGCAGTTGTGGCAGGGCAAATTCCGAGAGTTCAGGACCCTATTGTGGGTCAAGCTGTCCCTGTTCCCCCCGCTCCTCTGGTGCCTCCGGTCGTGGTGCCACCAGAGATGACCTTTATTTCTCAGTTTCAGCGACTTAGGCCTCCGACGTATGATGGAAAGGCAGATTACATGGTCTTAGACGATTGGATGATATCAATCGAGGAGATGTTCTCATACTCCGGGATCACTGATGATCCGAAAGTGATGTTAGCCGCATATCAGCTCAAAGGGTTGGCAAAGGGCTGGTGGCTGAGGGAGAAAGAAGGTCTGAAGGACGGGTGTTCCTGGGAGTCCTTTAAGGAGCTACTTCTGAGCAAGTTTCTGCCATCGGTCGAGAGGGACCGTCTGATGAATGATTTCCTGCACTTAAAGCAGAGGCAGCTCACGGTTAGTGAGTATGAAATCGAGTTTAGTAAGCTAAGCCGATTTGCCCCAGACTTGGTGAGTTCCGATGAAAATAGAAGCAAGCGTTTTCTGGCTGGGCTAAGGAGTGACGTCCAGCAATTAGCAAGTGCCTATGCGACCTCAAGTTATACTGGTATGGTGGAAGCTGCCTTAAAGGTAGAGGCAATTGATAACGCCAAGAATCGAGGTCAACAACTGAGAAAAGATAAAAGAAAGTCTGATGAGGGTAAGAGTACTCAGGTCCCTGACGCTGCTCCGAGGAAGAGAAACAAAGAGGTATGCAGTTTCTGTGGCCGATCGGGCCATCCATTGGAAAGGTGCTATCAAAGATTAGGAGCTCAGAAGAAAGAGCAGATTCATGCGATCCAAGGTATCCCAAAGAAAGACTTGCTTTGTTCTGTATGCAAGAAGCCGGGGCACGATGCTTCCCATTGCTGGAAGAAGGCGAGAAGTTGTTTCTTGTGCGGTCAAGAGGGTCATCTCAAGTATCAGTGCCCGCAAGCTCAGCTTACTCTGCAGCCAGTTCCTCTTCAGGCCTTGCCGCCGCCGCTGCGAGTGGACAAGGGAAAAGGAAAGTTGAACATGGTCTCTATGGAGGAAGCTCAGGCGTCCACGCAAGTGATATCAGGTTAGATTCTCCCCTAGTTTTAATGTTTAGCTCATAGTTATAGTTTTGAGCGTTCGCTTCCTTAGTCGCGTGTGCAATTTTATAGGACGATTTAAGGTAAAGAACCGCTGGGCGTGTGTTCTGTTCGATTCCGGCGCTACCCACTCATTTGTGGCTAGGGCCTTCGTAGAGCGTTACTGTTTGGATCTCGATCGTGTTGGTGATGTGTTCTGTGTCAAGTTTCCTTCAGGTGAATCTGTAGTTTCGGATCAGGGTATTCAGAGTTGTCCGATTTTACTAGGCGATTTTCTCGCGATTGCTGATTTGAAGCTGTTGGATCTAGAAGACTTCGATGTGATCCTAGGCATGGACTGGTTGTCCAGATATGATGTTGTGATCCAATGCAAGGGTAAACGCTTGGACTTCAGGATGGACAACGGTCAGCCCGGGAGTGTTTACGGTTATCCGTGCCAGGATTCTCCGACTATATCGGCGGTATGTGCTCGGAAGCTTGTAGATTCCGGATTTTTTGCTTGTTTGGTTTCGGTTTTAGAAACCAAGGTTAGTTTGCCGTGTTTGGAGGAGATCCCGGTGGTTCATGATTTTTCTGATTTCTTTCCAGCTAATCTTCCTGGTCTCCCGCCTGATCGAGACGTGGAGTTTGTTATAGATTTGGAGCCGGGTACGCGTCCTATTGCCAAGGCGCCTTACCGGATGGCCCCACGCGAACTGGAGGAGTTGCGTATCCAGTTAGACGAGTTGCTTGAGAACGGATTTATAAGGCCGAGTTCTTCGCCTTGGGGTGCTCCTGTTTTGTTCGTCAAGAAAAAAGATGGATCGATGAGATTGTGCATCGATTATAGAGAGCTAAATAAGTAACGATCAAGAATAGGTATCCGTTGCCGGGGATAGATGATTTGTTTGATCAACTGCGAGGCAGCGCCGTGTTTTCTAAGATTGACCTTCGTTCGGGCTACCACCAGTTAAGGATCCGTGAATCAGATATCCTGCGGACTGCCTTCCGTTCCAGACATGGTCATTTTGAATTTTTGGTGATGTCGTTTGGTTTGACCAACGCACCTTCTGCTTTCATGTACATGATGAACAGGGTATTCAAGGACTTTCTTGACAAGTTTGTAGTCGTATTTATAGACGATGTGTTGGTGTATTCACGGAATGTTGAGGAGCATGACCAACATTTGCGTCTAGTTTTATCCACCTTGAGGGACCATAAGTTGTTCACCAAGCTAAGTAAATGCGAGTTCTGGTTGCCTCAGGTTTCTTTCCTGGGTCATGTGGTTAACAAGAACGGAATCTCTGTCGACCCAGAAAAGATAGCCGCAGTTATGGAATGGACGAGGCCTGCCACACCCAAAGAAATAAGAAGCTTCCTAGGGTTGGCTGGCTACTATAGAAGATTTGTAGAGGGTTTCTCTACATTATCTGCGCCATTGACCAAATTGACGCAGAAGAATGCAGCATTTGTGTGGAGCGATAAGTGCGAAGAAGCGTTCCAAGAGCTAAAGAATAGACTGTGCACTGCTCCGATATTGACATTGCCTACGGAAGGATTAGACTATGCTGTTTACGTGGACGCATCCCACGTGGGTCTTGGTTGTGTGCTGATGCAAGAAGGAAAAGTGATTGCGTATGGGTCAAGACAGCTTAAGATTCATGAAAGGAACTACCCTACGCATGACTTGGAATTCGCAGCAGTTATTTATGCATTGAAATTATGGAGACACTTGTTGTATGGCGCACAGTGCAAGATTTATACAGATCATAAGAGTTTGAAGTACGTCTTCACTCAAAAGGAGTTGAACTTGCGCCAGCGCAGATGGTTAGAGTATGTGGCTGATTATGAAGTGGAGATCCTATACCATCCGGGTAAGGCTAACGTGGTAGCCGACGCCTTAAGCAGGAAGACAGGGAAGATTTTCAATCTCTCCACTGAGTTGTTAGTAGAAGAGTTCCTTTTAATGGATATTTCAGTTGGTAGATATGACTCGCCAAGCAGTTTGGAAGTGTCTGAGCATTCATGGATTTCTCTTACGAGGCTTCATCAAAAGGACGATCCTGATCTACTGCACCTTTATAATAGAACTGAGAAGGGGGAGCTGCCTGACTTTTCGATCGATGACGCGGGTACTCTAAAGTACCGCGGTAGATTTTGCGTCCCCAATTTTCGAGATATTCGAGTTAAGTTGTGCAGTGAGGCACACGGTTCAAGTGTGGCCTACCATCCAGGGTCTACAAAAATGTATAAGGACTTGAAACAGATTGCCTGGTGGATTGGGATGAAGGGTGACATTGCAAGGTTTGTGTCAGAATGTTTTACGTGCAAAAGAGTTAAGGCTGATCATGGAAGGCCTGGTGGAAATTTAGCGCCTTTAGAGATTCCAACTTGGAAGTGGGAGAGTATCTCAATGGATTTCATTACTGGTTTGCCGAGATCTCCCCGAGGGCATGACTCTGTTTGGGTGATTGTTGACAGATTAACGAAGTGTGCGCATTTCGTACCCTTTCAGATTGGTTACTCGATGAAAAAGATAGCGGAACTATATTTGAATGAAGTCATCAGGTTACATGGAGTACCCGTAAGTATAGTATCAGATCGAGACTCCAGGTTTACGTCTCGTTTCTGGAAGAGCCTTCAAGAAGGATTGGGAACTGACATGAGATATTCTACTGCATATCATCCACAGACCAATGGTCAAACGGAGCGTGTTAATCAGATTGTGGAAGATATGATCCGTTGTTATATATTAGACCACAGAGGAGCGTGGGATGAATGCTTGAGGTTGATGGAGTTTGCATACAATAACAGTTATCAAGAGAGTCTGCAAATGGCTCCTTTCGAAGCGCTATATGGAAGACGATGTAGAACTCCTCTATTTTGGGCTGAGGTTGGTGAGAGGCCGATGTTAGGTCCAGATGCCTTAGAAGAAATGGAAGTCTCTGTAAAGCTTATTCGAGAGAAGCTTCGAATAGCTCAAGAGCGATACGAGAAGAACGCCAATCGGCGTAGGTCCGTTTTGGAATTTTCTGTGGGGGACATGGTATTCCTTAAGGTTTCCCCGATGGTTGGAGTGAAGAGGTTCGGTAAGAACCATAAATTGGACCCAAGGTATGTGGGACCATTTGAAATTGTGGAGCGGATCGGTGTGTCAACCTACAAGTTGAAATTTCCCGCAAATTTTCCTGGCATGCACAATGTTTTTCACGTGAGCCAACTGCGGAGGTGCGTGCTAAGTGACAGACAAGTTCTGGATGCAGTGCCCCAGTTGGAGCCTAACCTTTCCTACGTGGAAGATCCTATTCGTGTTTTGGATGTGCAAGATCGAATGTTGCGGAGAAAGACAATACCGATGGTAAAGATTCTGTGGAGAAACCAAGACGTGGAGAGCGCGACTTGGGAGTTGGAGTCAGCTATGAGGGAGGCGCATCCTCATTTGTTCTCCTAGCTGTGCTCGGTAAGCATTCGATAACCTTTGGTTATTTTCTTTTCCTTCTATGGTAGAAGTGTTTTATGCGTAAAGTTTCGGGACGAAACTTTCTTTTAGGGGGAGTGACTGTAACGCCCCCGATTTTCCAGTGATTTATTTAATTTCTTATTTGACGTATTATGACGTCAGAGCGTTATGTTAGCGCGTGTTGGTCATGTGACGTTGTTAGAGCATGCTCTTAGCTCTTTAGGTTCCCTGCATGACTTGGTGATGCCTGGTAGCAAAATTCCCTAGCGAGCCAGAGTCTGTTTGGTGACTCGGTGGAGCCTCTTGGGGAATGCTTGTGTTTTGGCTTCGGGAGAAATTTGCCCGAGTTTTGTTCGTCGGATTTTGTTACCGACTTTGTCGTTAGCGCGTTTTGCGTTCGTTAGGTTTGACCGGCCAAATTTTGGGATTTGCGTCGGGAGTGGAAAATTTTACATTAGGAAATTAGATCGGCTAATTTTAGACTTGCTCGTCAAGTTTCGTCGCGTTCCGAGCATTTTTGGAGCCTCGGCGCGCGATTGAAGTTTGTATGTTTTCGCGTACGCCGTTAACTTTAGAAATTATTATCTCGAAAACGGTGCATCGGAATTCGATTTCGACTTCGCCGTTGGATTCGCAGCGTCGTCATTCGCCTACGGTGCGAATTTCGTTCGATTCGGCGCGCGTTTGGCCCTCTGTAACGATATAATGTTATATCATTTTATAATAATTATAAATATTATTTATATATATATATAAAGAATATAAAAAAATAGAAAAAGGGGTGAGAGGGAATCGGTGAGAATGGTTTACCATTCTCACCGATTCAGCCCCCCCCCCCCTTTTTGCCTTTCCCGCCGATCGTGCAGCCCCCCCCCCCTTTATGTTATATTTATAATAAATATTATGTTATATTAATAATAAATATAATATTATTATTAATATTATTATTAAGTATTTATATATATAAAAAAAAAGAGAAAACCCCCTTCTCCTTCCTCCGAACCAGCAGCCCCCCCTCCTGTGCGAAAAAATTAGGCGAGTGCGGATCCTCTCGTTCGCGAATCTTCCGGCGGCCGCCACCGCCGATCCGGTGGACGGAATTTCGATCTGATCGCGGCGTTGGAAAGCTCTCGGCGAGAGCTTCGAGATCGCGGTAAGCTTTTCCCATTTCGGTGACCGTTGCGCCATAGATTTTTTCGGCCCTAACCCCGGTTGTCCGTTTTTTCGTAGATCTCGTCTCTGCGTGCCCCCTTTTGGACGGATCTACGTGGTGGAGTATTTTGGGTGGACGTTTTCAAGATCGATTTGAGGCAAGTGTATTTCTCCCCTCTTGCGTGCCTCCATGGGTTGTATTTCGCCTTATTAACTCTCCTTATCGTAGAATACCGGAGTAGTATAGGTGAGATTAGAAATATTCCTAGGTTAGGGCTTGTAGTCGGCCTAAACTACAATGATATCGGAATTTATTTTTAGTTGAATTCGGCGGGTAGGGGGAAATAATTCGGCGGGTAGGGGGAAATAATTCGGCGGGTTTTGGTTGTAGAACTTGGTAGTTTCTAAGTGGTGTTGTCGGCTAGTTTTGGCGTCGAATCGTGGATCCTTAGCATGTGGTAGCTGTGTTTCTGGGGGAGTATGGTACTGGGGGAGTTCGAGCCGTGGCCACCACCATTCCCTACTTTGGACATTTTGGGTTCCTGTAAGAGGTTGGAACTCTATGTGTGTGGACCCTGTGGCGGCCCCTTTAGTACTCTTGAGACACCTGGACCTGGTTGTTCGGTTGTGACTGTTCTTAGTCTCTGACACAGGTTTGCGATTTGTGCCAGTGCTAACGATTTACAAGTTTAGGACTGTTAGTTCCTTTCATACTGTTCATTTGATGCATTTCTCTCACTTTACTGATTGTTATACTTACATTTTTGTCCCTTTTTGGATTTTTTAGCTGAGATTTTCAGCATCTCTCTTGCAGGGTTGGTAACCCTTTTTCTTTTTGCTCTTTTCATTCGATTATTATCTGATGTTTCTTTGCCTCCTGTTTTATTATTTCTTGCTAAGGTGTTCTTCTTTTGAATGCCTCAGGTTCAGGTCTGTAGCCGGCTGAACGGCTAATTTCAGGAGTTCCCTTGTGGACTGCGTTGTGACAGTGTTTTCCTCACATGTTGAGGTAGTTCTTTAGCTTTGTAGTAGTACATACATGCATGCTCGCCAGCGAGTTCGTGTCAGGTTGTTGACGCTCGTTGGTGATTTTCCTTGGTGATACTAAGTCTTTGCTTAGCTGCTAGTTTACCTGTTTTGTGGTAGTTTCACTTGCTCTCTGGGAATGTTTTATGCTAGGTTGCTAGTTACTTTGAAACCTATAAAAAAAATTACTATATGTATTGCATGATCAGCATGTTTTGTAAAAGCTCAATCATTATTTTTCCAAATGCGTAAAAAGATTGTTTTCTTTATAAATATTATAAATTGAAATCTAGGGTCTTGCATAGTGTAAGTTGTCCTCTTAGGACACTTATGCGCTCTTTTAGGATGTTAAACATAAATGAAGTATTTTTCTGCTACGTATAAAAATAGTTTTCAAACCGTGGACTATCTGATCCACTGAGCCGAGGGATACGGCCAATCAATTTAAAAATCTGTTTTCTATTCATTTTAACTTATGATTTGAAGGATTCGAGTGTTGCCTGAGCGTCAACAGTTATCCCCTGCTTGACGTGGCATCACAGCTCGCAGTTATCTCGTGCTCTGATTTATTTATTAATGAGAAAAATGCGGGTTGTGACAATTTGGATTTTCCCACCATCCAAGAAGGTGAGGAAGAAGAGGAGATAACTAAATAAGATACAAAAGTAGCCCTCGCTTGGTGTGAATACTTTAGAAAAGGGTATGGCTCACTGGAGAATATTGACATGAACATACCAAAAAAATTATTGGAGACATAGCAGGTCGAGCTTATTACGCAAAACTGGGTCCCATGACCGGATTTCACGAGACATGTTCAAAATAATTACTGATATCTTTCTAACCAAGAAGACAGACTATAACAAGTTCATTCTAAAAAGTATGAAGGAGTGCATGTATGCCCCCAATATGAGGAGGATTGTATAACTATATCTGTTCAAGAGCCAATGTTGGGTTTTGTATCCATAATAACCCTGATTTGAAGAAGGGTCCGGTCAAGCTAAGATGAATTGAGGTTGTATTTGATAGTGCTTTTTAGTTTTGTACTTGCAGGTTTACAATGTCAAGTACACACCAATGTAATGTTACAGAGGGTCAGTAAACAAAGCACTACATAATGCAATGCCTCATTGTGTAGGCCAATGTGTTTACTCACATGTAATCTCTCTATTGGGGTGTACTTCTATCCCAATTGCAGGAGAAGGATCATGGAAGGCCAAAGACAAGAAGTCAGAAACGAAGAATTTTACCTGATACTCGACGAATCTCGCCGATTGTTGAAGAAGAAATTCGTTCGACGATTTGGCGAGTATCATTCAAGATACTCGATGAATCTCGCCGAATTTTTCTTTGCATTTTTCCAATCTTTCTTCCTGGTCGAAACCGACAGCCATGTACAGTCCGCTTATAGGTTTCTATTTTGGAAATATTTTATAGGCATTTCATTTCGAATTCCTCTATAAATACTTAGAGTAATTTCAAAATGAAAAAGGATCCAAAAACCTAATTTCCAAAAAATCAAAATCTCTTATTTCCCGAAAGGATTCTCGTCGGCCGAACTACTGTTTTCGAGATTCTTCTTCTGATCGGCCGCGACATCGAGCAATCTTCTTCGCCGACAACTTCATTGACTGGATCGCTTCTTTGTTCTAGATCTGATTTACAACAGTCCTTGTTGGTCAAAGATCGAGGTTCAAGATCCAACAATTTCAAGTTTTTTGAGTTCTCCAAGATTAAAGATCAACCCTTCCAAGAACGTCGGATCAAGACTTGTAATTGTGTGCTATTGTTGTAATTTTACATAAAATTGTGTTGGAGATTTTTCTTCGAGTTTTTGTAGATCTGTTTGTGGATCGATTTAGTAGATCAATTTTGTGGATCGAGTTGTAGGAGAGTTTGTTATCCAAGTGGTAGGATTTTCATCTTCGAGTGGAGGAGTTGCGACTCCGAGGTGCAAGATTTGACAAAATCTGAGTTTGGTGAAGTAGCCGAATCTGCCCTTCATGGGAGATAGGCAAGGCGAGACAGTGGACGTACCCAACTCGGGGAACCACTATAAAATATTTGCGTTTGTGTGCTTGATATTTTCAATTATTTTAATTCGTAAAAAGACGCAAACTTCACCTATTCACCCCCCTCTAGGTGATTTAGGTCAATGCTTGAAACTTTTAGAGAATAAGATAGAATGGAGGTAGTTCCACAAGTCCCTCTTTACTGTCTAAAGATGATGGACTATGGTGTCTTAAAAAGGTGGAAAAGTCCTTTCCCACTGAGGTGAAGGGAGGAGCATGCTCCAAGCTCTTCTAGGGAGAATAGAGGATTAAGGACTAAAAGGAGACTAGAATAAGCCCCACTGGGCAAGTGGCTATCAAGAAAATTAGATTGAGGAGATACCATCAAGAATACAAAGGATTTTAGGTATGCCAAATGGATGTAAAGTTAGCTTTCCTGAATGGTCTATGTTGAGCAACCCTCAGGGTTTGTCAATCCTAACTTTCATTATTATGTATTTAAGTTAAGAAAAGCTTTATATGGTTTGAAACAGGCCCATAGGACATGGTATGACACCAAGTCTAGCTTTCTCATTGAGAACAAATTATCAAGGGGGAAGATAGACAAGACATTATTCCTAACGTAAGTCAAGGGTAAGATAATCCTTGTCCAAATTTATGTAGATGACATAATTTTTGGAACTACTGATGTTGACTTGTACAATATGTTTGCCAAACTTATGCAATGGTAGTTTGAGATGAGTAGTATGAGTGAACTCACGTATTTATTGGGCCTCCAGGTTAGACAATAAAAGGATGGATTATTAATCTCATGGTCTAAATTCACCAAGGATTAATCAAAAAGTTTGGAATGGAGAGTTCCTCCATCATGAAAACTCTGATGGGGTCAAGATATCAATAGTCAAGGATGAGACTCAGAAACCTGTTGATGAAACCTTGTATATAGGTATAATTGGCTCCCTCCTCTACTTGACTGCTAGTAGGCCAGACATTATGTATGCTACATGTTTTTGTGCTAAGTACCAGGCATGCCCTAAAGAGTCTCTTTATTCTGCTGCCAAAAGAATTCTAAGATATCATTAGGGCACACCTGATCTTGGTCTGTGGTACCCTAAGAATAATGATTTTGAACTAATATGGTATTCAGTTGTAGATTTTGCAGGTTGTAAAGAAGATAGGAAAATCATCTGGCACCTGTCAAATTATAGGAAGAAGATTGGTATAATGGAACATCAAGAAATAGACCAGTGTAGCCATCTCAACTGCAAAATCAGAACACATTTCAGCTAGGAGTTGTTTGGCCGATGAGGCATTCGTTTGTGATATGTTGAACTATGCATGAGTGCATGTTCTTATGATATATCTGCTTGTGAAATGATATACCTGCAGGGATGGAATACCGCTGCCCCAAGTAAGGGGTAGGGTCGTTATAAATTGGTCAGTCGAATGCTGACCGTTGCTTTGTTTGCCACCGTTGCGATGGATTATTACCATGTAGGTGCGGGAGAGCCGAGCGGAAAATAGTGGGTTGAAGTCGTTGTTGCTGTTGCTGCTGCTATGCTGGCCCTCGAAGGCCAAAGAATGAAATGTTCTGTGATTTTCATGTGTGGTCGGCCTGCGTCCCAGTGTATGTAACCCACACGTGTGAAGAAAACTTGTAAGGCCTTAAGGACAAACATTTTGTGTATTTTGTAAACATTCCTTGTAGATATATAAATCTGGTTATTTATATATAGTGGACACTCATGATAGGTGAGTTCAAACTTAACCCTTAATGCTTCCGCTAGAATGCTCTGAGTTAGGATGCGTGTTTTGTGAAGGTATTTTTCGAAGATAGCCCTTCCTCTCACTTCTCTGACAAAGAAAGGTGTGTCATATGAGTGGACACACTAATGCAATGTTGTATTTCAAGAACTAAAGGATTGACTTACCCCCGCTCTGATCCTAGCTCTTCCATCAGGGAAAGAAGGATTTCAAGTTTACACTAATGCTTCCTATCAAGGGATGGGAATGATGTTCTGTTGAAAATTGTGAAGTGAAAGTGGGTGAATGGAAGAATTGGGCAACCTATCTGCGTGGACTATACGGACAGGGTTGGCAGACATCCAGGTCGGCGGGGCTGGTGCAGACAGCTTGTTCTGTGGCATCCTGGGCGGTCGATTCGTGCAAACTACGCAGACAGTAGCAGCGGTTAGCCAGGCCGGCTTGTGCTCAGTAGGCAGATGGATCCAAAGAAGTAATCTGGCGGATAGAAACTCTATCTGCGGGGTCCGGCAAGAAGCGGACTGAAGAACTAGAGCTCGGCAAATCGGCTTGGCAGAAGCCTTGGTCGTGCTCTGGTGAAGGGGCAAGTGGAAGCCGCAGAGATTGCCAGTCAGTGCGAACAGGTGCTGGAGGTCATCGAGTTTGGCTGACTGGATCCAGCGTCTGCCAGTAAGTGCGGACTGGCCCTTGTGGCCAGTGGTATGGACTTGGTTGGTTCTGAACCAAGTCCTTATTTGTCTTAGTTTGGGGAGATCACGCAGTGGAGCGCGAACTACTTCTCAGTCTGCCAAGCTCGGTAGAAGTGTTATGTGCCTTGGTTGTGAGTTTCGGAGAAGCGGACTGGAGATTGTGTCCACAATTGTGTGCGAACTGGAGCTGGAGTCCGCCGAGTCCGACAGCCTCCTTGCTGGCATGGTTTTGGACTCGAGGTATGTGGACTGGAGTTGTCTGCAGGGATATGTATACTAGAGCTGTCCGCAGTATGAGCGGACTGGAATGTTTGTCCGCTGAGTCCGACAGTTGCCTTGGTGGCAAAGCCGTGGGCTCGGGATGTGTGGACTGAAGCTTTGTGTCCGCTGAGTCTGGCATGTGCCTTTATGGCGAGGCTGTTGGCTCGGGATAAGCGGGCTGGAGCTGTGTCCCGGATTGGAGGACAGTGTTGTTGCGGAGTCCAGCTGTGGTGGTCCTGGCTTGGACCTTGGCGACAAGGCGGACTGGCGATTGTGTCCGGCCTTGGAGAAGCTGACGCTATCCTGCACAGTGGCAGTGGACTGGAATATATCGGCAAACTGCGGAGATATCTTGTTGCGGGATGTGGCGGTAATCCTATCGGCTAGGGAGGTGACCATACTTATCATCGTGCCTATAAATAGGACCCATGTCATATCAGGAATAGGAACCTGAGAAACCGAGTGAACATTAAGTGAGCTCACAATAGTCACCGCAGACTGCCTTTTGGTGTCCATGAGGTTTGATAGAGTTGATCGGTTTGTGTTGTGTAGGTTGTACGGATAGCGCTGGAAAGCAAGGACTTGGCTCTAATTACGGTCAGGGATAGTGCGGACTCTGTGGTTAAGCAACAGGAGGTAAACAGTAGGTCGTGGACAGCGACCAGACGGTCTTCTATTTGGCAACTTTGTTCGGGGTTCAATAAGTCTCCTGCTTCAGTCGGACTATTCTATTCGGCATCGCAGCTTGTGCGGTCTGGCGGCAAGGCGACCTCGCGGTTAGGCAGCTTGCAGTTCGGCGGCTAGAGGTAGCATTGGAATAAGGGGTAGTCCGCGCGGCTTGGGTTGCGGCCTGGCGACCTGTCAGTTTGGGCGGACTCCACAACATTAGACCGGCGGCTTGATGTTTGAGTCCGCGTGACTTGTGTTAACTTGTCTTGTATTTATACTCTCTGCTTTCCCTTGGGTGGTTGTTTGGTGAAGCATGTCTTGCCATGTATGTCTCGCTGTGTAAAGAAGATTGCTGTGAATTAATAAAGACTCTTGTGCTGCATGTGTTGTCTGGTTGACTGGCTTTAGTTGAGATAACCACTGCTCACTCCAAGGTCCAGGGAAATTTTCACATGATCAAGGTATGATCTTCATAGTGCTGAGAATATTAATTTGGTACCAGGCTATCTTGTTGACAACCAGGAGAAAATTCAACATGGTATCAAATCCAGGTTATTGAATTTTAACAAGTTGATGCAGCATGGACATGTGATTGCTTAAACTTCGAGATAGTTGACGAAGCATGAGGAAAATTATCCAATATAGGATTTGGAGTTAGGGGCAGTGGTGTTCTCCTTGAAGTTTTGGAGACATTATTTATATGGCGTCCACTTCGAGATCTTTTCGGACAATAAAAATTTGAAGTATGTTCATACTCAGAAGGAGTTGAACTTGAGGCAGTGGCGATGGTTAAACTTTTTGTGTCATTATGAATTTACAATGAACTACCACCCAGATAAAGTAAACCCCGTAGCGATGTTTTGAGTAGAAAGGTACCAGAGTCGAGGCCCGAGTCTCAGATGATGAGTATGGAATTGGCTCGAGTGCTTTAAGAGATGGAGATCACGTTGGTATGTAAGGATCATTCCGATACTTATACCGAATATCTAGCTGCCATGAGCATAGTTTGTGACATTCATGATCGAATTCGGGTAGAGCAAGGAAAGGATGCATCTTTGCCCCGGTGTTTCAAGCCATGGAGAGAGGACCCGCAGTAGGTTATGTGCTAAAAGAAGATCTGATTTATTTCAATGCCAAACTTTATATTCCCGTAGAAAGTTATGTGTTAAAAGAAGACCTAATTTATTTCCATGGCAGACTTTACATTCCCACGTGCGGTGAAATCCGAGAAGATATCTTGAGAGAGGCACATTGCTCCAAGTATTCAGTATATCCCGGGATCACCAAAATGTACACTGACTTTAGAAAGACCATGTTTTGGTCGGGGATGAAGAAGGATGTCACATACTACGTTACACACATTGAGGCTTGTCAGAAGGTGAAGGTGGAGTGCAAGATCCCCGGTGGATTGTTACAATCATTGCCTATTTCAGAATGGAAATTTGAAGATATCTCCATGGACTTTGTTCACGGTCTCCCACGATCACGATCATGGAATGACTTAGTTTGGGTGATTGTGGATCAACTGACCAAGGTTGCCAAGTTTATCCTAATGAGAAAAGAGACACGTGTAGATGTGTTGGTACATCTCTTTGTGGAACAGTTTGTACGGTATCATGGGGTGCCTTAGATGATAGTATCAGACCGCAATGGTCATTTTACCTCCAAGAAATGTAAGGAATTTCAAGCGTATCTATGTTCTCGCCTTACCTTTAGTACTACTTTTCATCCTCAGACGGTTGGCCAATCTTAGAGGACCATCAGATCCATGGAAGATCTGTTAAGATGGTTCATATTGGATAAAGGAGATCCATGGGAAAGGCTCTTACCACTAGTGGAATTCTGTTAAAATAACAGTCATCAAGTCAGCATCGGAATGGCTCCCCACGAAGTGCTTTATGGGAGGAGGTGTACAACACCTTTATCATAGGTGCAGGATGAAGATCCGAGGATTTTGAGAGTAGAGTATATTGATGACGCCAATGATATGGTTCGGCTGATACGAGAATGCATGCAGGAGACCCAGAGTCGACAAGAAAAATATTATAATGTGAAACATAGGATGGTGGAGTTTCAGGTAGGTGACAAGGTATTCTTGAAGATCTGGCCAATGCATAGAGTGTCACGAGTGCATTGTAGGAAGAAGCTCAGCCCAATATATGTAGGGCCCTATGCTGTATTGGAAAGGAATAGTCCTCTGGCCTATCGGCTCGAGCTACCACTTGAGCTATAAAATTTGTACGACGTCTTCCATGTGTCGTTGCTTCGGAAAGCACTCCTACGGCCCGATCAGCATGTCACCGCCACAGATGGGATAATGGAAACCAATAGTACTGTTCGACTAGAGCCAGTGCGTATACTGGACACTGAGACAAGATGCTTGTGGAAAAATAGCATCCCTTTTGTGAAGGTTCAGTGGTCTAATCATGGAAAGGAGGAATACACTTGGGAGCCGGTGGACTTGATGCGGAAGAGCTATCCGGAGCTGTTTCCCCAAGGTACATTTTTAAAGTATACTTTACATTTCATGCTTTACCTTCCCCACAGACTTAGCCTGATTTTGGGGACAAAACATTTTATTTTGTTTATAGGATTTATAACATCCCAATTTATGTTAGACCCCTAGTGTTTATTTTTCAACTCAGGAGAATGGACTTGGGCTCAGGGTGCGCTGGTGGGCAGGCTTCCACCTGAACCGGGGGAAGTACGGGCACTACATTGTGTTTGGGTGCTACCGCGCGGCGGTAGTAGGTACTGATGAGTCCGATTTATATAGTGATTTTCGAAATCATCTGGGCTAGTTTTCACACACTTGAAATTCACTTTTAGTATGTTATCGTTGATATTTCATTTATACAGCTTTTCACTCTAAGTGCATTGTTTTTGTAACATCCCATGTTACTTCTAGACCCCTTAACTTAGATTGGGTTGGGCATGAGGTGGGTGTTAGGGAAATTAGCTAGGTTTGACACTAGGTAGTGGGCTGTAGCCATGTGGGGCTCACTATAGGGCCAAGTCAAACAAGGTCAAACTAGCCTAAATATGAACCCAAGCCACACCATGACCCCACCACATTGCCCTAACCCTAAAATAATCTAAGTGGACCCTAGTGCATGCCATTAGGTCAACGCTTTGACCCTAGTTGACCAATGTCAACCACGGCCCTAATTTGGTCAAACCTATACCTATATGATGCCGGCTCGTCTCCCATCCCCTTGCCAGTTGATGCTAAGAGTGCTCGTGATCAAGTTGCTGTGGATGATGATCAAGTTGCTCGTGACCAAGTTGATGCGGCGCAACATAAAGATGCTCGACGACCTTCTACCGCGACTCGTGACCTTGGTGGCTACAATCTTCGTTCGCGGCGGGCTTAAGCCCTTTCCTTATTTGCACCTTTATTTTCCTAGTTTAATGTTATCATTATTTCATGTTGTCTTTTATTTTGGACATGTTTAATTTTTGGTGTGCTCATAGCCATCCAATAGATGATAAATTGGATGGCTAGATTTATTTCGCTTGTTTTGGGACTTGCCTATATATAGGCTTATTTGATGAGAAATGAAGGCATGCTATTTGAAAACCTAAATTAATCCTCTCTTGAGAATTTCGGCCACCTCCCTTTGGGATTGCCGCCCCCTTCATCCTCCTTCGCCTCCTTGTTGGCCAATCGCTTGGGTGATCCAAGGCTTGTGAAACGCGGAGGCGGATGCTTCTCGGTGTGACTCCGGCGAAGAAGAAGGTTGCCGCTCGGTGTGACGCCGGTGGTGCGTGGACGTGTGACTCTTCCACTTTCCTTGTGTGATCTTCACCCCATCTTGGGGAGGGTAATATCTACATCTTTCTTTTGTGAGTTCTTGTGAGATTTGGAATGGATGCAATGGCTTTTTATCCGCGATCTTGAATACGATCTTTTGGATTTAATCGAAAACCTTCTTGCGTTTATTTTCGAAACCTTGCAAGAAGCCGGATCGGGTGGATCCTTTTGCTTGAGGAAGATCTTGGCATATAGTTATTGATCTTCCTCTCAAAAAGGTGTGGCGACCTTTGCTTTCGATCTTCGGTGGGAAAGGATTGGACTTTAATTAGATCGTCGCTTTTAGTCCAGTCCCCTCCGCGTGTTTGTGCGGGATGACGGTGAATCGTGCGGCTAGAATGTTTGTGTTAGGACGCGTTAGAACGTGTTACGTGGGCTTGAGTTGTAAGAAAATCCATACGCTATTTTAATCCGACGAATCCCTACATCAATTTGGTATCAGAGGGAGGTTCTCGTCAGTTTCCTAATTGGCACTCCTCCCCCGCTCAAAATTCAAATTTCAGATTTCGGGATTCAAATTTCGAATTTCAAATTTCAAATTTCAAAAAAAATTCAAAATTCAAAATTCAAAATTCAAATTTCAAATTTCAAATTTCAAATTTCAAATTTCAAAATTTCAAATTTTAAATTTCAAATTTCAAAAAAAAAAATTCAAAATTCAAATTTCAAATTTCAAATTTCAAAATTTCAAATTTTAAATTTCAAATTTCAAAAAAAAAAATTCAAATTTCAAATTTCGAATTTCAAATTTCAAATTTTAAATTTCAAATTTCAAAAAAATTCAAAATTTAAATTTCGAATTTCAGATTTCAAATTTCGAATTTCAAATTTCAAATTTCAAATTTCAAATTTCAAAATTTCAAATTTTAAATTTCAAATTTCAAAAAAAAAATTTCAAAATTCAAATTTCGAATTTCAAATTTCAAATTTTAAATTTCAAATTTCAAAAAAATTCAAAATTCAAATTTCGAATTTCAAATTTCAAATTTCAAAATTTCAAAATTCAAAATTTCAAATTTCAAAATTCAAAAAAAAAAAGAGAAAACTGCGCTCTAGACTTTGGTTTTTAGGGTGTTAAGGCGTACTCGGCACGGTACGGAGTACACGAACCCGTCTACCACCACTATGGCTGAACACCCTGATGAGGAAACTAATCCTACGGCTATCACTGAGCTTAGGTAAGAGTTAGGAGAGTTGAGGGGTTTGCTGACACAACTTTTGGCGAACCAAGCTGCTCAAACACCACCACCACCTAACCATGGACAAGCCCCCCGACCACCCCCGGTGCATGTTGCGGAACATGATGGGTACTTCCCCGGAGCAGCCCGTCAAGTTCCCGATCTGGAAAGAGAGTTCGATATAACAAAAGCGATTCATATGGAAGCCCCCTCTTACGATGGTATGGGAGACCCCCAAGTCTTCCTTACATGGGTGGTTGACATAGAATGCTATTTTGATTGGTATCACCTTACCAATGAGCAAAAGGTTCAAGTAGCTCGTATGAAATTAAACGGGAGGGCCAAGACCTTTTGGTTATATGAGGAGCGACGTTTAGGGGCCGGTCATGGTGTACCCCTAGTTGGTTGGACGGTTATGAAAAATTTGCTCACCGACCAATACGTGCCCGCTTACCACCGAACTCAAATGTTCGACGATCTTGCCACCCTTCGGCAAGGTCCAAAATCGGTGGCTGATTACATGGGTGAGTTAAAGGATAAGATGGTGCGGTGTGAGATCCAAGAGATGCCAGAGGTTACGCTTTCTAGGTTCCGTAAGGGACTTAATCCGGACATTCAGAAGAAGCTTCTTCGATATGGCCACACTGATATTAATACTACTTTCAATGCCGCCTTGGACATTGAAAAACATCTGGCCATGAAAACCCAACCCCGTTACTCCCAACAAAATGGAAAGGCCCCCATAGGCGCCCTTTCCTCCACTTATTATGATAAGGGTAAGGCGAAGGTTGGGGAGTCCAAACCAATTGTCGTGACTGCGAGAAACCCTAGGCAGCCTAATAGTGAGAGAATCCCTATTGGCAAGGTGAGCAAGGCTAACACCACGTGTTACTCTTGCTGTATTCAAGGCCACTATGCCTATGAGTGCCCCACCAAGGCCAAGGCTACTTTAGCTCTTCTAGATGAGTCCACTAGTGACTTTGCAGATTTAGTGATTGAGGCAGATGAGGGTTATGAGACGGATGGTGTGCCTAGTGATATGGAGGATGGACACCTACTTAGTGTTATGCGTTGTATTCTGACGACCCCTCTCCCGTTTGACGATTGGAAGAGGTCCACTATTTTCTCCCTCATCTTTAAGAGTGGGGACAAATATTGTAAGCTCATCATTGATAGCGGCAGCTGCATGAACGTTGTTTCTGAGAACGCCGTTATGCGGATGCATTTGGCTACCGAGCCTCATCCTACCCCTTACCAAGTGGCTTGGGTCAACAAGGTAACCATCCCGGTCACCAAGCGTTGCCTAGTTCCACTTATGATCAAGTCATATACGGATGAGGTGTGGTGTGATGTCATCCCTATGGATGCTTGTCATGTGTTGTTAGGCCGCCCTTGGCTCTATGACCGTGATGTCACCCACTACGGGAGGGCAAACACTTATGAGTTCAAATATAATGGGAAGGTAGTCACGTTAAAACCCACGGCCCCAAAGGAACCCAATAGCCCGAGTACGGATACCACAATCCCAGTCGAGAAGAAATTGGTAAGCCTAATGGGTAGGAGAAAATTTGAGAGGGACCCCTTTGTGGATGGGATTATTTATGCATTGGTTCTTTTGAATAATAATAAAGAAAATGGGGTTTTAGAAGATTTACCCAAAGAATTAAAAAAACTGCTGGAAGAGTATAAGGATGTCTACCCGGACGAGTTGCCCCCTACGTTGCCCCCTCTACGTGATATCCAACATGCCATTGACTTTATGCCGGGCGCCTCATTGCCTAATCAGCCCCATTATAGGTTGCACCCCGCAGCCCATGAGGAGCTCCAAGCCCAAATTTCGGATTTATTGGCAAAGGGGTTCATTAGGAACAGCAAGAGTCCGTGTGCGGTACCGGCTTTGTTGGCTCCAAAAAAGGATGGTACGTGGCGTATGTGTGTAGACAGTAGAGCCATAAATAAGATCACTATCAAGTATAGGTTTCCCATCCCTAGATTGGACGATCTTTTGGATATGTTGTCTGGTGCCTCGATCTTCACGAAATTGGATTTGCGGAGTGGTTACCATCAGATTCGGATACGTGATGGGGATGAATGGAAAACTGCATTTAAATCTAAGGACGGGCTCTACGAGTGGTTGGTCATGCCATTTGGGTTGTCAAATGCTCCAAGCACCTTCTCACGAATGATGACCCACGTATTCCAACCATACATGGGATGATTTGTGGTGGTGTACTTTGATGACATATTGATTTATAGCACCACTTTTGACTCACATGTGTCTCACCTACGGATTATTCTATCTACACTTCGGGACGAAAGATTATATTTAAATTTAAAGAAGTGTATATTTTATGTAAAGGAAGTGGAATTTTTGGGCTACCTGGTTGGATCTGAGGGAATAAAGGTAGACCCCAGTAAGGTGAAAGCAATTCTGGAGTGGCCCGAACCCACAAGCTTGAGAGACGTTAGGAGTTTCCACGGGTTAGCCTCATTTTATAGACGATTTATTAGGGATTTTAGTACTATTATGGCTCCCGTGACGGAATGCATGAAAAGGGGTGAGTTTAAATGGACGCCAGTAGCTACCCAGGCATTCCAACACATTAAGAAGATGATGACTGAGGCTCCTATTTTGTGCTTACCAGATTTTAATAAAGTATTTGAATTGACATGTAACGCATCCGGAGTAGGAGTAGGAGGTGTCTTAAGCCAAGAGGGACACCCAATAAGTTATTTTAGCGAGAAATTGGCGGGTGCAAAACTTAATTATTCCAATTACGATAGAGAGTTCTATGCCATCGTTAGATGCCTACACTAGTGGAGACACTACCTCCTTTCCAAGGAGTTCGTGATTCTCTCTGACCATGATGCACTTAGGCACATTAATGGGCAATCTAAAATCAGCCCCCGTCATGCAAAATGGGTATCTTATCTGTAAGAGTTTTCGTTCACCTTAAAACACCTTAAGGGCACTGAAAATCGTGTGGCCGACGCGCTTAGTAGAGTGACACTTTTATTATCGATCATGGAAGTAAAGGTTGTCGGATTTGAGAGAATAAAGGATGAATATGCCATGTGTCCTGATTTTGGAGAAGTGTATCTAGCGGCACACGATGACTCACCAATGATAGTGTCAGCATATGTATTGAGAGACGGTTATTTATTTCAGCACGCTAAGCTATGTATTCCCCGTACCTCCCTACGCCATCACATAGTATGGGAACTACATAGTGGCGGGTTGAGCGGCCATTTTGGGCGGGATAAAATGATAGCCTTAGTCGAGGAGAAATTCTATTGGCCTAAACTTCGCGTTTTAGTTGGGAAAATCATGAGTAGCTGTCGGGTTTGTCAAGTGTCTAAAGGGGGAAAGACTAATGTGGGACTATACACTCCGTTGCCTATTTCATCTAGACCTTGGGAGGACGTGAGTATGGACTTTATTTTGGGGCTTCCTCCAACCCAGCGACGACACGATTCCATTTTTGTGGTGGTTGATAGGTTCTCTAAGATGGCTTATTTCATACCCTGTAGTAAGACTAATGACGCGTCTCACATTGCAAAATTATATTTTAAAGAGGTGGTGAGTCACCGTGGCGTTCCTAAGACCATTGTCTCGGATCGCGACGTTAAATTCACAAGTTATTTTTGGAAGACGCTTTGGACATTAATGGGAACGAAGTTGTTGTTTTCCGCCGCCTATCACCCACAAACTGATGGGCAGACGGAAGTGGTAAATAGGAGTTTGGGAAACTTGTTGCGTTGTCTTGTGAGTGACCACAAAGGCACTTGGGATTTGCTCCTCCCCCAAGCCCAATTAGCCTACAACAACTCTACCAATCGGTCTACGGGTATGTCACCAAATGAAGTAGTGCACGGGTACCTTGCGAATGTGCCCATTGACTTGATTCCGTTACCTCCATCTTATCATACAAGTCAATTTGCACAATCTTTTGCCGAGCACATACATGACTTACACGCCCAAATACGAACAACTTTAGCTACCACGTATGAGTCATATCGATCCCAAGCGAATTTACATCGGAGGGAGTCTAACTTCCAAGTTGGCGATCTTGTTTTAGTGCGCCTTATTCCCACGCAGCTGCCTTCTGGAACCGTTAAGAAGTTGGCACCAAAGCGAGCCGGCCCGTTTCGAATTATTAAGAGGCTAGGAGATAACGCGTTTATTTTGGATTTGCCGACGGATTGGGGTATTTCACCCATTTTCAATGTTTCAGATTTAACGCTGTATGTTTCCATTCCAACTGAGTTGACTTCTACGCCTTCTTTTTCCCCCAATATTTCTTCCTCCACAAATGTCTCTTCTGGGTTGGTGAGTGGTAGTTCCGTGAGTCATTCTTCCATTGCACCTACAGGCCTAGCGCCGGGTGGTAAGTCTTCTACTTTGCTTCCACATGGTGATATGTTTCCTAGATTTCCCCGTACATTTCTTGTCCCAGCTCAGGTACTTGCAGATGGCTACACTTCTCCAGCTGATGGCGGCCATCTCCGCTTCCTCGTTCGTTGGCGTGATCGTCCGCCCTCCGACGACTCCTGGGTTATTGAGTCGAATCTCTTTCACTTGGATGAGGACCTCCTCCGCCGCTACCTTGCAGCCCACTCATCGGTGTTGAGTGACTTTAAGGGGGGAGGATTGATGTCGGCTCGTCTCCCATCCCCTTGCCCGTTGATGCTAAGAGTGCTCGTGATCAAGTTGTTGTGGATGATGATCAAGTTGCTCGTGACCAAGTTGATGCGGAGCAACATAAAGATGCTCGACGACCTTCTACCGCGACTCGTGACCTTGGTGGCTACAATCTTCGTTCGCGGCGGGCTTAAGCCCTTTCCTTATTTGCACCTTTATTTTCCTAGTTTAATGTTATCATTATTTCATGTTGTCTTTTATTTTGGACATGTTTAATTTTTGGTGTGCTCATAGCCATCCAATAGATGATAAATTGGATGGCTAGATTTATTTTGCTTGTTTTGGGACTTGCCTATATATAGGCTTATTTGATGAGAAATGAAGGCATGCTATTTGAAAACCTAAATTAATCCTCTCTTGAGAATTTCGGCCACCTCCCTTTGGGATTGCCGCCCCCTTCATCCTCCTTCTCCTCCTTGTTGGCCAATCGCTTGGGTGATCCAAGGCTTGTGAAACGCGGAGGCGGATGCTTCTCGGTGTGACTCCGGCGAAGAAGAAGGTTGTCGCTCGGTGTGACGCCGGTGGTGCGTGGACGTGTGACTCTTCCACTTTCCTTGTGTGATCTTCACCCCATCTTAGGGAGGGTAATATCTACATCTTTCCTTTGTGAGTTCTTGTGAGATTTGGAATGGATGCAATGGCTTTTTATCCGCGATCTTGAATACGATCTTTTGGATTTAATCGAAAACCTTCTTGCGTTTATTTTCGAAACCTTGCAAGAAGCCGGATCGGTTGGATCCTTTTGCTTGAGGAAGATCTTGGCATATAGTTATTGATCTTCCTCTCAAAAAGGTGTGGCGAACTTTGCTTTCGATCTTCGGTGGGAAAGGATTGGACTTTAATTAGATCGTCGCTTTTAGTCCAGTCCCCTCCGCGTGTTTGTGCGGGATGACGGTGAATCGTGCGGCTAGAATGTTTGTGTTAGGACGCGTTAGAACGTGTTACGTGGGCTTGAGTTGTAAGAAAATCCGTACGCTATTTTAATCCGACGAATCCCTACATCACTATATGCCCAATTAGCCCAAGTAGGGCACTACATTGACCCAACCCAAGTTGGGTGGTGCCATTAGACCCATGACCACCAAGTGGGGTCAGCCCACTCATCATGACTGACCAAGTCAACTCAAAGTCAACCTAGTCAACATAATTGACCTAAAGAAGAAAATGATGGCTAAGCCCACTCTCCTTGGGCCAAGCCCACCAAACTTGGCCCACTATCAGCCCATGTGGTCAAAGACCACCCCTACCCCTCTGGTTGCAGAGCAAGATCACATGCAAAGGGGCATTTTGGAGAATTCACCTAAAAGAGGAGAGAGAAGGTGAGATTAAGAGGAGGAGGCCACTTGGCCTTGGCTTCTTCTGCCCCAAAAGGTTGCTGGCCGGCCTCCTCAGTAAATTCCAGCAGAATTTTGAGCAAGGTGGCCACTTGGCACCATTGGTGATACAACCAAAGCCCAAACCGAGCTCACCCTGCAGTTATCTCCACATACAGTCCTCCCCAGCTCAAGCAGACCACACCATCAGCTTCAATGAGTGGAAACGAGTTGAGAACGAGTCCTGGAGCAGAGCTTTTGGTGAAGAAACGAGATTTTGAGCAGGAGATCGCAGGAGCAGCTCAACCATGGCCAACTGCCGCCGCACTCGCCGTCAAGGCCTGATTCAGGTCCGTTTCGCCGCCTCTCTACCTATACTAGCTTTCTAGATCCTTTAGGAGAGACATCGGGCTCAATTGAGCCCGATACCATGTGAGGAAAAGGAGAGTTTTTGAGCTTTTCTTCTTGCTCGGGTTCGCCAGAGGAGCCAAATCCGGCGGACTCATCGCCGGGAATCGCTAGCCACCACCTCAGTGAAGGTGGTGGCGACATCCGCCGGCGGTGGTGGTGGCTCAGATGGCCGGAAACAGCCAGCAAAGGTGGCCCAGCCAGAATCGATCCCAGCCATCGGCTGGAGGTAGAAGATGACCAGATCCCGTCCATTACGCGTCAAGATTCGTGCAACCGATTTTAAATTAAATAAAAATAAAATTTTGGTATATATGAATATCTGTCACACTTATATAGTGATATTGCATGTCTATTGTAGGCCCCTTATAGACATTTTTAGATGTGGTGATTACGATGAAAGTTGTAGCCCTTCATCTTAACTTTACTTTGACACCTTAATCTTATCATTAGGTGCAGTATATTGTCCTGCAGGGCAATTTTCCTAGGACTGGTCCTTGACTAGGGCAGAATTTCAATTTGATGCCCAAACCAAACCAATAATCAAAATGACCCCAAATTTTGGATGCATGCATGATTAGTGCATATCTAGCCCCTGCAAAAATTGAGAATTTTTGTGGAAAATTTTCTATAGTTTTATTCATAATATCCAAAAAGTAAATAAACGAAATAATTAGAGTAATATGACTACAAATGGCCCCAAATTTTGGTGGCATGTCCTTGGGGACTATTCATGTTCATGGTAAAAATTTCAGCACATTTGGACCACTACATGTTGGGTAACCTCACTTGCATGTGTTGGTTATACATAGTCTTGGGGTGCAAATAGCCAATTTTGAAATATTGTGTATTAGACCTATTTGGAACATCTAAAAATCATGGAATTGATTTCAGAGGCTCATTAGGGTGAAGTATACCCCATATTATAATAATGGGATTTTTGGAAGCAAAAATCCCATTATTTGGAATTTTTGAGATAATAGGACTTTTGGAAAATAAATGTGAAAATAAGCTCATCATTGAGATAAAATGCCCAATTTTTTGTCAATGTCAATATAATGTTAGGTTTAACTCTTGAAAATTTTTATGTCTCTGTTAGAAGAAATTTGATAGGAGTTATGTGAAAATTATCTTTTTACTCTCATTATACTTAATTAGACAATTGAGGAAAATACTACGTAGAAAATTTTGGAAACTTTCTTGGTGATTTATCTGAGTATGAGTAACCTTGTATAATTTTCTCAGAATTTTTGGATGATCAGTAATTTTTAAAACCTCATAGTGGCATTTTGGTAATATAATTAGAAATGATATTTTGTAGCCCTTATTACATGGAAGTTCATGACATTCTGTCTTTAGTATTATTTTACCAATATATGTATGTTGTAATTGTCTTAGAATTTTTAGTAATGAACTCCTTATACTTCCTTTGGAAAATGGTTATTATGTGAGTTTTGTACTAATTAAGGAATAAATAGAAATATTCAAAGGAAAATTATGAATTTTGGTAGACAACAATATTTTACCAAGATGCAACTCAGGAAAAATTTCTTAGGCCAGTGGAGTATAATTTGTAATACTTCATGTATTAAATGAACTAGGGGATTAATTAAATGATTTAATTAGAGGCTTTAATGACTTAAGAAAATTATGAAAATCAACATGCTCACTTCATTAGTCCATACCATACTAGGATAAATAATTAGGGGCAGGTGGCCAAAGGAATTGGAAGTTCTATTTCAGGGTGGTATTAGGTCATGGGTTGCGCATAGTGTAAGTAGGTTATACTATAAGGACCACCGGGAGATAGATCGACGGATGAGCTAGAGGTTACGATTGGAGAATATCCTTGGTGGGTAATGTTGTCTTTGTGATGAGAGTAAAAGTGCAAGCCCTTGGATAGCAACTGGAGTGGAGGCTGACGGAAGACCGTCGCCCTTCTGAGAACATCTTAAGTCATTAGGATCACTCAAGAGTAATAACGAGAGCTGGGGGTGAATTTTTGGTAGTCATCAACTAAAGTAAATATCCTTGAGAAAGGGAGATTTGGGCATAATCCCTTCGTAGTTCCTAGTGCCCCCGAGAGCCCTTCACCGGGTATACCCTGGGTAGTCCTGGGATTAAACTTATATCACTAAGTATAATATCCCGTAGACAAGAGTAGTCTAATAGGTTAAGACATTGTGGTTTATTCTCGCCCGTGACGGGTTTGAGGGATACTGAATAAAGTCACTATTGTGCGTTCTCACCGGCTATGGGTTGGAGGGATATATGTTGCAGGCTCGCCCGTGATGGGTTTGAGGGATTTTGAATAAAGGCACTATTGTGCGTTCTCACCCGCTATGGGTTGGAGTGATATATGTTGCAGGCTCGCCCGTGATGGGTTTGAGGGATTTTGAATAAAGGCACTATTGTGTGTTCTCAACCGCTATGGGTTGGAGGGATATATGTTGTAGGCTCACCCGTGAAGGGTTTGAGGGAATCAGGACAGGTTGGTCCCGCGAGCTAAAGGCTCGAGATGAAATACTTTCATGTGCATAAATTTAGTGGCGGGTCATGCGGTACTGGCCGATCATCACACCGATGGCAGTACGGTGAACTAGGCGAGTCTGAGGGTTTGAGGGGCCAGTAGGATGTTTTACACTGTGGTCTGGAGGAAGATCCCCGATAACACACACCCGACCCAACAAGACTGATCGGTTGTCAGCAAAGTACGTACGCAGACTCTAGAGTTCACGTAGGACGTGTACAGTGGTGTTTGAGAGGGGTCTAAGGTTTGGTAGTGTGCATACTTGCCTAGAAGTGGAGATGCCCGCTCTACTGCTGCCATAGCCACAACAGTGGTACCCGAGAGTGAAGTTAGCTCTCAAAAAGTGGGAACTAAAGGACTGTGATCACAGAGTAATTGTGCGTGAGTTGCACTTTCCTGTTGCATAAATTTCATCATAAACATCCATTCATATTAGGTAATACGCTTCATAAATCCTTATCATATAAATTAGTATGAGCTTTTTATATGATAAGTTAAATTTCCTAGAAACCTTAACTTATAAATTTGTATGGGCATTTTTATAAGTTAAGGTACGTTTGTGATGGTAGTGTAGTGGTAGCATAGCTTTACTTTTCTGCTCTTACTTTCAGTTCTTTACTTACTTGTACTGTACATGCTTTTTATTTTGTGCTATATACATAGAACTGCTAGTATAGATTTACTGCTCACACTCTTACTTGGTAGCTTAGTTTCCCTTGTCACATGCTCCCCTTTTGTTACCCCTTATTGTCCTTCGCTTCGTCCTCCCGCACGGTTCCTAGTAGTTATAGGGCGAGGTGCGGAGGAAACGACTTAGTCTTTTGACTAATGGTCGGTGACTAAACTATTTTTAGGAGCTCGAGGAGATGGAGTACCAGCACGACCGGCAGGACGAGGTGACATGGCGTGAGGAGTTGATTCCTCCTACTACTACTACAACGGTACCTCAGGTGGGATGAGTACGAGATTAGCTGATTAGCTTTCGTTGTTTTGATATTTTGAGAGGAGAGTTTATTCATATGATGTACTGGGCATAAGCCCTTATTACTCTACATATTTGTATTCCCATTGTGGACTGTGTACACTTTCATTCATATATATATGAGTTGTATTGTGACTGTGTACTAGCTGTGTTGTACTCTGATATGTATTACTTCTACTTCTCATATTGGCCTATAGGTTATGATCGTGCTAGCCGGCAGAATCGGCGTGTTGCGGTGTCGGCTAACCCGTGCGTTTGTGCCCCCATAAGACGACGGTTCTGGGCAAAAGACCGGGAGCCTCCTTGGTAAGGGGAGGGGTCTTACAAACTGGTATCACTTGACCAAATGATCATATTAGAAAGAAGTCCACAACACTGGACCAACCCGCGCGAGCATTAGTTTGCGGAAAAACTATGCATCGGAAGCAATGGTGTGCCCATGTGTAAAACGTCACAGAAAATATTCCATTTAAACAATGAGTTAGGCCAATCAAATTAGGACAGCACCTTAGTTCGACTTACCAAGAGGATTTCGTAGTGTATCCGAGTCTAAAATCGACCTCGGATATAGATTGGTTAAGGTACGAGGATACCCAAATTCACCAAGGGAAGAATTTGACGCAAGAGTCACTCTTAATGCTTAAATTTTGATGTCCCTACTCCACCTATCGAGTGATATTATCACTTCTTACCCAAGCTGATAGGACCGCCTTAAGGAGAATTGGTGCACATAATCTATTAGTGGAATAGTAGGGTACTCGTAAACTTAACCCTCATACTGATGACTTGATTACGTTGAGACAACCACAGTGGCAAATACCAAAGGTAGAATAAGAATTCAAGTCTCTAAAGAAACCCATTTTGGTTGGGTCATATGTTGACCTCGAGAAGATTGTCGTATAAGTAATCTTAAGGGCCAAAGGTATATGGCATATCAATTAGTCTCAAGGTGGAACTCCAGATCTAAGATTGTTAGACCTAAGGATTGAGTGCACATATAAGAGGAATGCACTATAAATATTAAGGGAATTTAGCCCGAATGGTATGGGGGCTAATCCTTTTATTTTTTGGGCTTAATTGGTAACGACTTGAATTTCTCTAGACCCGGTTTATAAAACATGTGTCACAAACATAGTGATCTAGAAGACTTGATTAATTCAAATGTTGCTCAAGTAAAGATGAGGTTTTGTATTCGCATAATCGGCAAGATAATCAACCCTCCCTAGAAGTTTGAGATATACGTAGAGGGTTGCCCGCTTGGATATATTACAACCCTAGAACAAGGAAAGACTCCATGAGAAATTAGAAACTTTCGCGGGCTTGTGAATCAGATCATTACTTGACACAACTTTAAGAGATATTCTAATTTCATCAATGCATAATGACATGCTATATCCCAAATATAGAAACAAGTTGCGTATATTCCATAAGAATTCGAACAAATGGCCTTTCGATAAACTAAAATTAAGCAGTAACGACGACACAAAGGTTTTATGTATAAATTAAAGGAATGTGTTACCTAAGCAAAATATGTTCCTAGATGCCCTAACACTTTAACCCAATTGACATGACACGCGATTAATAATTATATCATCCGTTAAGTATTTGATTAATGAACTCAGATATGTTGCAAGATAAAACCAATGTGAATTGAGAATTCAGTATAAGTCGGAATGATAGTTGGAAATTCTGCATAGCTGTGGCTCTTAGGAACGTGACTATGACTTTCATATATTAAATGTGTAGAATTAGGGGAAGTGGAAATGATGATTGATCACTGCAATCCGCACCTACCTGACATGCTCAGGTCATAATGTTAGAAACATACAAATCGAGATAGAGTAACATCATGGTAATGTGAAGTAGTGATTATGGGTCTTAGCTATGACGTGATTGGAGCCCATCAAGTAAGGATTCAAATATTGGAGTAATTATGTCTATAACACTGGTGGTATAACGATTCCAGAAAACTTAAAGTCAAGTGAAAAATCAAAATTTGAAAGATGTATATTATAGGTATGATCCTTTGGATGTGACTCTGATGATCACAAGAACCCAAATAAAGGTGTTCGAAGATGATTTACAGATGATGTATTCTCTCAAAGAATCAATCCTTTTCAAATTTAAATGGTTTACTTACCCTTATACTTTGGGAGATAGTTTAAGTTATAATTAGAAATCTTGATAAAATAACGTCTTGCGTTTAGAATATAATGGTTAAATTACTAGGGTTAGGTATGATTTAGTACTACCTTGTTTGATCCTAAAAGGGGCTGGGATTTTGAGAATTAAACACAATGATGAAATATCATTACTATTCATGCTTACATGATATAGACAGTCACTAGATCATAATGGTGAACTATAACCTTGAATGATTAAAATTAAGCAAAAGTCATTATATTGGAACTTAAAAATTGAAATAAGGAAACGTTATGATAAATAAGATTAATCTCATATGGCATGACATTGAAAATATAACGACTCAACAAATTCAAATGGGTTGGATGATTAGCTGAAACATACGCATAGGTATGATCCCTTGATTATGATAACATCGAGAACTGGGACACATACATTGATAACATCATGATCACCTTAGGAAATTCATGACTATGGAGAGATCAATTTTGGTTTGCTAAGGTGTGTACGGTGAAATTACACGAGAAGTAATGAATGTTTATTATGATTCTCTTTATGATGAAATCTATTTGTGTCAGATCTCACCATTATTAGACAAATACGCTTATAAATTTATGAATTAGAGTATATATGAAAAATAATTGGGACTCATTTATATCAATATCAATATCATTAATGATCGCTTGATGTACGCTTAAAAGGTGAACACTCTATGAATTATGTATTACCGTTTATGTAGAGGTGAAATAATTCATGAGTCTGGAAGAAACAAAATAATGACCTCTTCATCACATCTTAATTTTGGAGGTTGGTTAATTACTATACATAAGTTGGATCTTCGTAATAAATAATATCACGATACATTGCATTTGAAGAATCGATGTAGTATAAGCCATGAGGAATGATGCGATTCAGGAAGAGAAATCTGAGATTTGTGTGCTCAATTCTACATATAAAAGTATTGATTCTCACGTACTTGGTGGTCATTGCTCGTAAGGGACACCGAACCAACGTATGATTAATGTTTATTTAATGATAATGCGTTGAAAGACTTGGAGATATGCTAATGTAATCCTGATTATGAATATCCTGAAGTATAATGAAAATACACAGGGATTAGGATATATAGAGGATACGAGTGCTCAGATACAACTGATTAGGTATCGGATATTGGAGGCTCAGAATAGGCAGGCCAAGTACTACAATGTAAGATATCAAATGGTGGAGTTCCAGGAGGGGGGACATGGTGTTCTTGAAGATACATCGGGTGCATGGTGTCTCTCGGATGTGAAGTCACAATTAGCTCAGCCTTCGATATAGGGGGTCGTATTTGATCCTGGAGCGGATCGGCCCCTTGGCTTACAGGCTGTAGCTGCCACTAGAGTTAGGGAATTTGCACGACGTCTTTCACGTATCCTCACTTTGAAGAGCTCTACTTCGACCAGAACAACATATTACCACTGCAGCAGGACCGGTAGGACCAGATAGATCAGTTGGTTTGGAGCTGGTCCGGAGCAATGATACGACGATTCGAGTTCTGCGGAAGAATGTTCACCTAGTGAAGGTATTGTGGTCCAACCACGGACGGGACGAGCACACTTGGGAGCCGATGGATCTGATGCGTAAACGGTACCAGGAGCTTTTCGCCTTAGGTGTATTTTAACTATGTTGAAATTTTCTTAAAATTCTTGTGCACAGAAACCTCGTAAACCCAAACTTGAATTTCGGGGACGAAATTATTTTTTTGGTTTATTGGGATTTGTAACATCTCATGTTACTTCTAGACCCCTGAACTTAGATTGGGTTGGGCATGGGGTGGGTGTTAGGGAAATTAGCTAGGTTTGACCCTAGGTAGTGGGTTGTAGCCATGTGGGGCCCACTATACGGCCAAGTCAAACTATGTCAAACTAGCCTAAATATGAACCCTAGCCACACCATGACCTCACCACATTGCCCTAACCCTAAAATAATCTAAGTGGACCTTAGGGCATGTCATTAGGTCAACCCTTTTGACCCTAGTTGACCAAAGTCAACCATGGCTCCAATTTGGTCAAACCTATACATATAGGCCCAATTAGCCCAAGTAGGGCACTACATTGACCCAACCCAAGTTGGGTGGTGCCATTAGACCCATGACCACCAAGTGGGGTCAGCCCACTCAACATGGTTGACCAAGTCAACTCAAAGTCAACCTAGTCA
Organism: Platanthera guangdongensis; assembly: GCA_039583875.1. Lineage (NCBI taxonomy): Eukaryota > Viridiplantae > Streptophyta > Magnoliopsida > Asparagales > Orchidaceae > Platanthera > Platanthera guangdongensis. The sequence continues at coordinate 120,474,984 of CM077153.1, read as the reverse complement.
ACATAATTGACCTAAAGAAGAAAATGAGGGCTAAGCCCACTCCCCTTGGGCCAAGCCCACCAAACTTGGCCCATTATCAGCCCAAGTGGTCAAATACCACCCCTACCCCTCTTGTTGTAGAGTAAGGTCACATGCAAAGGGGCATTTTGGAGAATTCACCTAAAAGAGGAGAGAGAAGGTGAGATTAAGAGGAGGAGGACACTTGGCCTTGGCTTCTTCTGCCCCAAAACGTTGTTGGCCGGCCTCCTCAGTAAATTCCAGCAGAATTTTGAGCATGGTGGCCACTTGGAACCATTGGTGATACAACCAAAGCCCAAACCGATCTCACCTTGGAGTTATCTCTACATACAGTCCTCCCCAGCTCAAACCGACCACACCATCAGCTTCAGTGAGTGGAAACGAGTTGAGAACGAGTCCTGGAGCAGAGTTTTTGGTGAAGAAATGAGATTTTGAGCAGGAGATTGCCGGAGCAGCTCAACCATGGCCAACCGCCGCCTCACTCGCCGCCAAGGCCTTATTCAGGTCCATTTCGCCACCTCTCTACTCATACTAGCTTTCTAGATCCTTTAGGAGAGACATCGGGCTCAATTGATCCCGATACCATGTGAGGAAAAAGAGAATTTTACGAGCTTTTCGTCTTGCTCGGGTTCGCCGGAGGAGCCAAATCCGGCAGCCTCATTGCCGGGAATCGCTAGCCACCACCTCAGTGAAGGTGGCGGCGACATCCGCCGGCGGTGGTGGTGGCTCAGCTGGCTGAAAACAGCCAGCAATGGTGGCCCAGCCAGAATCGATCCCAGACATCGACTGGAGGTAGAAGACGATCAGATCCCTTCCATTGCGCATCAAGATTCGTGCAACCGATTTTAAATTAAATAAAAATAAAACTTTGGTATATATGAATATCTGTCACACTTATATAGTGACATTGCATGTATATTTTAGGCCCCTTAGATGCATTTTTTGATCTAGTGATTCGAATGAAAGTTGTAGCCCTTCCTATTAACTTTAATTTGCCACCTTAATCTTCTAATTTGGTGTAGTATACTGTCTTGTAGGGCTGTTTTCCTAGGACTTGTCCTTGACTAGGACAGAATTTCAATCTGATGCCCAAGCCAAACCATTGATCAAAATTACCCCAAATGTTGGGTGCATGCATGATTAGGGCATACCTAGCCCCTGCCAAAAATTGAAAATTTTTGGGGAAACCTTTTCTATAGTTTTATTCATAATATCAAAAAGTAAATAAATGAAATAATTGGAGTAATATGACTCCAAATGGCCCCATATTTTTGTGGAAGGTCCTTGTGGATTATGCATGTGCATGTAAAATATTTCGGCACATTTGGACCGCTTCATGTTGGGTAAACTCACTTACATGTGTTGGTTATACATAGGCTTGGGGTGCAAATAGCCAATTTTGAAATATTGTGTACTAGGCCTATTTTGAACATCTAAATATCATGGAATTGATTTTAGAGGCATATTATGGTGAAGTATAACCCACATTATAATAATGGGATTTTTGGAAGCAAAAATCCCATTATTTGGAATTTTTGAGATAATACGGCTTTTGAAAAATAAATGTGAAAATAGGCTCATCATTGAGATAAAATCCCCAATTTTTGTCAAGGTCAATATAATGTTAGGTTTAACTCCTGAAAAGTTTTATGTATTTGTTAGAAGAAATTTGATAGGAGTTATGTGAAAATTACCTTTTTACCCTCATTATAGTTAATTAGACAATTGAGGAAAATACTCAGTAGAAAATTTTGGAAAATTTCTTGGTGATATATCTATGTATGAGTAATCTTGTATAATTTTCTCAGCATTTTTGGATGATTCAATAATTTTGAAAACCTCATAGTGGCATTTTGGTAATATAATTAGAAATGAAATTTTGTTGCCCTTGTTCCATGGAAGTTCATGAAATTCTGTATTTAGCAATATTTTACCAATATATGTATGCTGTCATTTTCTTAGAATTTTTAGTAATGAACTCCTTATACTTCCTTTGGAAATGGTTATTATGTGAGTTTTGTACTAATTAAGGAATAAATAGAAATAATCAAAGAAAAATTATGAATTTTGGTAGACAGCAATATTTTACCAAGATGCAACTCAGGAAAATTTCCTTAGGTCAGTGGATTAAAATTTGTAATACTTCATGTATTAAATGACTTAGGGGATTAATTAAATGATTTAATTAGAGGTTTTAATGACTTAAGAAAATTATGAAAATCAACATGCTCAATTCATTAGTCCATACCATCCTAGGATAAATAATTAGGGGCAGGTGGCACAAGGAATTGGAAGTTATATTTCGGGGTGGTATTAGGTCATGGGTTGCGCATAGTGTAAGTAGGTTATACTATGAGGACCACCGGGAGATAGATCGACGGATGAGCTAGAGGTTACGATTGGAGAATAACCTTGCTGGGTAATGTTTTCTTAGTGACGACAGTAAAAGTGCAAGACCTTAGATAGCAATTGGAGTGGAGGCCGGCGGAAGACCGACGCCCATCTGAGAACATCTTAAGTCATTAGGATCACTCAAGAGTAATAACGAGAGCTGGGGGGTGAATTTTGGGTAGTCATCAACTAAAGTAAATATCCTTGAGAAAGGGAGCTTTGGGCATAATCCCATCGTAGTTCCTAGTGCCCCCGAGAGCCTTCACCGAGTATACCCTGGGCAGTCCTGGGATTAACCATAAATCACTAAGTATAATAACCCGTAGACAAGAGTAGTACAATAGGTTAAGACATTGTGGTTCATTCTCGCCCGTGACAAGTTTGAGGGACACTGAATAAGGGCACTATTGTGCGTTCTCACCCACTGTGGGTTGGAGGGATATATGTTGCAGGCTCGCCTGTGATGGGTTTGAGGGATTTTGAATAAATGCACTATTGTGCGTTCTCACCCGCTATGGGTTGGAGGGATATATGTTGCAGGATCGCCCGTGATGGGTTTGAGAGATTTTGAATAAAGGCACTATTGTGCGTTCTCACCTGCTATGGGTTGGAGGGATATATGTTGCAGGCTAACACGTGAAGGGTTTGAGGGAATTAGGACAGGTTCATCCCGCGAGCTAAAGGCTCGAGATGAAATACTTTCATGTGCATAAATTTAGTGGCGGGTCATGCGGTACTGGCCGATCATCACACCGATGGCAATACTGTGAACCAGGCGGGTGTGAGGGTTTGAGGGGCCAGTGGGTTGTTTTACACTGCGGTCTGAAGGACGATCCCCGATAACGCACACCCGACCCAACAAGACTGACTGGTTGTCAGAAAAGTACGTACGCAGACTCTAGAGTGCACCTATGACGTGTATAGAGGCGTATGAGAGGGGTCTAAGGTTTGGTAGTGTGCATACCGGCCTAGAAGTAGAGATGCCCGCTCCGCTGCTGCCATAGCCACAACGGTGGTACCCGAGAGTGAAGCTAGCTCTAAAAAAGTGGCAACTAAAGGTCTGTGATCACAGAGTCGTGTGTGAGTTGCACTTGCCTGTTGCATAAATTGCATCATAAGCATCCATTCATATTAGGTCATACGCTTCATAGATCCTTATCAAATAAATTAGTATGGGTTTTTTATATGATAAGTTAAATTTCCTGGAAACCTTAACTTTTAAATTTGTATGGGCATTTTTATAAGTTAAGGTACGTTTGTGATGGTAGTGTAGTGGTAGCATAGCTTTACTTTTCTGCTCTTACTTTCAGTTCTTTACTTACTTGTACTGTACATGCTTTTATTTTGTGCTATATGCATAGAACTGCTAGTATAGATTTACTGCTCACACTCTTACTTGGTAGATTAGTTTTCCTTGTCACCTGCTCCCCTTTTGTTACCCCTTGTTTTCCTCCGCTTCGTCCTCCCGCACGGTGCCTAGGAGTTGCAGGGCAAGGTGCGGAGGAAACGACATAGTCTTTTTGACTAATGGTCGGTGACCAAACTATTTTTAGGAGCTCGAGGAGATGGAGCACCAGCACGACAGGCAGGACGAGGTGATTGGGCGTGAGGAGTTGATTCCACCTACTACTACAGCGCTACCTCAGGTGGGATGAGTACGCGATTAGTTGATTAGATTCCGCTATTTTGATATTTTGAGAGGAGAGTTTATTCATATGATGTACTGGGCATAAGCCCTTATTACTCTACATATTTTTATTCTCATTGTGGACTGTTTACACTTTCATTCATATATATATGAGTTGTATTGTCTGTTGGAACACCCTATTACTAATTTGGGTCAGGATCACTATGTCTCTAGGAACCTATGCTTGACCTCCTGTATAGCTCAATAGGTCAATTAGAATTGAGTCTAAGGGTTAGAAGTCTAGGTGTGGAAGCTGCCCTGAAGACCAAGATTTTGTGTTTGGAGACTAAGTCATATCGTCAAGCTCAGCACGACGATTCGTCGAACTCCGGTCGACGATCGTCGAGCTCAACTTCGACAGATCGTCGAACTCCATTCGACGATCGCTGAGCTCAACTTCATTATATCGTCGAACTCCATTCGACGATCGTTGAGCTCAGGTCGACGATTTTGACTCTGCTTTGGATCTTTATCTCTGAGCTCAGTTCGACGATCTTTGAGCTCAGATCGACGATATTTTGCTGCTGTATATTTCTAGATCGCTGAGCTCAGCTCGACGATAGCAGAGCTCAGTTCGACGATTTCAGATAACTTCGAGGGTGTTTCTAGAGTCAAATTCAAATCAGTTAAGGAGTTATTCTGCAATTAATTCAGAGATTTCCTAGCCGTTTTCATTCATTTCTGGACCATGTTTCAAGGGATTTTTCAAGGAATATTTTTGTGGACTTTCCTCCAGAAGAGATTGTGCAATTAAGGATGCAATTAATGCAGGCCAACGGCTATACTTGAAAGAGAATGTTATTCTATTCTGTATCAGAGAATAATAGAGAAGAATTTTTGAATCTCACATATAATACAGATTACAGAGAGATAGACACACAGTTAGACATCATATACTGTCTCAAAGAATTCTCAAGAACACTCATCCAAGGAGATCAATCTTTTCAGAAATCTTCAGATCTCCTTAGTTTCAAAGTGTTAAAGGCCAACATATTTCCAGACTCCAGACATTCAATATTTCAGTCATTGCTGAAATCATCTATTGCTGGAGTTCAATCTTTAAAGGCTTATCACCCTCAGCAAAGCTTTTCTTCCTGAAGATCTCAAGGATTCATGGGGAGCTTTGACATCAACAATCCACATAGTCTTCTCAGTTGTTTGAGAAAGAGAAGACTTCCATCACTCTCTCACCCCCTCTTTGTAAAGGGTTTCTCAAACTCCCTTCAAAAGTTTGAGCTTGGTTTTTGAGCACCTTGTCAAAAGCTCATTGGTGGCAAGACACCTGATCAAAAAATCTGCTTTGGTTTTTGAGCACCTTATCAAAAGCTCATTGGTGCCCAGGACACCTGATCAACTCATCCTGCAGTGGATTCCTACCTAGGGTGGTAGAAGAGTGGATGTACCCAAGTTTAGGGGAACCACTATATTTCCTTGTGTCATCTGGTTTTGCTTGTTTTCATTTTTGTTTCTGGCCTTGATTTTTCTGTGCTTAGCTTTTGTTTAACTTAGTGCTGTGATTAGATTTATTATTGCTTCCCTGCTCACTCTTATTACAACAGTTGTTGTAAAAAGTTTCAAAGCACCATATACTCTATTCACCCCCCCCCTCTAGAGTATATCAGATCTAGCTGCACTTTCAATTGGTATCAGAGCCAGGTTGGTTAAACGTACCATACCTGATTGGTTGTACAGGCTAACACCTGAACCCAAAGATCCCTAGTTAGATCTATTTTTCTTTTGTAGTTTATTATTAGATTTTGTTTTCACAAATCATGGCCCAAAACAAAGATTATGCTAGCACCAGACCTCCAGTGTGCAATCTTTCCAAGTTTGCACTTTGGAAAGCAAGGATCAGACTATACATGAATTCTATTGACGAAGACATTTTTAACTCTGTTTTGCAGTATGTCCAAGACCCCCAGAGAACACAAGTACAAATGCTGTTCCACCTCCATCAGGAACAGATGCTGATATCAAGAGATGGAAGGTAGCTGATGCCAAGGCTATGAACATCTTGGCCCAGACAATGTCAGATGACATATTTCAAAAGGTGACTGAATGCAATTCAGCCAAGGAAATTTGGGACAAACTCTTAGAAATAGTCTCAGGCTCAGCTGATGAGAGAAAGGATAGGAGATCCCATCTCATCTCTCAATATGAGAATTTCAAAAAGGGAGAAACTGAGTCAGTGGGAGACATGTACAACAGGCTAAGTCTAATTGTCAGTGAACTCAGAACATTGGACAAAGAGATCTCTCTAACAGAACTTAATGACAAGATCTTAATGTGCTTCCCTAGCACTTGGGATTCAAGAATCTGGCCAATTAAGGATGCCAGAAGTCTGAATGAGATCACTACTGAAGCTCTATTGGGTAAGCTCAAATCTTATGAGCTACTCATCAAAAATAGAGAGGAAGAACAGAAGGCTGCCTCACCAGCCACAAGAAAAGAGAAGACCATAGCATTCAAGGCAACTAAAGATCTGCCTGAAGACAAAGCTACAAGCAATGATGAACTACTCAGCTTGTTGGCCAAAAGATTCTACAAGATGGCCAGAAAGGATTTCAGAAGGAGATCATACAAGGAGCAGGATAAGCCAAGATATGACAAGTCTATTAACAATAATAAAGACATTATTTGCTTTGGTTGCAGGAAACCAGGGCACATAGTTCCTGACTGTCCAGAGAACAAGAACAAGGACAGAAGGGACAGGAAAGAAAGAAGAAAGGAGAAAGACTCCAAAAGGAATGGCAATGGCAAACCCTCTTGAAGCAAAAACAAACATACAAAAAAGGGGTTTGTTGCTGAATCCTGGCGTGAGACTGAAGAGGAGTCAGAAGCCTCATCCAGTTCCAGTGATGATGAGGATGATGTAGAAGAAAAAGAGTTCTGCATGATGGCAATCAATGCCTCACAGCATAATTCAGAAGAAGAGGAGTTAGAGTCAGACTCAGAGACTCAACCTGAAGAAGATCAGGTAATTGGTTCTTTTGATTTTAGTTCAGAGGATTTTAAATCTGAATTTAAAGCACTGTGTTTAGACCTGCTAAAGTCTGAGAAAGAAATTATCTCTCTCAGAAATCAATTATCTGAACACAATACTTTAAAGTCAGAAAATCTCAAACTCTCTCAGGAGTTGGAGTGTTGTAGGGAACATATAGCTTCACTAAAAAGTGAGCTCTCTGAGGCCAAGAAGCTTGAAGAATCCCTCAATGGGAGAAGCATCAAGCTGATGGACATCACAAGCATAGTGAACTCCAGATTCAACAGTACACTGGGCTTGGGTGCTTCATCCAGCCAACCTATAGTTCTAACAACTCCAATCAAATTCATTTCTGACAAAGGAAAGGGAGTTGTTAGAAGTTGGAGACCGGGCGGTCTGTCTTGGCGGGTTGGAGACCGCGCGGTCTGGCGGCTTGACTCTTCAGCTTGTTAACCGGGCGGTCTAGCGATCTTCATCGGCGACCTATCTGCTTCTCTTATGGTAAGCCGTGCGGTTAGCCCTTCTGTCTAACCGCGCGGCTTGTGCGGTTTTACCTTGTACAGTCCGCTTAACTTGTATTTTTTAGTCCCACATCTCTTATTTGTATTCTCTCTTCTCTCCTCCATTCTATATAAGGGAGGGCATACCTTTGTAATAGATATCATTTTTTGGATAATAAAATTTCAATTATTCAAAAGTTATTCTGCTTGTTCTCTCTTTTTACTGCTTTCTAACATGGTATCAGAGGACTCGATCTACTCCTCCTGATTCTGTGTCTTGCTGTCTGCCCGGCTTGTTGTGCCGGTTTGCTTTTTATTCGCGCGGCCTATTCTCTAGCCGTTCGCCTTCTTCTGCTCGCCCGGCCTGTTCTCTAGCCGGTCACCTTCTTCTGCTCGCCCGGACTGTTCTCTAGCCGGTCGCCCTCTTCTGTTCGCACGGCCTGTCCTCTAGCCGTTCGCCCTCTTCCCCTCTGCTTGTGTCTGCAGCTAGGTCGTGGCCTTTCTGGCCGCTGGATTTAGTCCCTTGAGACCGCTGCCGCCCTTCTTTCTTTGCGCGGATTGTTACCTACCCGCCGCCTCCTATCGCAGCGACCTGTTTTTGTCCCTGCTCCTGTTCGTGCGGCTTGTCCTCTAGCCGCTCGACTTCTTCCCCTCTGCTTGCGCCTGCGGTTTGGTCGTGGCTTTTCTGGCCGCTGGTTTCTACCCTCGAGACCGCTGCAGCTTTTCTTCCTATCCGTGCGGGTTGTATCCTAACCGCCCGGCTTCCCTTGTTTCCAGCTGCTATGGCTTTTTCTGATGCCTCTACTGCCACCACCCCTGTTGCCAATCCGGCTCCTCCTCTTCCCCCTCCTCCTTCCGGGAACCTTGGGACCGTTTCCAAACTTGTTGGCTCCAACTACCCGGATTGGAGCGTCTCTTTCACCTTTCTTCTTCGCTCACAATGCAAACGCCACCACCTCGTTGATGACCCACCTCCTATCACTTCACCTCTCTTTGATGACTGGGATGCCAGTGACGCGCTTGTGCGTACTTGGCTTGCGAACAGTCTTTCTGATGAGTGCCTTCCCGTCATACGTCATGATGAGACGGTCAAGGCCGCTTGGCTTCATCTTGCCGCTTTGTACTCCAAAGGGGCTCAGACTTCCCGCATCTATACGTTGTATGCGGACCTCTTTGCCCGTCCCACCTTGTCTCCTGCTGCTGCCTACCAACAGGTCCAGGCTCTTGGGGCTGAGATTCTTCAGAATCGTCCCTTTTCTGCGGATTTGGCTCAACAACACACGCACTTCCAGGAGCTTCTGGTCGTGTGTTATCTGCTCCGGCTTCCCGATACTTATGACAAGATCCGCCAGCAAATTTTGGGTGAGGCTGAATCTCCCACTTTGGATGCCACCGCTGCTCGCATCGCTGCTGTTACATCTCTCCTTCAGCGCCCGCTATTGCCCGCTCCTTCTCCCCCACCAGACCACTATTCTCATCACGCTCAGCGCAGTGGCTCTGGTAGTCACGGTCATCAGACCGGCGGCCGTACTTCTTCCCGCTACATCTGTTCTCATTGTGGCCGCACCGGCCATACTGTCGAACGCTGCTGGACAAAGCATCCTCATCTTCGCCCCTCCGGTGACTCTTCCAAGCCATCTGCCTCTGTTGTGACTTCTTCAGGTAGTGCCCACGTGGTGACTCAAGGTAAATGGCTTATCGACTCTGGTGCCACTAATCACATGACGGGCAACCCTCAGTGCTTCTCCTTGCTTGAACATCATGATCGGTTGCCCCCGGTCCTAGTTGCGGATGGTTCTCCCTCCCCGGTTCATGGTACGGGTGTGGTTCATGTTACTCCCTCACTAAGCCTAGCGGACACTCTCTATGTGCCCAAGTTTCCGTGCAATCTGTTGTCTGTTACCTCTTTATGTAAACAGCTTCAGTGTTCTGTGACCTTTACGCCAACTTCTTGTTCTTTTCAGGATCCGAGCTCCCACCGGACGATTGCTACTGGGACTGAGAGCGGCGGCCTCTACTTCCTCGACAATGTTTCCGCCTTATCTGCCTTCTCCTCTTCCTGTACGGATCTTCTGCAGTGGCATCTCCGTCTCGGTCATCCTCCTCCCCGTATACTACATCAGCTTCTGCCGCACCTCCTTCCATCCAGTGCTCCTCTCCAATGCGACGCCTGTCAACTCGGCAAGCATCACCGTTCCTCCTTCCCGCCGAAGCTCGGACGGGGCTCTACTCGTCCTTTTGATCTTGTCCACTCTGATATCTGGGGACCTGCTCCTACCCTCACCATTGGTCGGGGTAGTTCTTATTTTGTAACCTTTATAGATGATTTTTCTCGTTGTACTTGGGTGTATCTCCTCCGAGATCGCTCTGAACTTTTAGATGTATGGATATCCTTTTATCAGTTGATTAAAAATCAGTTCAATCTTTGTATTAAAACTCTTCGTTCTGATAATGCTAAGGAATATCTAAGTCATGCTTTTACTTCTTTTTGTGTGCAACATGGCATTATTCATCAGACTAGCTGTGTTTACACCTCCCAACAAAATGGGGTGGCGGAACGCAAAAACCGTCACCTCCTCGATGTGGCCCGCACTTTAATGACCCAGATGCATGTCCCTCGCTCGTATTGGGGCTATGCCGTTCTCCTTGCCTGCTACCTCATCAATCGTCTTCCATCCACCCTTCTCCGCGGGAAAACACCCTTCTCCATTCTCTATCCGGACAAGGAGCCCTTTCCTCTCCCTCTCCGCATCTTTGGCTGCACTGCCTTTGTCCATACGCCATCTGCCACCCGTGACAAGCTTTCCCCCCGCTCCACCAAATGTGTCTTTCTGGGGTACTCCACCACTCAGAAAGGCTATTGTTGCTTTAACCCTGTTCTTCGTCAGCAGTTCGTCTCTGCTGACGTTACCTTCTTCGAGAATGCCTCCTACTTCTCGGCTCCCTCCTCCTCTCCTTCCCCACCTTCTGACTCTCCTACTATTCCCTTCGTTCCCTTATCTCCTACCGAGATACCCCCTCCTCCTCCCTCTCCGTCTCCTCCTCTCGCTCCTCCTCTCTCCCCCCTTCTCCACCTCCATCTCCACCCTCTACGCCGCCGTCGCTCTCTTCTCCCGGGCCAGCTCTCTCTGCCACGGACGCTCCGGATCCCGAGGGGGCTGCCGACCTGGATCTCCCTGTGGCGCTTCGAAAAGGGGTGCGGACATGTACCCTTCACCCCCTGGCTGCTGTTGTTTCCTATGATCGTCTTACACCTTCTCGCAGGGCCTTTGCGCTGGCTATCTCTGCTACTGCCACGCCTCGTTCCTATCAGGAAGCCCTTGCGATTCCCCATTGGAAGCTGGCCATGGATGAGGAAATGGCGACCCTCACGGAGCGGGGTACATGGACTCTTGTTCCCCCTCCCTTTGGTACTGATGTTGTTGGATGTCGCTGGGTCTTTGTGGTCAAATTTGGCCCCGACGGCACTGTGGATCGCTATAAGGCTCGCCTGGTTGCTAAGGGCTTTACTCAGACTTATGGGGTTGATTACTTTGACACCTTCTCCCCCGTGGCCCGTCTCAGCACTATCCGGGTCCTTCTCTCTGTGGCCGTCAATCGAGATTGGCCGATCTCTCAGCTGGACGTCAAGAATGCCTTCCTTTATGGTGACCTTCACGAGGCCGTTTACATGGAGCAACCTCCTGGGTATGTTGCTCAGGGGGAGACACGGGTATGCCGGTTGCAGAAGGCAATTTATGGCCTCAAGCAGAGCCCTCGAGCTTGGTTTGACAAGTTCAGCGGCATTGTGGCGGCTGTTGGTTTTGTGCGAAGCTCTGCTGATCACTCTCTCTTTATTCGTAAAACTCCTTCTGGGCTGGTTGTTCTGGATGTGTATGTCGATGATATTCTTCTCACCGGTGATGACCAGGAAGGGGTAGCCCTGACAAAGCGACATCTTCGCCAACATCTCATCACTAAAGATATGGGCTCTCCAAAGTACTTCCTGGGGATCGAAATCTCTCGGAAGCCCGACTCCTTAGTTCTCTCTCAGCGTAAGTATGCCCTTGATCTTCTAAAAGAGGCAGGATTGACTGGAGCAAAACCTGCCCGATGCCCCATGGCTACTGGGGAGGACAAAACCTGGACAGATGATTCGCCTCCTCTTTCAGATAGTTCGCGGTACAGGCGTCTGGTTGGTAAGCTCATATACCTCACAGTGACCAGACCCGACATTTCCTATGCTGTAGGTAAGGTGAGTCAGTTCATGCAAGCGCCTAGGGAGTGTCATCTACAGTCCGCCTTGCGGATCTTGGAGTATGTCAAAGCAGCGCCTGGGAAAGGCCTACTTTTTCAGAAGAATGGTCATCTGAGGATTGAAGCCTACTCAGATGCAAGTTATGCTGATGACAAAGGGGATCGCAAGTCAACCTCAGGATTTTGCACATTTGTTGGGGGAAATCTGGTGAGCTGGAAGAGCAAGAAGCAGTCTGTTGTCTCCAGGTCCAGTGCAGAAGCTGAGTATCGCAGTATGGCGTCAACCACTTGTGAATTAAAATGGCTGCGGGCTCTCATGCTAGACTTAGGAGAGGTGTACAACCATCCTCTACCTATGTTCTGTGATAACAAGGCCGCCATATACATCTCCAAAAATCCGGTATTCCATGAAAGAACCAAGCACATTGAGGTCGACTGTCATTTCATTCGTGAAGAGATTTTAAAAGAACAGATTTGCACTCCTTTTGTCACGTCTGATAAAGAGCTGGCTGACATCTTCACCAAGCCAGTTTCTGCCTCGTTTCTGCATGTTTGCGACAAGCTGGGCATGGTTGATATATATGCTCCAGCTTGAGGGGGAGTGTTAAAGTTGGAGACCGGGCGGTCTGTCTTGGCGGGTTGGAGACCGCGCGGTCTGGCGGCTTGACTCTTCGGCTTGTTAACCGGGCGGTCTAGCGATCTTCATCGGCGACCTATCTGCTTCTCTTATGGTAAGCCGTGCGGTTAGCCCTTCTATCTAACCGCGCGGCTTGTGCGGTTTTACCTTGTACAGTCCGCTTAACTTGTATTTTTTAGTCCCACATCTCTTATTTGTATTCTCTCTTCTCTCCTCCATTCTATATAAGGGAGGGCATACCTTTGTAATAGATATCATTTTTTGGATAATAAAATTTCAATTATTCAAAAGTTATTCTGCTTGTTCTCTCTTTTTACTGCTTTCTAACAGGAGTTGTAGAGGTTGCTAGGAAAAATTCTGATCTGCCTCAGAAAACTAAGTCCCAGCAGATATCGTCGAACGGAGATCGACGATCGCCGAATGAAGATCGACGATCGCCGAACGCAGCTCGACGATCTCAGGCAAAATCGTCGAACGCAGATCGACGATCGCAGCCAAAGTCATCGAACGCAGGTCGACGATCTCAAATACCTGACCTCACCCATAGTCGACCGCCGAACGGAGCTCGACAATCTGACCCAAGATCGTCGAACGCAGCTCCAAGATCGTCGAAGAAAGGTCAGAGCTCTGAAAAACTTTTCAAAGGCAAATCAAAATTCAATCCTAAGGGTCCTTCATCCCAAATCTTTAACCCTTATACTGAATGGATTATACCTCCAAGGAGATATCATCCTGAAGGATATAAGAGTCAACCTGGGATGTCTTTCATTTCAGAATTTAAAGGTTATCAACCTAGGCCCAAGGTAAACTGGGTCAAAAACAAATGAATTGTCTTATGTGCAGGTGAAGACCTATCCAACATCTAACCAGCAATGGTACTTGGATAGTGGGTGCTCTAAGCACATGACAGGGAACAAGGACAACCTCACTTCCTTTAGAGCCAAGCTTGGACCCAAAGTTATCTTTGGTGATTCAAACTTTGGACAGACTAAAGGATATGGTGCAGTCCAGATTGGATCAGTAACTTTCAAGAAGGTAGCTTATGTGGAAGGACTGAAGCACAACCTAATTAGCATCAGTCAGCTGTGTGATGAAGGCTACCAGGTGACCTTCAGCAAAGCCTTATGCAAAATCAAGTCAGAGGACAACAAAACTGTGTTGATAGGTAAAAGGAAAGGTAACATCTATCTAGTAGATTTTCTTTCAACTGATGTAGATATCTGCTTGTTTAATTCTGTCTGTAGACCAAATATTTTATGGCATAAGAGATTAGGACACCTAAACCTTAGAACTATTGCTAGGCTATCCAAAGACAACCTTGTTAGAGGACTACCTTCTGGCCCCTACAAGAAGGAAGGACTCTGCAGGGCTTATCAATTAGGCAAGCAAACTAAAAACAGCTTTAAGTCACTTAATAAGAGTGATTCACCTAGGATATTGTATCTGTTACACATGGATCTCTTTGAACCCATCACAGTACAAAGTCTAGGAGGGAAATCCTACAATTTAGTAGTTGTAGATGACTTCTCTAGATTCACTTGGGTGTTCTTTCTAAGGAAGAAGTCTGATAACTTTAAGTGTCTGACAGAGTTTATCAAATGTATACAGATTGAGTTCAATACTCACATTGCCCTGATCAGAAGTGATCATGGGACAGAGTTTGATTCTCTTCTTATGCAAGAGTTCTGTCAGAGTGAAGGGATCAGGCATACTTTCTCAGCTCCTAGAACTCCTCAACAAAATGGGGTAGCTGAAAGGAAAAATAGAACCCTTATTGAATCTGCCACTACATTATTGTCAGATGCTCATCTACCTCTATCCTTTTGGGCAGAGGCAGTGAACACCTCCAACTATGTGCTGAATAGAAGTCTGATACATAAACTAAAGGGAAAGACTCCCTATGAATTACTCAAAGGGAAGAAACCTAAAGTTGACTATTTTAGAGTCTTTGGTTGTATTTGTTATATTCATAATAATGACAAGAAATATTTAGCAAAATTTCAAGCCAAAGCCGATGAAGGAGTGTTTCTGGGATACTCCATGATCAGCAAGGCTTATAGGGTCTATAATAAATCATCTTTAAAAATTAAGGAATCTGTTCACATTTCATTTGATGAATAAAGCATGTCTTTCAAGGAGAAGATTTCTTCTACCATAGAACCCTTGCAGGAACATTCTCTAGTTGAAGACTTGAACAAGTTACAGGTTACTCAAGAGGATGAAAGCAGTGAAGATGAAGGAAATGCTCAACATATTGAAGAACAACTTGAAGAGCCAGTTGTTGTACCACAAGAGGAAACAACACCACAGGTTGGTGAACAATCAACACCCCCTATTAATTTAGTAACATCAAGAGACCATCCAATTTCCCAAATAATTGGAGAAATCTCAGCTGGTGTGCAAACCAGAAATCAGGTCAACCAAAACCTGTTGCACACCTGCTTCCTATCTCAAATTGAACCTCAGTCCATTCAAGATGCAAAGCAAGATCCACACTGGATCCTTGCAATGCAAGAGGAGTTGCATCAATTTGAGAGAAACAAAGTATGGGAACTAGTGCCAAAGCCTAAGGATCACACAATTGTTGGAACAAAATGGGTATTCAGAAACAAATTGGATGATCAAGGAGTAATTATAAGGAACAAGGCAAGGCTAGTTGCTCAGGGATACTCTCAAGAAGAAGGAATAGACTACGACCAGACTTTTGCACCTGTTGCAAGATTAGAAGTCATCAGAATATTTCTAGCTTATGCAGCACATAAAGGCTTCAAAGTATATCAGATGGATGTCAAAAGTGCTTTCTTGAATGGAGACATCAAAGAGGAAGTTTATGTCAGACAACCTCCAGGTTTTATCTCTCCAACTTTTCCTGATTATGTTTTTAGACTGAACAAAGCATTATATGGTCTCAAGCAAGCTCCTAGAGCATGGTATGAGACCCTAGCATGCTTTCTCTTGGAAAATGGTTTTATAAGGGGTAGAGTAGACCAAACTCTTTTCATTAGAACCCATAAGTCTCATACCCTCTAGTACAAATTTATGTAGACGATATTATTTTTGGTTCTACTGACACCAAATTGTGCAGAAGGTTTTCTAACCTGATGCATTTTAAATTTCAGATGAGTAGCATGGATGAGCTATCCTTCTTCCTAGGATTGCAAGTCAAGCAACATGCTGAAGGCATCTTTATTTCTCAAACCAAATATGCAAATGAACTGGTTAAGAAATTTGGTATGTATGAGGCATCTTGTATGAAAACACCCATGCCTACTAATGCTGTATTGGATGCTGATGAACATGGGAAACATGTTGATCAGACAACATATAGAGCAATGATTGGCTCTTTACTGTATCTTACAACTAGTAGACCAGATATAATGTTTGCTACATGTATATGTGCTAGGTTCCAAGTAAGCCCGAGAGAGTCACACCTAACATTAGTAAAGAGGATTCTCAGGTATGTTAAAAGTTGTCCAAATCTAGGTCTCTGGTATCCAAAAGATTCAACATTTGATTTAACTGGATTCTCTGATGCTGACTATGCTGGATGCAGAATTGACAGGAAAAGCACCAGTGGAACTTGTCAGTTCCTTAGTGACAGACTTGTCTCTTGGTTTGGTAAGAAACAAACATCTGTGTCAACTTCAACTGCTGAAGCTGAATATATGGCTGCAGGCAGTTGTTGTTCACAAATCTTGTGGATTCAAAACCAACTCGTAGACTATGGCTACAACTTAGAGAAGTCTAAAATCTTTTGTGACAACACCAGTGCTATTTCTATAGCTCAAAATCCAGTCCTCCATAGTAGGACAAAATACATAGAGATTAGGCATCATTTCTTAAGGGATAATGTTGAAAAGAATAAAATTGAATTATAATATATCCCAACTGATTTACAAAGGGGAGATATTTTCACCAAGCCTTTGGATGAAAAAAAAACACACCTTCTTCCTAAATCAGTTAGGAATGTTAGATGGAGGAAGTCTTAAATAATATCCAAGATTTTGAAAGCTTAAAAATTGACCAAGACTAGACAAACATTCTGATTTTTCTTAGTGTCTAGAATTTTTCTGATCTCTGAACTGCGCTCGACGATTTGCCCCAAGATCGTCGAACGGAGATCGACGATTTCCGAAATCGTCGAACTGAGTTCAGCGTCTCTTAGATAGTATGAACAATCTCTTCCGGTCAACGATCGTCGAACGGCGCTCGACGATTTTGTTCTCTGAACGATCGTCGAACGGAGCTCGACGCTCTCCAATATCGTCGAACGGAGATCGACGATGTTGAAGACTCTTCAGATTCCTTTAGAAGCCTCGATCGTCGAACTGAGTTCAACGATCTTTCCAATTTTGCGTCGAACCCTAATATAAAACTCATTTTTCGGCGTCGTTCTCTTTTACGCTTTCGATTTCTTTGCAAGACTTTTCTTTCCCTCCAAACAGTTCTACACTTGGTCATTTTGTTTGTTGATTTTTTGCAGGTACCCATGGCTGTGTCAGTTGCTGTTCTTGCTGCTATGAAGTTTGATGCTGGTTTCGACATTGACATGGAATCATTCAGCACAACTGACCAGGTTTTTCAAGATATATTGGGATTGTTCAAAGACCAGAATCTGATAGCAATAATGACCACCAGGATCAAGCTGGCATCTGATGAGATAAAGGAATGGGTTTATACTGCCCACAATCAAGATAACAACACCATTGTTGGGTCTATATCTGGAACACAGGTACCCTTGACCCCAACAATTCTATCAGTAGTTTTTGAGTTGAGAAATGGAGAAGATACTGCTGATTTATCTAGAGATGAGTATTCTGAACTGCTTGCCAGAATGGATCATTCAGAGGGAAACCCTAGCAAGCTCTTCAAAAGGAACCTATCTGTGGAGTACAGATTTATGGCAGATGTTGTTGGGAAAGTGCTACTGGCAAAGCACTCTGCCCATGATACAATTTCAAGGTATCAGCTCTGCCTCATGGGAGCACTTGTAGATAAGAAGAATCTGAATTGGGGAGAGGTTTTCTTTGACCTCATCAAAAAGAAAATCAACAAAAGTTTTGTTAACTTTGGGAGAATCATTGGAGTGTTTCTGCAGCACAGGTGCCCTGTCTTGCTGGTCTCCTTTGGAATTCATATAAATGCCTCCAAGAGACTGTCTTGTGCCCTCTTTGGAAAGTGGGACAGACAAATCAGCAAGCCCAGCAGGCCCTCCTCCAGTACTCCTTCAGGCACAAGGACTCTAAGAGTCACTCCTCCACAGGTCTCTGCCCCTGCAGATGACCTGCCTACTGTTATTGCCTCTGCTCCTCCTCCTCCAATTCCATCCCTTCCCATACCATCTACCATTCCAGCTCCATCCACCATCATCATATCCAGCCCATCTCCAACATCCACACCATCTCCAGTACCTAATCTACCACCACCAGAAGAACAATTCCACCCATTGTTCTCCTACCCTCCACCAGATGTCACTTCATCACCCTCTCATCCATCCTTCACCCTACTTGATGATTCCTTTATGGATGATTCCCCATCATCTCCTCCTGAGCTACCCTCATCCTCCACCTCCTTTCAATACCTTCTACACCAAATCATTGACCAACCAACATTTACCTCATCTATCTCCATCCCTCTATCCTCCATATCCACCTTTCCAACACCTCAGCCATCCCTTCCACCATTCACCAGCTCTCCTCCACCAGAACCATCAGATGCTCCTATATCTTCTACTTCTGCTCCAGTAACCCTTGAGCAAGTAGACCTCCCAGCCCTTGCTGACAGGCTGTATGAGTTGCTTGCCCCCAGGCTCTCTCTGCTGTTGGAGACCTCCTTGGCTCCACTACACCTGTCAGTGGCAGCCCTCTCTGCCAGGCTCTCTTCCCTCTTCCCTCAGGCAGCTCCTACAGCAGTGTGCCTTGATCCAGACTTGTCTGAATCTAGGCAGGGGAGATGACATATGAAGTGAGTCTTCATGCTGCTGCTGTTGCTGCTGCTGCTTCTGTGACTGCTTCTGTGAGCCTGTCTACTGCTACTGCTGCTGTCTTTGCTGCCCCTTCAGCTCCTCCTCTTGCTGTTGCTGTTGCTGTGCCTCAAGCACAAGTTCCTCCTGCTACAGTCCTTGCAATAGTCCTCAGGTCTTTGCTATCAGTTTTTGATTCTGCATACTTCAGCTGTCTGCTAGAGGTCAATGCTGTCCAGCCTCCAGAAGATCTATCCAAGGCACTTGTGCCATTTTCTTGCTGTGACCCAAGCATTATCACCTCCTTTGTCAATTCAATGTTTGCTGCTGCTGAAAATGTTGATGCTGCTGCTTCTTCTGAAGAATGTGTTATTGTTGCTTCTGATATTATTGCCTTTACTGCTGCTGAAGTCTCTGCTATTTCTGATGAACCAATTTCCATGGAAATTCTGATGTCAGAGGCTCCTGAAGTTGAGCCTTCTGCAGTTTTTGATGATATTCCTTTTGTTTCTGCTGTTGTTAGTGAAGTTGTTGCTGCTATCACCTGTCCAGAGCCTACTGTTGCCGCTGTTGTTGTTTCTGCTTCTACTCATAGTGCAACACCTTCAATATTTGCTGCTGTCTCTGTTGTTACCATTTCAACACCTGCTGCTACAACCTCTGCCTCATCTGCTTCTGTACAACTCAAGAAGGATCTAATGAAGAAAATAGATGCTCTCTATGATGACCAGAGTTCTGAAAGTGATGAATTTAGAACAGACTCTGATGACTCTTCTGCTACCATTGCCAGGAAAAGAAAGGCAAGGAGCAAAGCCATGAAGAGGGTACCTCCTGCCAAAGTTAAGGATAACAATGATATTCCATATTACATTCTACATGACTGCCCTATTACTGAGCACTGGATGCAGTACTCCAAGAACCAGCTGAAAGCAATGAAGAAGAAGAGAAAATATGAGAAGGGTTCATCCCAATTCCAGCACTCTCATCCTCCTCCACCACCTCCTCCTGATGCAGGTGTAGGTGGAAGCTCTGCAGCTCAACCCCCAGCCATAAGTCAGGCCCCCTATCAGCCTCATGCTAGATCCTACAATAGGGGAAGCCAATCCAGGGGATCTCAATCCAGGAGAGGAGGATATAGAGGAAATCAAAGAGATATTCAAGTCTATTCCAAAGGGTACTCCAGGCAACACCCATATTCCAGGGAAAGACAAATTTCAACTGATACAACATCTGGTCCTTTCCCTTATAAGCTGAAAGAAACTGTGTCTGCCAGGCCTTCTCAAGATAATCCCTCCAACAGATATGAACCACCTGTACCTTTTGAGGATCCTGAAAACAATCCAGCTGCTTGGACTGCCAGATTAAAAGAACTAGCTGCACTGGATCAGATTAAAAAGGATAGAGAGCAAGGAATAGATTCTTCCAACATTTCAACTATGTCTGAACAGAGACAGAAAGAGCTAGAAAGATATGCATCAAGTAAATTCTTTGATTTTGACAGGTATATGGAATTACATCCTGAAGCTGTAGTTCCCAGGCCTAAAAAGCAAACATATTTAGGTGCAGCAGATGATACCAGATCAAACAAAGAAGCCCTCAATCCCAACAGAGAGATTAAACTTGTTAAGGGCAAGGAGAAGAAATGATATTGTAAGGTGACAACTTCTGTGATTTCTGATTACTATCTGGATGCTATATATCTATATGATTCTGCAATGTCTAGCTGTTGTTTTTCTGTTTTGCCGATTGTATATTGTTATTTAAATTTTTCCAAAGTCTGTAAATAGTAATCCTAACCCAAATAGGGGGAGATTGTTGGAACACCCTATTACTAATTTGGGTCAGGATCACTATGTCTCTAGGAACCTATGCTTGACCTCCTGTATAGCTCAATAGGTCAATTAGAATTGAGTCTAAGGATTAGAAGTCTATGTGTGGGAGCTGCCCTGAAGACCAAGATTTTGTGTTTGGAGACTAAGTCATATCGTCGAGCTCAGCACGACGATTCGTCGAACTCCGGTCGACGATCGTCGAGCTCAACTTCGACAGATCGTCGAACTCCATTCGACGATCGCTGAGCTCAACTTCATTATATCGTCGAACTCCATTCGACGATCGGTGAGCTCAGGTCGACGATTTTGACTCTGCTTTGGATCTTTATCTCTGAGCTCAGTTCGACGATCTTTGAGCTCAGATCGACGATATTTTGTTGTTGTATATTTCTAGATCGCTGAGCTCAGCTCGACGATAGCAGAGCTCAGTTCGACGATTTCAGATAACTTCGAGGGTGTTTCTAGAGTCAAATTCAAATCAGTTAAGGAGTTATTCTGCAATTAATTCAGAGATTTCCTAGCCGTTTTCATTCATTTCTGGACCAAGTTTCAAGGGATTTTTCAAGGAATATTTCTGTGGACTTTCCTCCAGAAGAGATTGTGCAATTAAGGATGTAATTAATGCAGGACAACGGCTATACTTGAAAGAGAATGTTATTCTATTCTGTATCAGAGAATAATAGAGAAGAATTTTTGAATCTCACATAGAATACAGATTACAGAGAGATAGACACACAGTTAGACATCATATACTGTCTCAAAGAATTCTCAAGAACACTCATCCAAGGAGATCAATCTTTTCAGAAATCTTCAGATCTCCTTAGTTTCAAAGTGTTCAAGGCCAACATATTTCCAGACTCCAGACATTCAATATTTCAGTCATTGCTGAAATCATCTATTGCTGGAGTTCAATCTTTGAAGGCCTATCACCCTCAGCAAAGCTTTTCTTCCTGAAGATCTCAAGGATTCAGGGGGAGCTTTGACATCAACAATCCACATAGTCTTCTCAGTTGTTTGAGAAAGAGAAGACTTCCATCACTCTCTCACCCCCTCTTTGTAAAGGGTTTCTCAAACTCCCTTCAAAAGTTTGAGCTTGGTTTTTGAGCACCTTGTCAAAAGCTCATTGGTGGCAAGACACCTAATCAAAAAATCTGCTTTGGTTTTTGAGCACCTTATCAAAAGCTCATTGGTGCCCAGGACACCTGATAAACTCATCCTGCAGTGGATTCCTACCTAGGGTGGTAGAAGAGTGGATGTACCCAAGTTTAGGGGAACCACTATATTTCCTTGTGTCATCTGGTTTTGCTTGTTTTCATTTTTGTTTCTGGCCTTGATTTTTCTGTGCTTAGCTTTTGTTTAACTTAGTGCTGTGATTAGATTTATTATTGCTTCCCTGCTCACTCTTATTTACAACAGTTGTTGTAAAAAGTTTCAAAGCACCATATACTCTATTCACCCCCTCTAGAGTATATCAGATCTAGCTGCACTTTCATTGTCCCTGTGGACTAGCTGTGTTGTACTCTGATATGTATTACTTCTACTTCTCATATTGCCCTACAGGTTATGATCGTTCTAGCCGGTAGAATCGGCATGTTGCGGTGTCGACTAACCCGTGCATTAGTGCCACCGTAAGATGGCAGTTCTGGGCATAAGACCAGGAGCCTCCTTGGTAAGGGGAGGGGTCTTACAGTTTTAGCCCATGGTTGTGCAATTGCATAGTCTGTTGTTTGGGGTAAGCACATGGTTCTCCCCAGGGGCTCATTCCAGTTGCTTTTGTTGCATTTTTACATTGCTGGAGTGTTCCCTTTGGTTATATTTGTTTGTAGGCAGGTGGTGTGTTTTCCCTAAGGCTGGAATGCAGTTTTGAGGAAAACGCACGGTCGTGCATTTTCTTAGCAAACAGTTCTTTATGATCGTGCATTTTGTTTGTGCAGGAGAAACGTCGAGTGGAGCTTGACGAATTTCATCGAGCTGAGCCCGATGATCTTCACGCATGGTTTACGCACGGTATCTTCGAAACCGTGCGCGAAGGAAACACACGGTTTTCCTGTACCTTTCGTTTTGGTTGCATTCTGTGGTTAATCATGCGATTTGTTCACGCACGGGCGGCCGCGCCCATGCGCGCGTAAAATGCACGGTTCCCCTGTAGTATCTTATTTTCTTGCGCTTTGTGTTTACCCATACGATTTCCTTCAAGGACGAGCGGAAGCGCCCGTGTGCGAAGTAAAATGCACGGGTCAACGCTTCATCATCTGCAAGCTTGTCCTGCAAGTAAATAACGCACAGTTAGCGCATGGTCGTGCACCAAACCGTGCGTGCCTATTTTTTGACCTGCTTCTAAGCGCAGATTTTCCTCCATTGAAGACAGATTTTCTCCCTGCCGTTTTCCACCTCCGAGGAAGGGTTCGGCCATTTCCTTCATCTTCCACCTTAGGGATGTGCTCCGGGCAAGCTTTCACCGCCAAATCCAAGCCGGAGTTTCCTTTCGGCCTCCTCCTTCATCCTTGAGCTTTAAGAAGAGTTAGATCTAGATTTCTCCATCAATTTAGGAGATGTTTGTTCCGTCCTCCATTGGATCGTGACACGAAGAAGACGGGTCCATTGGGAGTTAGTGACAGCCTCCTCTACCCCGGACACAGCTGAGGACCGAGCTTCGATGCAGATTGACAACCCGATGATTGCTTCCGTGAATCCTCAGCAAGACTTCGGATTCGGTCAATCTCGCACATTCTCTTCTAGTTTTATTGTTGATAGTGTAGTTTAATCTCTTGTATTTGTTGAAGTGTGCTTAGTTTGTAAAACATTTGTATAAAGTTGAAGATTTCGAGCACCAGAGCTCCGTCGGCGGCCACCAGAAGATTCACGAATGGGAGGGAGTCACCGCTCTGGTTTTGGAACGGTCCGAACGTAAGTAAAAAAATGAAGTTTTAAGAATATAGGTATTTATATATATATATACATGTAATTATAAAATTTATTTTGTCTAAATAGGAAGAAAAACGTCAGTTTAAGTGCGGGCGCAGGGGAACTGAAAAAAGAGGTTCGTGCTCAACATCAAAGTTGTAGATCTCGTCGAGACGAACAAATTTCATGACATCCATTTTTTTATACAACACCGTTTTGAGCCTCAAAACAGTGCCCGAACATAGACTCGAACGGATTTTTCGTGAAGGACTGTCGACTACTCGAGAACAAGTTTAGGAGTACTCAAGAAGAGGAAAATAGGCACTCGAGAACAAGAAATAATTTACTCAAGAAGATGAAGCAGGTACTCAAGAACAAGAATTATTTACTCGAGAGAATGATGCAGATACTCGAGAACAAGAAATATTTACTAGAGAGAATGCTGCTGGTACTCGAGAACAAGGCCTATATACTCGAGAATTCTATTGCGTGAATAGTGAAATTTACAAATATATCAAAAAAAATCAAACTATAGAGATGAATAGTAAATGACATTATTGAATAGTGCTTTAATATTAAAATAATCGTATTTATATATTTTTGAACAAGGAAACACGAGTTCAGAACGGAGGCCCAAACGCGCACCGAATCAAACGAAATTCGCACTATAGGGCAACACTGACGCTACGAACCCAATGTCAAAGTTAAAACCAAAATCCGACGAGCTGTTATTGAGATATAAATTTTCAAAGTCGACGACGAACATAAATTTCACAAAACTTCGGAAAATCGCCGAGGCTCGAATATCGCTCGGATCGCGACAAAACGTGACGAGCAAGTCCAAAATTATTTAACTTAATTTTTAAAATAAAAACTTTCTGATTACACAAGAATTCGAGAATTTGGTCGACTCGACCGAACAGACGCGAAAATGCCTTAACGGTATCGCGTCGTCAACTCGACATTAAAAGTAAGGCCACGACGTCATAAATATGACGATATCAAATCAAATAAAATCATCGAACAAAATTAGGGGCGTTACAGTCGACAGATAGACTTGTGCGGTTGGGCCTTGGTCCTCGGTGCTTACTTCGCGACCCACCATCCATGCTAGTAGACAGTTGGCATAGGTCCTCTGGTGATATGTTCATCGAGGAACCTTCCGTGCCACGATGATAGGCCAGTCTGGGCTGTGTCCTTGGTGCACATCTACCCAAGACTCCTCTGAGTCGTAGTAAGCTTGTGAGTTCCGTTGTTGTGTTTTTAGTGTTGAGGCGTATAGAGGTCTAGGCTTGGTACTGTGGAAGCCCGCATAGTAGTGGAGAAGCCTGCTCCACTATCACCGCCTGGCCATGATGGTTGACGCCTGAGACGTTATCTACCTGCTCGAAAAGTGGGAAGCACAAGTCTGTGTCGACATAGTAATTGCTTGTGCGTGATCATGGGTGAGTATTAGCATTGCATTCATATCATTACATAACATTGCATATACAAGATCCTCATTGTATAAGTTTGTATGGGAACTCTTATACGATGAGTTACTTTATTTTTGAGGCGATCCTTAACTTATATATCTGTATGGGCATTCATATAAGTTAAGTTAGTTTTTGACGTAGCTTCATATTACATACTACTGTTCATGGAAGAACTGGTAGAGTATATTGTTTCCTCATTTGTTGTATTTACTCATATATATAATGATATTTTGTACTCCTATACCACTTGCTTGTACTACAATTTATATATCAATATTATACTCTTATTCCTTTCTCCGCCCGGTGTTGAGGAGTCGTCGAGGGAGCGGATGTGATAGCAATTTAGTTTTTATGACTAACGGTTGCCACATTTTCCTTTTTTTAGGACGAAACCCTGCAGATAGAGCAGCAGTAGGTTATATAGGAGGACAGCCAGGTCATGACGATATGGCCTAATGTGGCGGTACCGTTGATGCCGTCAGTGACTGATGTGAGTGTTTTGTATAGATACTCTTTGTAGCCCTTTGGGCATGTACTCTGATATATTAGAAGCCATGGTTGCTTCTTATTTCTATTATACTCGTGGACTTATATACTAGTGTGTATTTTGACATTTGTTTTTATATTCTTTATGTTGGGTTGGCATGGATGATATGATTAGCCGGCAGTATAGGCATCTTGCAGTACATATTAGCCCGTGCACTTGCGCTACTGCAAGGCGATTGTTTTAGGCATAAGAAGCCCCTCGTGTCGTGTTATGTTTTCCGGGAGGGGGTTTTACAAATGGTATCAACTTGCTATGATCCTGAACAAAAGAAGTCATTGAACAATGGCACCACCCCCATTCGATTAGTAAGTTTGGGGACAAAATGACTTAGTGGAAGCAGTTGTGTGTCGATATGTAATTCACGCTATGTATGTCCATTTTTGACCTTACAATTAGCCAAACTGACCTTAGGTTTGTACCTTACGTATAGATCCTAGTGCACGTTGAGCCAATGGGGGCACTCCTGCCCCCTTCCGTACCCACATAGTTCCGGGAATCACAGTTAGGACAGACGCTCATAGCTATTCTGGATGCCTTTAGGTCTGAACAGGCCCCAATGCAGCAATAGGCTCAGGGCTCAAACTGGTTGAGCACTTTTAGGGCTCTCTCCCCTCCTGCCTACCTCGAGATAGAGCACCCTGTGGGTATGAGAGAATTGCTCGACACAGTGCAGGAGCTATTGGCAAGAATACTTTGCCCAGCCAACGTGGTTGTGATGTTAGTAGTGTCTGTCCTTGAACTACATGCCATGAGATGGTGGAAGTCCCTGATGGGTTCCACCTTCTAGGGCCGAGTCTATACAAAGATCAGTTGGACAGATCTCTCTGGAGCCTTTTTAGAACATTTCTGTGGAAATTTGTGAAGTGAAAGTGGGTGCATGCAGCACTTGGACCTATCAGCGCGGAATACACGGACAGGGTTGGCGGACTACAAAGTCGGCAGGGATGCTGCAGATGGTTTGCTCTGTAGCGACCTGTGCGATCTGTTCGTGTGGACTACGCTGACAGAAGCAGCGATTAGCCAGGCTGGTTTGTGCTCAGCGGGAAGTTGGATCCCAGGAAGTAACCGTGTGGCTAAAAACTCTAGCCACAGAGTCCAGCATGAAGCGGAATGAAGAACTGGAGCTCGGCAGACGGGTTTGGCAGTAGCCTTGGTCTTGCTCTGGTGTAGTGGCAGGAGGTAGCCGCAGAGACAGCCAGTCAGTCCGGACTGATACTGGAGTTCGCCGGGACAGGCCGACTGGATCCAGTGTCCGCCAGTGAGTGCGAACTGGCCCTTGTGGCCAGTGGTGTGGACTTGGTTGGGTATGAACCAAGTCCATGCTTGGCTCAGTCCGGGGAGATCGAGCAGTGGAGTGCGGACTGCTTCTTAGTCCGCCAAGCTCGGCAGAATTGCATGTGCCCTGGTTGCGAGTCTGTGGATGAGCGGACTGGAGGTTGTGTCCGCAACTGAGTGCGTACTGGAGCTGGAGTCCCCTGAGTCCGGTAAGTGTCTTGGTGACAAGAATATGGACTTGGGGTATGCGGACTGGTGTAGTCTGCAGGATATGCGGACTGGAGAAGTCTGCAAGGTATGCGAACTGGGATGTCTGCAGTGTGCGGACTGGATCGGTGTGTCCGCTGAGTCCGGCAGGTGCCTTTGTGGCATAGCCGTGGGCTCGGGATTTGCGGACTGAAGCCGGGTGTCTGCTTAGTCCGGCAGGTGCCTTTGCGGTAGAGCTGTGGGCTCGGGATATGCGGACAGAAGTCGGGTGTCCACTGAGTCCAGCAAGTGTCTTGGTGGCAAAGCTGCATGCTCGGGATAAGCGGGCCGGTGTTGTGTCCACGGATTAGCGGACTATTGCTACGGAGTCCGGTTGTAGCTGTCCTGGCTTGGCTCTTGGTGACAAGGCGGACTGGTGTTGCTGTCCGGCCTTGGTGATGTATTGGCTGTTTGGCCTTTTGCAAAAAGGCGGACTGGCGATTGGAGTCCGGCCTTGGAGAAGCTTGGCGGGCTGGCTATCTTGTACAGGTGCGGCGGACTGGTATGTATCCACGGACTGCGAATAGGTCTTGCTGCAGGATGTGGCGGTAATCGTATCTGCTAGGACGGTGACCACACTCATCATCATGCCTATAAATAGGACCCCTGTCACATCAGGTATAGTAACCTCAGTAACCTCAGTAACCTCCATGCATAATTGAACAGTAACTTAAGCCCGCACAGGTTGCTGCGGACTGCCTTTTGGTGTCCACGCGGTTTGATTGAGTTGACCGGGTTGTGATGTGCAGGTTGTGCGGATAGTGCTTGAAATACAGGACTCGGCTCTGATTTTGATCAGGGACAGTGCGGACTCTGCGGTTAAGCAACAAGCGGAAAATAGCAGGTCGTGGACAATGACAGACGGTCTTCTCTTTGTCAACTTGGTTCGGGGTTCAAGAAGTTGCTTGCTCAGGCGGACTATTCTATTCGGCATCGCAGCGTGTACGGTATGGCGAATAGGCAACCTCGCAGTCAGGCGGCTTGCAGATCGGCGGCTAGAGCTAGCATTGGAATAAGGTGTAGTTAGCGCGGCTTGGGTTGCGGTCTGACTACCTGGCGGTTTGAGCGGACTCCACAGTAGTAGACCGGCGGCTTGGTGTTTGAGTCCGCGCGACTTATTTCTCTTATCTTGTTTTTTGTAGTTCTTTGCTTTCCCTTGGGTGGCTGTTTGGTGAAGCATGTCTCACCATGTAAGTCTCGCTATGTAGAGAAGTTAGCTGTGAATCAATAAAGATGCTTGTGCTGCATGTGTTTGCTGGTTGACTGGCTTTGGTTGAGATAACTCCTGCTCATTTCAGGTTCCAGGGAATTTTCTGCGTGATCAAGGTGTGATCTTGATAGTGCTGAGAATATTAATTTGGCGTCAGGCTATCTCGTTGATCACCTGGAGAAAATTCAACGTGGTAGAAGTGACAAGTTGTTGAATTTTAACATGGTATCAGAGCTGGATTAGAGTGGATAAGCAGCGATCAACTAAAGTGGTTATTACTCTTTAAAGAGGGAACCAATGGTAGAACCATGGTAGTGGAAGATGCTAGTTGTCTTGGAATTGATTTCCTTACAGAGACGAACTTTGATAGGTGGAAGTCTTGTATGGAGAGCTTTCTTCTTGGCGAGGACCTTTGGGAGGTTGTATGTGGAGCAGAAAGACAAGAGGCTACTGCTGGTAATGCTGAAGAGATGAGAGCTTGGAAGGAGACAAATGCGAAAGCGGAGTCTATTATCAAGCAGGTGATCTCATCGAAGCTCTTGGACCACATCAGTGGATGTCGGTCAGCTGCGGAGGTTTGGACTTCCCTTGATGGGTTGTTCAGGAAGGAGGTGAAGGTAGCAGCAGAGCATGGTCCTTCTACTTCGTATCAGCAAGAGAGGAGTGTTTCTCCTAGGCATAATGAGAAGAGGAAGGAAGGACCAAGGTGCTATAGATGCATGCAACATGGTCACCTTAGGAAGGAGTGCAAGGTTGTCTTGCTCTCGGCGAATGTAGCTCATGTTGGGAGTAAGGAGAAGAACCTTGTTGGGTCTTCAACAAGTTCTAGTGCTGATCGGATGAAGGCCAGTGATAGTGTAGCTATTTAGCATGAAAGACTGGGGCATGTAGGAATCGACAAGTTGAAAACAATGGCGGAAAGAAGACTTGTAAGAGGCTTACCTAGATTGTCACCGCCAGTCCTGGAGGCAGCAGATTCATGCTGATATTGGTTGATGACTATTCAAGGTATACTTGGGTATACTTCATGAAGAAGAATTCCAACATGATGCGCTTGTTTGTGGAGTTCACGAAGCTTGTGGAAGGCCATCTTGGCCTGAGGATCAAGAAGTTGAGGACAAGTATTGGTGGTGAGTTTGGCTCAACCGAGTTCTCAAACGTTTGCAGGAAGCAAGGGATCCGGAAGGAGCTTTCTTGTGGACATACATCACAGCAATGCAGTATTGCAGCTCGGATGATCTGTTGGTTAACGGAAATCTGCAGGTGTTGGCTTCATAGTAAAGTCGTTCCTAAGGCCCTTTGGGCGGAAGGGATGGCCTATGCTGCTCATTTCATCAATCGGATACATCTTAGTCCGATCTATGTGAAGACTCCTTATGAGCTGATGTTCGGGGTAAAGCCCAGTGTGAAGCACCTAAGGGTGTTTGGATCTACCTGCTACTTACACTCTCCGGGTGCTCTCAAGATGAAGCTAGTCTTTGTTGGGTATGATGAGCAGAGGATAAGATGGAGGTGTATGGATCCTACGATGAAGAGACTCATCCTGTCGATAAACGTTGTCTTCGATGAGTTGACGTCGTATTGGGATAGCTCTTGTGTGGAGCTAGAGATGAGCAGGATAGATGGTGGGCTGAAGGAGGCTGCTGCTAAGGATCAGGTGGAGCTGCCTGAGTCACCAGGAGCTCCAGGTTGTTCTAGCTCCGGGGAAATGGCATCAGGGTCAGGAAGTAGGGGGAGCGATGCTCTAGGTACTTCTGGCTCGAAGGCGGAGGCTTCTGGTTCAGGAAGCAGGGGGAGCGATGTTCCAAGTAGTTCTTGTTCGAGAGCGGAGACTTCTGGTTTAGGTAGTAAGGGGAGCGTTGCTCTAGGTGCTTCTGTTTCTAGTAAGGTGACGTCTTTTTCAGGAAGCAAGGGTAGCATTGTTCCAGGTTTGCCCGAGAATGGAGCTAATTCAGAAGCAGCGAAGGTGGTTAGCCGTGATGCGGTTCTTCGGAGATCGAAGAGGATGAGTAAGCCACCAGCTCGATATAGTGAAGGGAACACGACAGGCTTTATCCGGTGTTTCCTTGTTAATCCTCAGGTCGAGCAAGTATCTTCTGGATGTGATGAGCCCACTAGAATCAAGGAGGTGGTTGCCATCAAGGCTGAAGACGTGACTTCTCTCAGAGGTAACGAGGCTTGGGATTTTGTGCCCAAGGTAGTTGGTGATACTCCTGTGATGCATGAGTGGAGGTTGAAGTTGAAGAAGAAGGCAGAGGGAAGCATGACTCCTTTTGGGAGATGCTAGAGGGCTCCCTCATGGTGTATGATATGCGGGACGAGGACTATGTCTTGGACATTTCTTCGTAGATGCTATCGGAGGGATCACGTGCAAGGTTACGGGAGCTGCTGGAGTTATTCACCACTTCTCACTTCAAGGGAAAGTGTTGAAATTTGTGAAGTGAAAGTCGGTGAATGGGGCACTTGGACAAATCCGCGCGGACTACGCGGACAGAGTTGGCGGACTGCTAAGTCGGTAAGGATGTTGCAAACGGTTTGCTCTGTAGAGGCTTGGGCGATTTGTTGGCGCAGACTACACGGACAACAACAGCGGTTAGCTAGGCCGGTTTGTGCTCAGGAGGCAGTTGGATCCCAGGAAGTAACCGGGAGGCTAGAAACTCTAGCCGCGGAGTCTGGCATGAAGCGAACTGTAGAGTTGGAGCTTGTCAGACCGGTTTGGCAATTGCCTTGGTATTGCTCTGGTGCAGCAGCAGGAGGCAGCCGCAGAGACCGCCAGTCAGTGTGGACTAATACTGGAGTTCGCCGGGACAGGTGGACTGGATCCATTGTCCGCCAGTGAGTGCGAACTGGCCCTTGTGGCCAGTGGTGTGGACTTGGTTGGGTCTGAACCAAGTACATGTTTGGCTCAGTCCGAGGAGATCACGTAGTGGAGTGCGGACTGCTTCTCAGTCCTCCAAGCTCAGCAAAAGTTCATGTGCCTTGGTTGCGAGTTTGGGGATGAGCGGGCTAGAGGTTTTGTACGCAACTGTGTGCGGACTAGAGCTAGAGTCCACTGAGTCCGGTAAGTGTCTTGGTGATAAGGTTATGGACTTGGGGTATGCGGACTGGTGTAGTCTGCGGGATATGCGGACTGGAGAAGTCTGCAAGGTATGCGTACTGGGATGTCTGTAGTGTGCGGACTGGATCGGTGTGTCTGCTGAGTCTGGCAGGTGCCTTTTTGGGGTAGCCGTGGGCTCGGGATTTGCAGACTGAAGCCGGGTGTCCGTTGAGTCCGGCAGGTGCCTTTGTGGCAAAGCTGTGGGCTCGGGATGTGCGCACTGAAGCTAGGTCTCCACAGAGTCCAGCAGGTGTCTTGGTGGCGAAGCTGCAGGCTAGGGATAAGCAAGTTGGTGCTATGTCCGCGGATTGGCGGACTGTTGCTGCGGAGTCCGACTGTGGATGTCCTGGCTTGGCCCTTGGCGACAAGGCGGATTGGTGTTGCTGTCCGGCCTTGGTGATGACTTGGCGGTTTGGCCTTTGGCGACAAGGCGGACTGGCGATTGGAGTCCGGCCATGGAGAAGCTAGGCGGGCTCAGTACCTTGCACAGGTGTGGCGGACTGGTATGTATCCATGGACTGCGAAGAAGTCTTGCTGCAGGATTTGGTGGTAATCCTATCGGCTAGGGCGGTGACCACACTCATCATCGTGCCTATAAATAGGACCCCTATCACATCAGGAATAGTAACCTCAGTAACCTCAGTAACCTCTGTAACCTCAGTAGCCTCAGTAACCTCTATACGTAAGTGAACACTAACTTGAGCCCGCACAGGTTGCTACGGACTGCCTTTTGGTGTCCGCGCGGTTTGATTGAGTTGACCGGGTTTTACTGTGCAGGTTATACGGATAGCGCTTGAAAGCCAGGACTTTGCTTTGATTGCAGTCAGGGACAGTGCAGACTCTGCGGTTAAGCAACAGGCGGAAAATAGAAGGTCGCGGACAGCGACCAGACGATCTTCTCTTTGGCAACTTGGTTCGGGGTTCAAGAAGTTGCCTGCCTCAGGCGGACTGTTCTATTTGGCATCGCAGCGTGTGCGGCATGGTGGCTAGGCGACCTTGCGGTCATGCGGCTTGCAGATCGATGGCTAGAGCTACCATTAGAATAAGGTGTAGTCCGCGCGGCTTGGGTTGTGATTTAACGACCTGCCGGTGTGAGCGGACTCCACAGTAGTAGACCGACGACTTGGTGGTTGAGTCCATGTGGCATGTTTCTCTTGTCTTGTTTTTTGTAGTTCTCTGCTTTCCCTTGGGTGGTTATTTGGTGAAGCATGTCTCGCCATGTTTGTCTCGTTGTGTAGAGAAATTAGCTGTGAATAAATAAAGACGCTTGTGTTGCATGTGTTCGGTGGATGACTGGCTTTGGTTGAGATAACTCCTGCTCACTCCAGGTTCCAGGGAATTTTCTGCGTGATCAAGATGTGATCTTGATAGTGCTGAGAATATTAATTTGGCGTCAGGCTATCTCATTGATCACCTGGAGAAACTTCAACGTGGTAGAAGTGCTAGGTTGTTGAATTTTAACAATTTCATCCCGTCGACCGCTAGACACGAACTCGAGGAAAGGTTCCTACAATTAAAATAGGGATCTAAGTCGGTCATAGAATACTAGAGGGAGTTTCAGCATTTGGCAAGGTTTGCTGACTCCTACGTGTTAGATGATCGAGGTTATGGTAAACGATTCTACAAAGGATTGCGGGATCCCCTGAGGAAATCCCTTTTGTTTATAGTAGACTCGAGTTTAGCTGAGATCATCGACATGGAAAAAAGGTTAGAGGCAGATCATTTGGGGAGTAATAAGAAACCCCCAGAGGGCGTAATGGAGGCTGGTCTCAGCTATAGAAGGAGGCAGGACAACCAAGGAAGAGGAAACAAAAGAGGAGGAGGTCGCTTCCATCAGAATTTCAAAATGGAGCTTCCTGCACCGCAGCAAGCACTACCTCCGACGCAAGCACAATAGCTACAACCTTGGGAGCAACACGAGTGAGTCCGCTTCCAGTTCAACCAGCAGGGCCACATTCGATGTCACTACCAACAACTAGGTGCGAATGCTCTCCCTGCCCATCCTCCGGCAGCTCTACGAGGTCAATGACACATGCTAGGACGATGACGAGGATCATGAAGAATAAACCCCATGCCTACTCGGGATCAGGTGTTCGAGCTGGACATGGCGCAAGAGAGTAATCTTCAGGAGGTGATTGCATGTACGTCTTAATTTGGTTAATATGTTATGGGCACTTCCTTCCAATTTCCTAGGATATGCTAGGAGTCTATTTTTGAGTCATTATAATTGATACCTAGTGTTAGGTATTGTATCCACATTAACCCAGATTTGATGAAGTCACCCTTGAACTAAGATGAATTAAATTGTATTTGATGCTTTGTTTGAGTTATGTGTGTGCATGACTGTATTGCAAAGTGTAGACCAATGTCAGTCTACAATGGGTCACCAAACACAGGACCCTACAATGTAATCCCTCATTGTGTGATCCATGGTGTTGACTCATATATAGCCTCTCTATTCAGATACACATCATATTCAAGCACTAGGACTAATTGGAGAAAGGCTTGTTGCTGAACTCACCAAAGAAGAAGAGAATTCTGTTAAAAGAATTTTACTAAGTACTTTACTCGAGTAGATCCCTACATACTCAAGTGAAATGTTTAGTCTATACTCGAGTAAAATTATAATTACTCGAGTAATGGAATTAGCTCTCGAGTAGCCAAATCATAGCTCTCGAGTAGCTAAGTCAACTACTCGAGTAGATCCCTTATCATTCTCAAGTTATCAGAATTCCTTCTGCAGAAAGTTTTCTAAGTAAATTACTCGAGTAGTCATATAAGTACTCGAGTAGTTTAGTCTTTTGTCTCGAGTTACAGAAGACTGGATTTCGTGTAATTATTCATCACTCGAGTACTCCACCTACTACTCGAGTAGTCCAGAGTTTATACTCGAGTAACAGGATTTTCTTCCCTCAATTTTTTTTAAGTCCATTACACGAGTAGATTATATCCTCTCGAGTAGTTCAGTTTCACTACTCGAGTAACCTAGAATCCTATTCCAAAAAATATTATAAGTCCCTGACTTGAGTAGTTTCTCTACCTCTCGAGTAGGCAATTCCTATTCTCTCGAGTAGAATTTCTTATACTCGAGTAGTCAAGCTCCACCTCTCGAGTAATTGTTTTAACACTCGAGAAAGTCTCTTTGTACTCGAGTAAGTCTCTTTGTACTCGAGTAGCTGCTCTTCATTTCTGGATTTTCTCTAAGTCATTTACTCGGGTAGTTCTCTTCTGTTTACTCGAGTAGTCTTATATAGTACTCGAGTAGATCAATCTTCACTCGAGTATATCAATTTCCTTTTTCAAAAAATTTGTTATGTCCAGAATTGATAGAATTTTCAAATAACCTTGACATGATTTGTCCACGTGTACGTCATTAAGAATAATTATGACAGTTATTGAAGATCTTATATAAAGTCTTGTCAAACCGACAAACCCTAAGACATTTTCGCTATCAATTCTATTCTAAGTCTTTCTGAATATCTTTCTCTCTCTAAAAATGAAAGCCGCCGCCATCGATCTTCATCTCTCACATCCAGCTAGGGTTTTCGATTTTAGAGGATTCATATCAAGAGATTCACAGATCGAGATCGTCACTCAGTGCTCCATCATCTGTCCGATCGTGTGAAGCCAAGAAAGTTCAAATCTAGCCTTTGTCGAGATTTTTCTTCAACCTCTCTGATAAAGCCGCAAAGATTAACGAAGAAGATCCAGGCTGACTATTTGTAGATCTAATAAAGTTTTACTATTTGTATTTCTACATACTTTCAATTTCAATCTTGTAGGAGAATTCTCTCCGAGTGTAGGAGCCTTTGTCTCCGAGTTTTAGGAAGTTGTATCTTCTGAGTGTAGATCTGTTTTGTGGATCGAGATTGTAGGAACTTTGTTCCGAGGCATAGGATTGGTTTTCAATCCGAGATAGTGGAGTAGCCGAGTCTAGTGTATTGCTAGATCGGTGAGGGAAAGTGGATGTACACAAGGTTGGGGAACCACTATAAATCTTTTGTCGTTTGTGATTGCTTGCTATATAATCGTGTGCATAGATTTTAAATTTTTATTCCGCTAAAAGACGTACATCTCACCTATTCACCACCTCTAGTTGATTTAGGTAGACAACTGAACACTATCAATTGGTATCAGAGCCAGGTTGATCATTAAAAGGTTAACACCTTGATCAGATCCTACTCTAGTTGTCTTTTGAGATCTACCAAACATGGACAAGGCTAAATATTTTGCCAAGCTTCCTTTGTGCACCAAGAATAACCTTCCCATGTGGAAAGAAAGAATCAAATTCTTTATGGAAGCTGTGGATCCAAGAATCTTCATGATAGTTGAAGAAGGTCCTTACATTCCCATGACCATCTCCACAATAGATCCAACCAAGAAAGTTCTAAAGAAACTAATGGATCTAGACAAAGACGAGATTGCACTTGTGTATTTAGACAAGAAGGCCAAGAACATAATAGCAAGTGCAGTCGATGTCTACATGCTGAAAAACTTAATCAACTGCCAATCAGAGAAAGAGATGTGGAAGTCCCTAGTCACTTTGATGGAAGGTATAGAAGAAGTCAGGGATGATAGAAGATCCCTTCTAAATCAAAAGTATGAAGGCTTCCGACAAGGAAATAAGGACACCATTGCTGACACCTTTGAGAATTTATTCAAGATAGTTAATGGCCTAAGGGTATATGGCAGAGTCTTCATAAATGGATAATTAAATAATAAGTTCTTGAGATCTCTAACTAAGGAATGAGATAACAAGGTCTGTGCCATCAGGGAATTTGGAAAGCTAGCCGAGATAGACCCGCAGAATCTCTTCAGGAAGCTTATGTCATATGAGCTTCAACTCAACACCAGAAAGGCTGAAGAAGAGAAGAGCAGGTCTGCATCTAGAGAGAAGTTTGTTACTCTAAAGGCATACACCTCAAGGAAGTCAAAGGCTGCCTCTCCTGCCCCAACACAAGAAGTGAGTGAAGAAGAAACTTTGGAGCCAAGTACCTCAGGCTCTGAGCTATCTGAAGGAGAGTTCTCTTTGCTCTCACGTCAGCTCAAGAAATTCTTGAACAAAAAGAAGCAGTGGAAAGGCAAGGATGCCTCTTATAGAAGATCACGGCATGATGGTGATCGTCAAAGAAAGCGCTCAAGCAGCCACGAAAGGTATACTCCTAAACAGAACAAACACACTTGTACTGACATTGTTTATGTTGGAACAAGCTTTCTAGTCCCTCCTAAAGCTCTAAACTGAGGATGGAGCCCACAAGTACTCTTCTTGAATTTCCCTCCCGACGTGAGTCGGAGACCTGGAAACAGACCGGTGGGTCTTAGCTCTGAGGTCCCACCTCTTTACCGGAAGAAACTGAAGATCTTCCCCTCCCTAGACAATGCTGAGCTATGTGCCTGTGAGGAAGAAAGTGGAAAGATTCAACAACCATCCCAGGAACCTTATCTGTCTATTTATAGGCCTCTGAATCTGATCTGCAAATATCCCTTTTGAACTATCCTGAAATGACCAAAATACCATGGGCTGGGTCTGCCAACAGCCAAACTCCGCTGTTCTGGAGGGCTATACGCAGACCTCCGGGGGTAAAAGTGTAAAATTACCTGGGGCAAAAGGTAAAATCCCCCTGGGGGTAAAAAGATAAAAACATCTCCTCCGCTGTGGCGAGTGGGGAAAATTACTAACGGGCGAGACAACCCTCTTGTCCGTCTCGCCGACCTCTCGCCCTATAGGCCATCGTGCCTCTTAGCGCCATCTCGCCCCATGGGGCATCTCGCCTGCTTCAGAGAACAGCCCATCTAGCCTTCTGGCGGTGGGCCTCCTGGTCTCACTCGACTATCAAATTCATCTCGCAAGCCTCCCCATCTCGCTCGTTAAGCCACCTTTCACGAGCTCAAGGTTGTACACAATCCCCTCTCTTTTCGAGGTTGCCCTAACCTCAGAAAGAAGTCCAACCGAGGCTCGCGATGCTGGGATTCATTTATGAGAATCTTTGGTGGGCCCCCCTCCGGGGTGTATAAATATGAGTTCCCACCTCCCCTTAGGGTGCCCCTTTTTATCTTCCTTCATTTCTTCGACCCTCAGCATGTCTCAAAGCTAGAGTTTTCACGAGCGCCTCGCGATGGTGTGAAAGCAAAATAAATCCAACATGGCCACCCTGTTCCCGGACCTGGGGCGTACTCCTTCCTCAGCCCCTCCATCTTCTCGGCCGAAGAAGGTGAAGGCCGCCTGTGCTCCCCTCTCGGCCGGCGCAACCTCCTCTACACCCTTGACAACTGATAGTCTTCCTCCCGCATCTCCTGGGGAGAGACGAGTAATTTCTGATTCTTCCTCTAACATCTTTTCCTCTTTCGTCTCGCCTATTGATCATGCTTTTTCAGTGAAACCTCGCCGATTTCCCTATGCCTGCAAATCCTCCCAATGTCACCCGCGAATCTTATCAGCACACTGACTCACCAGAGGCATCCTCCCCACCCCTTATGCGGAATGAAAAGCTCTCGCGAGTTGTGGGAAACCCTCGCATCCCAAGTGAGAAAACTCATCCTTTTCGGTTTCACTCCAATTCATATTCCTGCATCCAACCCATGCGAGATCACCGGGTTAACCTATAATCCTAGCATATGGCCGCGAGATCATCCTTTATTAAGATTTTTTGCTCTATCTCCGCAGGAATCCACTTTGAATCCGATACTGAGGATGCTCCCGCGTCTCCTCCCGTCTCGCCTCTTCCACGTCCTGATGAGATCGAAGATTATCTGGGTGATCCAGTGGATACCCGGGAGATGTAGCGACGGACGGCCAGGATGTTTCACAAGTATACGCATATCATCCGCGAGATGGAGCTGGAGAAACAGGCCTCTCATCGGCGCATGGACTGGCTGGAAACTGAGTGCAATCGCCTTTCTGCCGAGATAGAGGCCGATGGCGTAATGGTTGGGACAGACCCTAAATAAGACGGACGAAAACCTCTGTCTCGCGCGCCGCTGTAACGCCCCCGGTTTTTCTGTGTTTTGTTTGATCTTTGATTGTCGTTACGATGACGCATTTTTCCGGCCCTTCGTCATTGTAGAGCGTGGTCCTAGCTCTTTAGGTTCCTTGTGTAGCCTGGTTGTAGCCTGTTGGCAAGTTTCCCCAGCTCGCTGGAGTCTATTTTGGTGACTCAGTTGGGCCTCTTAGGGAGATGCATGTGTTTTGTCTTCGGGAGGTGTTAGCCCGAGTGTGCGATCGTCGGATGTTGTTTTCGACCTCACCGTTGTTTTCGTAGCTTGGATGTTTAGCTACGGTGCGAGTTTTGGTTGAAGTTCGGGATCGATTGCTTTCGCGTCATTTCGACGATTGTTTTGGTAGTTGTAATGTTTGTTGTGCTGTGCGTGGCCTGATGTGGCCGAGCTGGTAGGCTGGTGCCTTGTTTTTTTTTTACTAAGGCTTTAGCAATTTTTTTTGTGTAAGTTTGGGTGACACGACCAGGGTCACGGGCGTGACCCATGGTGTGTCGTGCTCGGGTAGAGCTCTCTTTTTTGTGGTCGATGATTTCTGGTCGACCGGTGTTTTGGTAGGAATACGGCCTGTGACACGGGCGTGTCACAGGGCGTGTCCCCCTTCGGTTTGTCGAGCTGCGCTCGATGGTCGTCAGGCGGTGTTTTAGTGAGAACACGGCCGTGTCATGGGCGTGTCGTATCGGACACGGGTGTGACACGGGGCGTGTCTCTCTGTTCGACGATCGGCGCTCCACGATCGTCGAGTGGTGTTTGAGTTGGTACACGACCTGTGACACGGGCGAGCCACAGGGTGTGTCACCTGTTTCGTCGAGCTGTGATCGACGATCGTCGAGCGGTGGTTGAGTTGGTACACGGCCTGTGACACGGGCGTGTCACAGGGCGTGTCCCATGTTTCATCGAGTGGAGATCGACGTTCGTCGAGTGGGTAGGTGTGTGAGTACACGCCCCGTGACACGGGCGTGTCGGGCCGTGTCACGGGCGTGTCTGGGGCGTGTTCCGTACTTTTTCTCCTGGGAACATCTTTTGTTGCCGTGAACCGTTTTTCCTTCTCATTTCGTCATTCCCGAGCTTGGAGAGCTTCCAGCGGAAGGGTCTTGAGAGGAGGCGGTGGTTTCTTGGTCGGTGTTTGCGGGAGAAAGCTCGTTTTTCTCGTGCGATAGCAGTTTTGGCTTGCTCTCGTCTAAATCTTCCCTTCCATGTAAGTTTTTCTTGATTTAGGGTTGATTCTAGGAGTTGATAATATCTGATTTCTTTTCTTTTCTTCAAAGTTTCAGTTTTGGTCTTCTAGGTGGCCGATCTTGCCGCCGGTGCCAAGCTTGGGAGATAGTTGTTGTTTTTCCTGGCGGTAGAGGCAAGTGGCTCCCTTGCCCTTGCCAAATTATTTCTAACCCTTACTCTGTTTTCATTTCCTGTGCAATACTTCTGTTTTCTTTATTTTTTCCTCCCTAGAAATTTGAGTAATAGGATGCCTTTCTTTTTTTTCCGTCATTTCAGCCATGGGCTGCTTCATTACTTTCTACATTTAAATCAATCTTTCTCTCTTTTTGTCTCGTTGTGGTGTACGGTGGGTAGCTAGAGTTAGGGTGAGGCTGCGGTTAGTGGTAGTTTAGGTTTAGTTGTGGTAGCCCCGAGTAGTTAGGATGGAAGGGAGGGTTGGGATTAAATTTCCAACTCTCTGTTTTCGTGCGTTGAGAGAGTTTAGGCTGAGGTTTTAACTAAAACTTACGTTTACCCTAAGTGGAAAGCGCTGACAGCGTCGAGTGAGCCGAGTTCACTCAACTCTGTCATCCAGCGTAGGCTTTGAGGCTAAGTATTTTGGCGTCAAGTGAGTGGAGCTTACTCAATACCGCGTCGAGTGGGTTCGACGTTTCTGTCTTTGGTTCGTGTGTTTCATTAGGATTGTTAGTGTGACTTTTTCCTTTTCCCTAGGGTGGGGTATTGGGTGTTCGGCTAATGTTTGCATGCCGACTCTTGGGTTGTGGCAGGTGGTGGAGTTTTGGTGGTCTCTAGAGGGGTGTTTTTATGTGGAGAGCTGTGGCCACCGCCTTTTGCCCCGGTTTGGGTTGGCGTGTGTGGGACCCTAGTGCTGCCACTGTTTGACCCCTTAGCCCTTTTTTGGATCTGGTTTTGGTTATATATTCAGATCCATGTTTTGACCACTGTCACTTACCCACGTGTTAGGACTGTTAGTCCCTTTCCTGTTTATGTTTTCTTTTTTTTCTTTTGGCATATATGTATATGTCTTGCTGCTGTTGCAGACTCTTTTGTAGGGCATATTGCTTATATTGCTTGCACCTGGTGTGCTTTGCTGTGCTTTAGACAGTGCTCTTTTCTTACTGTCATGCCCTTTCTTTTGCTTATAGCAGTTTGTTATCGGGTTGGTAAACCCTTCTTATTTGCTCATAAATCTAATGCTTTATTTACCTTTTTGATTATTTTCTTGCTGAGGTGTTCTTTTCTTGAATGCCTCAGGTTCAGGTTGTAGCCAGTTCAGCGGCTAGTTCCTTTGGAGGGGCTTGTTGGTGGCCTCTTGGGTAGCTGAGATAGCTGATCCCCGATTTTGTGAGGTAGTTCTTTACCTTTCTGTATAGACATACACACTCACCAGTGGGTTCGTGTCAGGTTTTTGATGCCCACTGGTGGCTTCTTGCGATGCTGGGTATGGACTTAAACTGCTATTTTTTTGCCTATTTGTGGTTGTTTACTTGCTTCTGGGAAGGATTTATGCTAGGTTGCATGTTAGATATTTTAAACCCTAAAAGCATTACTATATGTATCTCATGCATAACATATTTATAAAACCAAGACACTATATTTCCTTAGCGTAAAAGACTATCTTTCATATATACTATATTCACTTTAGAGTCATGCATAGCATGAGTTGTCCCTCGGGGACACTTATGCTCTCTTAGGGTGTCAACTTAATTGAACCAAAGTATTTTCTGCTGAGTATAAATATACTTTTAATTATGGACTAGCTGATCCACCGTGCCGAGGGATACGACCATTCAACATAACTGGTTATCTTTCATATTAATCAATGATTTTTCCTTAAAATCTAAAGTCTGGAGTTTTGCCTGAACGTGTGCAGTTATCCCCTGCACGACGTGGCATCACGGCACGTGTTTTCTCTTGCTCAGATACGATTTAATTGTTGAGAAAATGCGGGTTGTGACAGTTGGTATCAGAGGGAGGTTGCTTGACAAATGGTCGGGCAACCTTTCCCTTGTTTGCATTAGTGGTTAGCGTCATACCATACACTCACCGATTTGTCATCAGCATGTCTTGGCTAAAGCACGAACACTACACTCATGAGCATAAACAAGTATACGGGGCATATTATGTAGTATGGGATGCATAATATGTGTTTGTATATGGATCCACCATAGGAGGAAACACATGAGGGTTATGTAGTATGGGATGCATAACCTCACCACATGAATGCGGCTAGCACGTTTTCTTTTTCGTTGCATGGGAATGTTATGTAGTATGGGATGCATAACATTTTCATGTATACGCCGCCCATGGCATGCATTAAGGTTTTTTTTAGAATGCATAGCACATCATGCATAGCATAACATTTCATAAGCACAACGTGCCAAGCTAAAGATTTGCATGATGACATATGTACACACATGGTTTTGAGTCAAAAAGAATACAAATACATGCATTCATGGTTTAGGCATATGAGTTAGTTTGATGGTGGTGAACCATCTTAGGTTAAGCATAACATCATCATGGTAAAAACAACTCCCAGAGCAAGTTTTGCAGTTGAAGTTCATATTTAAGTGTGTTTGTCTGTACCGGGTAGTTTTGTTCTAGTTGTTGGGCTAGGTTTTGTCTAAAGCTTGTGTGATTATAGGATGGCGAGACGTCCTGCGATGAGATCAGGAGCGCAGAGCGAGGCGTTGGTAGAAAACCTGCAGTAGAGTAATGAAGCCTTATCGAGGCAGGTAGTGGCTATGCAGGCTCAGATTCAGTCCCTTGTAGCAGTGGTGGCGGGACAGGGTCCGAGAGTTCCGGACCCCGCTAAGGGGGTAGCTATTCCTGCCCCTCCTGCTCCTCCCATGCCTTTGGTTGTGGTTCCCCCGGAGATGGCGTTCATATCCCAGTTTCAGCGGCTTAGGCCCCCTACATATGATGGGCAAGCAGATTTCATGATTTTGGATGACTGGCTGATTACCATTGAGGAGATGTTCTCTTACTCAGGGATTACGGATGATCAGAGAGTGATGCTCGCTGCCTACCAGCTCAAGGGCTTAGCAAAGAATTGGTGGCTGAGGGAGAAAGAGAGCTTGGTGGCAGGATGCTCTTGGGAGTCATTTAGAGTGATGTTGTTGAGTAAGTTTCTGCTTTCAGTCGAGAGGGACCGGCTAATGATTGACTTTCTCCATTTGAAGCAAAGGAAACTCATGGTTAGTGAGTATGAGATTGAGTTTAGTAAGTTGAGTCGGTTTGCTCCTGGTCTGGTGAGTGTTGAAGCAGACCGAGTTAAGCGATTTCTGGGTGGACTAAGAAGCGACATTCAGCAGTTAGAGAATGCCTACGGAGCAGTCAGTTATGCCAGTGTGGTTGAAGCTGCCTTGAGAGTTGAGGACATTAAGAATGCCAAGAATAGAGGCCAGCAGTTGAGGAAGGATAAGCGGAAGTCCGACGGAAGGAAGAGCCCTCAGGAACCTGATGCTGTCTCGAGAAAGAAGAACAAAGAGGTTTATAGTTTCTGTGGCCGGCCAGGCCACCCCTTTGAGAAGTGTTTCAAAAAGTTGGGAGCGCAGAAGAAGGAACAGGTTCACGCGATTCAGGGTGCTCCCAGAGGAGACTTGGTGTGTGCTTTGTGTGGAAGGAAGGGGCATGAGGCTGCCCGTTGCTGGTTAAAAGATAAGTTCTGTTTTCAGTGTGGAAAGAAGGGTCATCTCAAGACAAGGTGCCCTCAGACCCAGCCTATTCTGCAGCCAGTTCCCCTCCAGGCTTTGCCACCGCCTCAGCAAATGGATAAAGGAAATGGGAAGCTGAATATGCATTCGGCAGACGAAGCGCAGACTTCGACCCAGGTTATCTCAGGTTCGACTCCTCCCCAGTCGTTTCGTTATATTCCCATTTTGGTGTAGTTTTCATTTTAGCGTTTGTGGCCTTAGATGCGTGCGTTATTTGTAGGACGATTTAAGGTAAAGAACCGCTGGGCGCGCGTTCTCTTCGATTCAGGCGCTACCTACTCGTTTGTGGCTAGAGCCTTCGTGGAGCGGTTCAGTTTGGGCCTTGATCGTGTTGGTGGTGCCTTCTGCGTTAAGTTCCTCTCCGGTGACTGTGGTTACGGACCTGGATGTCCTTGATTGCCCGATTTTGTTGGGGGATTTTCTAGCAAAGGCAGATCTGAAGGTGATTGACCTGGAGGATTTCGACGTTATCTTGGGCATGGACTGGTTGTCAAGGTACGATGCAGTTATCCAGTGCAAGGGTAAGCGCTTGGACTTCGTCAAAGACAACGGTCAGCCAGGAAGCATTTATGGGTATTCTCTCCAGGAGTCTCCAGTCATTTCTACGGTGCGTGATCGGAAGTTGCTTGATTCTGGCTGTTTTGCCTGTGTGGTTTCTTTGGTAGGGCCAGTTGTTAGTGTGCCGCGTTTGGAAGAGATTCATGTAGTGTGTGACTTTTCCGATGTGTTTCTTGACGAACTTCCCGGTCTTCCACCCTATCGAGATGTCGAGTTTGTTATAGATTTGGAGCCAGGCACGCATCCTATTGTAAAGGCGCCGTACCGGATGGCCCCGCGAGAGCTGGAAGAGTTGCGAATCTAGCTGGATGAGATGTTGGCAAAAGGTTTCATAAGGCAGAGTTCTTCGCCTTGGGGTGTACCAGTGCTATTCGTTAAAAATAAAGATGGGTCGATGAGGTTATGCATCGACTATAGAGAGCTGGACATGGTTACTATTAAGAACATGTACCCTTTGCCTCAGATTGACGATTTACTTGACCAACTGCGTGGTAGTGCCGTGTTTTCAAAGATTGATCTTCGTTCAGGCTACCACCAGTTGAGGAATCGAGAGTCAGATGTTTCGCGGACGGCGTTCCGCTCTCGTCATGGGAATTTTGAGTTTTTGGTTATGTCATTTGGTTTGACTAATGCGCCCTCAGCTTTTATGGATTTGATGAACATAGTTTTCAAGGACTTTCTAGATAAGTTTGTGATTGTCTTTATAGACGATGTTTTGGTGTACTCTAAAGATGCGGAGGAGCATGATCGACATTTGCGGCTGGTCTTGGCGACTCTGAGAGATCATAGGCTATACGCCAAGCTGAGCAAATGCGAATTTTGGTTGCCTCAAGTTTCTTTTCTCGGCCACGTGGTTAATAAGGAGGGAATATCGGTGGACCCAGAAAAGATCGCTGCTGTGATGGAATGGGCGAGACCTGTTACTCCCAAAGAGATCAGAAGCTTCTTGGGCTTGGCTGGATATTATAGAAGATTTGTAGAGGGATTCTCTACCTTATCTGCGCCGTTGACCAAGTTGACGCAGAAGAATGTAGCCTTCATATGGGATGGCAAGTGTGAGGAGGCTTTTGAGGAACTAAAAAGAAGGTTATGTTCAGCTCCAATTTTGTCCTTGCCTACTGAAGGTAGTGAGTATGATATATATGTGGATGTGTCGCATGTCGGACTGGGCTGCGTATTGATGCAGGGCGGGAAGGTGATTGCGTACGGGTCGAGGCAGCTAAAGACTCACGAGAGGAATTACCCTACGCATGACCTGGAGTTTGCAGCTGTGATCTATGTGCTGAAATTTTGGAGGCATTTGCTATATGGTGCGCAGTGCAAGATTTTCACGGATCATAAGAGTTTAAAGTATGTCTTCACCCAGAAAGAATTGAACCTGCGCCAGCGGCGATGGTTGGAGTACGTGGCCGACTATGATGTTGAAATCCAGTACCGTCCGGGCAAGGCTAATGTGGTGG
The DNA here is from genome assembly GCA_039583875.1 of Platanthera guangdongensis. Taxonomy (NCBI): domain Eukaryota; kingdom Viridiplantae; phylum Streptophyta; class Magnoliopsida; order Asparagales; family Orchidaceae; genus Platanthera; species Platanthera guangdongensis. Next base: position 120,430,039 of record CM077153.1, on the reverse strand, counting down.
CGGACACCCTGAGTCGGAAGTCAGGGAAGATTTTCAATCTCTCCGCCGAGCGTCTAGTGGAAGAGTTCCTTTTGATGGAAATTTCTGTGGGAAGCTGCGATTCGCAGAGTAGCGTGGCAGTGGCAGAACCTTCTTAGATTGCGCTTACGAGACTGCATCAAAAGGATGATCCTGATCTTTTGCATTTGTATCTTCGAGCCGAAAAAGGTGAATTTCCAGATTTATCTATAGATGATGCGGGTACCTTGAAGTATCGTGGCAGGTTTTGCATCCCCGCTGTTGGAGATATCCGGGATATGGTGTGCAGAGAAGCCCACGGATCTAGTATTGCCTACCATCCAGGGTCTACCAAGATGTATCATGATTTAAAGCAGATTGCCTGGTGGTGTGGGATGAAGAGGGACATAGCCAGATTTGTTTCTGAGTGTTACACTTGCAGGCGTGTGAAAGCCGACCATGGGAGGCCTGGTGGCAAGCTGACTCCCTTAGAGATTCCGATGTGGAAGTGGGAGAGTATCTCGATGGATTTCATTACAGGCTTACCGAGATCTCCTAAGGGGCATGATTCAGTTTGGGTGATCGTAGACAGATTGACGAAGTGTGCTCACTTCGTACCATTTAAGATCGATTATCCGATGAGGAAGATAGCCGAGCTATATCTGGATGAGGTTATCAGATTGCATGGTGTACCCGTGAGTATCATATCGGATTGAGACTCCGGGTTCACGTCTCGTCTTTGGAAGAGCATTCAAGAGGGGTTGGGTATAGATTTGAGATATTCCACGGCTTATCATCCGCAGACCAATGGTCAGACGGAGCGAGTGTTGGGTACATTGGTCAAATGTACCTGATTTGAAGAAGCCTCACCTAACTCAATGATATACATCATAATGTATTTGATGTTTGTTTGAGTTACTTGTGCAGGATAGGTATTCACTAGACTGAAGCTAAAAGTTTCTAAGTCCATGTGTCGACACCCAGAGGGAAAGTGTCGACACTTGAGAAAGCTTGTGTCGACACCCAGACAAGCAGTGTCGACACTTGGAGTCATTGTGTCGACACCTGGGATGAAGAGTCGACACCAGACAGAAAGTGTCGACACTTGGAGCTGTGTCGACACTCAGTGAAGAAGTATGCAGAAAAGCTGTGTCGACACTTAGCAGAAGTGTCGACACCTAGAAGAGCTGAGTCTACATCAGAAAGTGTCGACACTTGGAGTTGTGTCGACACTCAGCAAAATTCTGCAGAGACTAAGGACAAGTGTCGACACTCAACACAATGTGTCGACACTCAATCAGCAGAGTCAACATATGAAGAATGTGTCGACACTCAGCACAATGTGTCGACACACAAACAGAAGAATCAGTAATTGAAGCAAGTGTCGACACTCAACACAATGTGTCGACACTAGGCAGAAGAGTCAACACTTGAAGAAAGTGTCGACACCCAGCACAATGTGTCGACACTTAGTTGAAGAGTCAACACTTGAAGAAAGTGTCGACACCCAGCACAATGTGTCGACACTTAGTTAAAGAGTCTACACTTGAAGAAAGTGTCGACACAAGGAGATGTGTCGACACTTAGCAAAAATCAGAAAAGTTTACAAAATATTCTAAGTACAAGTGTCGACACTAAGGGAATGTGTCGACACTCAGCTGAAGAAATAAAATTGAAGACTTGTGTCGACACCAAGAAGCAGTGTCGACACTTGACAGTTTCAACACATAAAGATGTGTCGACACAAAGGAGATGTGTCGACACTTAGAAGAATACAGTTAAAGAATGAAGATCAAGTACTTGTGTCGACACTTAATTTCAGTATCGACACTTGAAGAAGTATCTGTGTCGAGACATACAAGAAATTGTGTCGACACCTTGTAGACTTGTGTCGACACTTACACAACATGTGTCGACACTTGGTCTATAAGTGTCGACACTTAAGAACAGAAAGTCTCGACACTATCTGACAGTTAGAGAATTTCAAGAAGTGACTGGTTGACATGACAGCTGCCGATCCAGCCGGTCTACAGCAACTGTCAGAGAAATCAGAAGTCTGTTATGAACCGGACCAGTCGGTTACCATGAAGGAAGCCTATAAATAGGCACCCATAGTTTACAGAAACAGATTGATTGTTGTTGTGACAAGTAGTTGTCAAGAATACTTAAAGTGGTTGATCAGATTCTTCAAGTAATCAGGAAAGTGATATACAGAGGATCAACACAAGAAGATCTGGCAGTCCAACTGCAGATCTAAGAAGTTGGAGAGAGAGAGCTCCAATCAAGAATTCAGTCTTTGGAAATAAGGCTGAGAAGAAGGATTCAGAATCATCTGGATCTCAAGAAGCAGAGGTCAAGGATCAACTGCAGAAGATTCAAACTAATTCAGTTCTAACTCAAGAAGCTTTGAAGGAAGCTAAGTCAGTTTGGATCTAACTGAGTTCTTCCAAGAACTCTTCAAGAAACTCTCAACTTCTCTCTTATTTTCTGAGTTGTAGAGTTAGTTATTGTATTTCTATTTTAACTTGTAGGATCCATTGGATCTGAGAGAATTGTAAGCCTATATTATAAAGGCTGAGGGTAGGGCTTGGTTGCCTGAGTGTAGGAGTTGAAGAACTCTGAGTGTAGGCCTTAATTGGCTGAGTGTAGGCCTGGGTGGCTGAGTGTAGGCCTTGGTGGCTGAGTGTAAGGCTTTGGGCCTGAGGTGTAGGAACCTAGTTGGGTTCTGAGATAGTGGAGAAGATTGGTCGAATCTAGTACACTGCTAGATAGGCGAAGGGGAAAGTGGATGTACCCAAAGATTGGGGAACCACTATAAATTAGTGTGTCTGCTGTGCTGTGCTGTGCTGTGGATTAACTGTTTATATTCTGTGATTGCTGTTAACTGTAGAATTCTGTGAAATAACTGTTGAGCTGCCAACAAAGTTTAAAAAAGGTTTAGGTCACCTATTCACCCCCCCCCCCTCTAGGTGTTTAGGTGCCATATCTTTCAAGTGGTATCAGAGCGAGGTTCCTCAAAACAAGGACTAACAGTCTAAGGAGATCATGTTTGGCAGAAACAGTCTAAGTCAGAAAACAGATTCAAGAAATTCAAGAACTTCAAGAAACATGGGTTCTTATGAGAATCACAAAGAGTTGGGTTCCATGAAGTTACCCATATGCAGGAAGGAGATTTTTGGAATCTGGAAAGAAAGGGTTAGGCTATTTACGGAGGCCTCAGACCCAAGAATCTACATCACAGTTAAGGAAGGGCCTTATGTGCCAATGAAGATTTCAGTACTGGATGCAAATCAGAGGACTCCAAAGGATTTCTCTGAGATGACCAAGGATGAAATTGTCCTAGCCACTATGGACAAAAGGGCACAAAACATTATAGTAAGTGCCATTGATGATGCAACTTTTCAGAACCTAATTCACTGTAAAACAGCAAAAGAAATGTGGGATACCCTCATTGTCTATATGGAAGGTTCTGAAGAAGTTAGGCAAGATAGAAAGTCCTTGCTTAATCAAGAGTATGAGAGCTTTAGGCAAGGAAGAGGAGATAGCATCACTGAATGCTACAAGAAGTTCTATAGAATTGTTAATGAACTCATGTCCTATGGAAGAGAGTTCACTAACTATGAATTGAATGATAAGTTCTTGAGGTCCCTAACCAAAGATTGGGACACTAAGATCTGTGCCATCAGAGAAATGGCAAAGTTGGGAGAAATTCCTCCTCCCACACTGTTTGGCAAGTTGCTGTCTTATGAGATGCAGCTGACTGTGAGAAAAGAGGAGGAAAAATCAACAAGGACTGAGCACAGGGAAAGGACTGTTGCCTTCAAGTCAGAAGTACCTAGAAAGGGCAGGACTAAGTCATCAACTCCTCCTCCAGAGGTAGTTGAATCTGAATCTGATGAATCTGTTAGCACAAAGTCTACAAGCAGTGAAAGTGATGAAGACTTTGCTGCATTCACCAGACATTTTCAGAAATTCCTGAAGAAGAAACAGTGGAGGTCCAGACCTTCATTTTCCAAAGGGAAAGAAGTTCAGTATCAGGAGAAGAAGCCTTCAAAGAAGGACAAGAAAAAGACAAAGACTAGCAAGGCAACTGGGTCTAAGATAGTGTGTTACTGCTGCAATAGACAGGGTCATGTTATTGCAGATTGTCCTGAGAGAAGAAAAGAATCCAGTGACAAAAAGAAGACTCACTTCAAAGGAAAGAAGTTGAAGTCCTTTGTTGCAAAGAATGAGAAGACTCTTTCAGACATTTCTTCTTCAGACACTGAGACATATGCTGAAGCCTATATAGGGCTATTTGCTGAAGAAGAAGAGGAGTTTATGCAGATCATGGAATCAATCTATGAACAAGAAGAGTGTCAGTGCCAAGGACTGATGGCATTGACTGAAAGTACCAAAATCCTGGAGCAGCCAGGACCTAGTCAGGCACAAAGTCCAACTCAAAGTTCAGATTTCAGTTCTAGTTCAGAGTCAGATTCATCTTCATCAAGTGATGGAAGTGTTTCTGAATCTGAGGGAGATATTCATCAGCTCTTAGATGAATATAAAGTACTGTTGCAAGCCTATAAGAAAAGCAAGTCCCTTGCCAAAAGTCAGGCAAAGGAAATTGCTGATCTAAAGGCAGCTGCAACAGACTTTGAGAAGGAATTTGATCAAAAGCTCAATGAGGTAGCCAGGCTGAAACACATTACTGTGATTTAGATGGGAACCATCACTTATAAAAATGATCAAATTAAGTTACTGGAGATCAATCTCCAGAAGGAAAGAGAGCTAGTTGCTAGGTTTTCAAAACCTAAATCAGTGCTACCCTTGATTGATGAATTTGTTCATCATAAAGGAAAGGCTGGATTGGGTTTTATTAAACCAGCTAGGACTGTTCAGGATCAGTCCAAGTCCAAGGGCAAAGCCCCAACATTCAATAAGCCTGCTGTAGTAAAGACAGCCAAGTCTGTACCTAAGCAAAGGTACAACAAGTTTGAATGCTGGTGTTGTGGCAAGGTTGGCCACTTTGCCTTGGATTGTTGGCACAATGTCAGTGTCAAGTTGAGTAGCAAGTTACCTGGTGGAAAGCCAGCAGGCAGCTATGTCAAGTTGCAAACTAACAATCACCAAGGACCCAAGTTTACTTTGGGTTCTAAGGTTCATTAATTTGTTTTGCAGGAGAATCCAAGTGGTCATACCCCAACATGGTACTTGGATAGTGGATGTTCCAGACATATGACTGGAACAAGGGGACTACTGAAGGACTACATTCCAATCAAAAATGGTCCTAAAGTGACCTTTGGTGGTTCTGAAAAAGGAATCATCAAAGGGTTTGGTAACATCTCTTCAAACCTTGTTACCATTACTCAAGTGGCTTATGTTAAAGGGTTGAAACACAACCTCATTAGTATAAGTCAGTTAAGTGATGTAGGGTATGACATCTCATTTGTTAAAAATGGTTGTCATATCAAGAGGTCAAGTGATCAAGAGATCATTTTGACAGGATATAGAAAGAGGAATGTCTACTGCTTAGACATTATGATTGAGAACAATGGTTCTCCTGTCTGTCTTGTAGCTGATGAGACAATCTCTCATTGTGTCAAGTGGCACAAGAGGCTAGCTCATCTTAACTACAAGACTATTAGCAAACTCTTTAGCAAAGAGTTAGTGAGGAATGGTCCTCAAGTTAAGTGTGTCAAAGATGGCATTTGCTCAGCTTGTCAAAAGGGCAAGCAGACCAAATCCACCTTTAGAAGCTTAGACAACAAAGATGCTGTGAGGTGTTTATACCTCTTGCATATGGATCTATTTGGTCCAATGCCAGTTCACAGCTTAGGTAGGAAGGTCTATACCTTTGTAGTTGTTGATGACTACTCAAGGTTTTCCTGGGTGTTCTTCTTAAGGCAGAAATCTGAAACACCTAGTGTCTTCTATAGCTTTGTTAAGCAAATTCAGAATGAATTGAACTGTACAGTGGTCAGAATTAGAAGTGACCATGGTACTGAGTTTCAATCTGAAAGCATGACAAAACTGTGTGAAGACTTTGGGATATTTCAAGAATTCTCTTCACCTAGAACACCTCAGCAAAATGGCATTGCTGAGAGGAAGAATAGAACCTTGATAGAGGCTGGTAGAACCCTACTTAGTGATACATCACTGCCTGAGTATTTCTGGGCTGAAGCAGTTAACACTGCATGCCATGTGATAAATAGGGCTACCATCACTAAAAGGTTAAACATGACCCCCTATGAAGTTGTGAAAGGCAGGAAACCAAATCTATCCTATTTCAGGATTTTTGGTTGCAAATGCTTCATACTTAACAATGGAAAGTCTTACCTAACTAAGTTTGCTGCCAAGTCCCAAGAGGGAGTGTTTGTTGGGTACAGCAATAATAGTAAGGCTTATAGAGTCTACAACTTGACTACACAAGTTGTAGAGGAGTCTGTGCATGTAGTTTTTGATGAGACAAAACTAATTAACAATGAGTTGTCTAGCAATGTATGCAGCCCCACAGGTCTTACTAAGAAGATGGACAAGCTAACCATAGAAGATGTACCTGCTGCAAGACAACAAGTAGAAGGAGATGGCTTATGTCCAGGGGGAGAACTACATGTACAAGGAGCTGAAGAAGTACAAGGAACTCAGTTTGATGAAGATGCTGAAGAAGTTCAACCAGAAGTAAGGATGCCTCCAGCCAACAGACATCTAAGAGATCATCCAGTAGAGCTGATAATTGGAGATCCAAGACAAGGTGTTCAGACAAGGAGCAGAAATCAGAATGCTGTAGTATATTCAAGTTTTTTGTCTCAAATAGAACCAAAGAAATTTGAAGAAGCTATACAAGATCCACAGTGGACTGAAGCAATGCAGGAAGAGCTTAATCAGTTCAAAAGGTGCAAGGTTTGGGACCTGGTTCCTAAACCTAAAGATCACAATGTGATAGGAACAAAGTGGATCTATAGAAATAAGTTAGATGAACAAGGGGTCATCATAAAGAATAAAGCAAGACTGGTTGCAAAAGGATATAGGCAAGAAGAAGGTATTGATTATGATCAAACCTTTGCCCCAGTAGCCAGACTGGAGGCCATAAGGATGTTCTTGGCCTATGCAACCTATCAAGGATTCAAGGTATACCAAATGGATGTGAAGTCAGCATTCCTAAATGGTAATTTGAAAGAAGAAGTCTATGTGGAGCAGCCTGCAGGTTTTGTTGATCCAACTTTACCTCATTATGTGTATAGACTTAGGAAAGCATTATATGGGTTAAAACAAGCACCTAGAGCTTGGTATAAAACCCTATCTAGTTTCCTCATTGAGAACAAGTTCTCAAGGGGGAAAATAGATAAGACTCTATTCCTTAGGGAATCTAGAGGCAAAGTCATACTTGTCCAAATATATGTAGATGACATTATATTTGGGTCTACTGAAAGTAGCCTTTGCAAAAAGTTTGCAAAGCTTATGCAAAGTCAATTTGAGATGAGTAGTATGGGAGAACTAAAGTTTTTCTTGGGTCTCCAAGTTAAACAGACTGGAAGTGGTCTATCCATATGTCAGTCTAAGTTCACCCTAGAACTCATAAGGAAGTATGGTATGGATTCATCCAGTACCATGAAGACTCCTATGGGGTCAAGCATGTCTCTAAGCAAGGATGATGCAGGGAAACCTGTAGATGAAACCTTGTATAGAGGGATAGTTGGCTCCCTACTATACTTGACTGCAAGTAGGCCTGACATTATGTATGCTACATGTGTTTGTGCCAGGTATCAAGCCTGCCCTAAAGAGTCTCACTTGACTGCAGTCAAGAGAATTTTGAGATATCTAAAGGGCACTCCTTATCTAGGCCTCTGGTACCCTAGGAATGGAGATTTTGATCTAACAGGCTATTCAGATGCAGACTTTGCAGGATGCAAAGAAGATAGAAAGAGCACTACTGGATCCTGTCAATTCCTAGGTGGAAGACTCATTTCATGGAGCAGCAAAAAGCAGACTAGTGTGGCTATCTCCACAGCTGAGTCAGAATATGTAGCTGCAGGAAGTTGCTGTGCTCAACTTCTGTGGATTCAACATCAGTTAGAAGACTATGGATTTCAGGTAAGTAGAACTCCACTTTACTGTGATTCTACAAGTGCTATTTCAATAGCTAGCAATCCTGTATCACATAGTAGAACTAAACATATTGAGATTAAATATCACTTTCTTAGGGAGCATGTAGAAAGAAATGATATTGCACTTGAATATGTTAAAACTGATAATCAGATAGCAGATATGTTTACTAAGCCCTTAGAAGAAGCTAAGTTCAATAGGTTCAAAATTGAACTAGGTATGATAAACTTAGACTAAGTTTACAGAACTAAAATTGGCTAAGTAAAAAGGTGTCGACACATAGACAAGTCTATGTCGACACAGAATAAAAGTGTCGACACTTCAGGAAAATGGTGTCGACACATCTAGGAAGTTGGTGTCGACACTTCAGAATGTTAGTGTCGACACATGTCGAGTTGGTGTCGACACATTCAATAAGGTGTCGACACTTAAGTTTTTACTCAGAATTTTCTAAGTAAAGTCTCGACTACATGTCGAGTAGAGTGGTGTCGACACTTAACCAAGTGTCGACACATAAAATCTGTTGACTAAACTTGTGTCGACACATGAGTGTCGAGACATTATAAGTCAGTGTCGACACTTATTGCCAGTGTCGACACATCTTGAGTAATCCATCCCGCCTGTTCGTCTTCAAACCAGAAAGGTATAAATAGGATTCTGTCTTTGTGTGTCGACACGCTTTCAGAGTTTCGAGACCAAACTACTGTGTCGACATTTCTCTTTCCTCAAGACTAAATCTCTAAACCCTAATGGCTCCCAAGCTCGAGGAGAATGTTAACGAAGGCTATGAGCTCGTGCGAGGTGCTTTTGACGATGGCGATCAAGAAATCAAATCGGTGGTAACCCTAGTCACCGATTCAGGATTGGAGTATTTGGTTTCAGAACCAACAAAAATATGGAAGAAGGAAGTTCTTGAATTCCTAACGGGAGCGTCTGTAGATGACTCAGGCTACAGAATCAAATCAAGGGTGCATGGCACCAAGGTCAAGATTACACCCAAATCTCTGAGAAAGGTACTTCAGCTACCTAAAGTTCAGGAAGAAGAGGAAGTGACAACATCTAAGACCAGGGAAGCACTTACCTGGTGTGGACTAGATCCTAAGCTAAAGATAGGATCAGTATTCAACAGGAGAGGAATGAATACTCAAGGAAAATTCTTGTCAGAAATTGTGGGTAAAGTAATACTCAGTAAGACTGGAGGGCATGACAGGGTGTCAGCCTCCATGTTCAGTGTTATGACCAGAATCATTTTCAACCTTAAAACAGACTGGTCAATGGTTGTGTTTGAGAAAGTTAAGGAAAGTCTAAAGAAGCCCAATCTGGGCAGGATACTAAGTCTCTACCTGGCTGGTACAATACCAGAGGTCATGAGCAATGCTGCTGGTACTAAAATCAATCATATGAGAAGAATGGATATGAGGATCCTTTCAAGATGGGAAAGAGTGTTGTCTAAGGAAGTTCCTACTCCAGAGAAGCAGGTTTCAAAGAAGGATTCCCCTCCAAAGAAGAAGAGGAAGATAGCTGCTGTGACTCAGGAGTCCTCCAGCAGCTTAGGTAGTGAAGAACAGGTTGTTTTCACACCTGATAGTCCAATAGATGTGGCTGCAGAGAAGTCACCTGCTCCTCAAGAGCCAGCAGAAATCCAGGGGGAGCTGCCTACAGCTAGCCCCATGAATAAGGATTCAAGACAGGGGGAGCCTCCAGCTGTAGAACAACCCTCTACACTGGAGAGTGAGCAAGCTACTCTCATTATCCAAGAGGTACTTTCTGACCTCAATACTTTAGATTTTTCTATAATAGATTCTGATTTGTCTGATGTCCATCAGCAAACTCAGCAAGCAAATCAAGTACCAGATGTTGTTCTCCAAGACACATCAGTAGTACAAGAAGTTGTTCCTGATAAAGTAGTTGATGAACCCAGTACTTCTCCTGCACAGTCTCCAGCTGAATACACAGTGGAAGATCTATTTCTTAATTTAGATCAAGAGGACTTTGACATGGATAAAGTTGCTGCTGCTGAAGAGAAGGGTGCTGCTACTGAGGGGGAGAACATGGAAGTTGTGGAAGAGCCTATTAGGCTGGAAACTGAGCAAGCACCTGGTGTGCAGACTGCAAGGCCTGAAAGCCCTAAGGATAGGGTGGATATAGCCAGTACTTCAGAGTCTGAGGAAGATGAGACTGAACAAGCCAAGAAGAAGCAATTCTTTGTCTTCAAAAGAAGGAGCCAGAGCTACAAGAAGGCTCTACAAACTGTTGCTCAACACTCTTTAGTCCAACAAGCTCCATCAACTGATTATAGTGCTCTACTGATTGCACTGCAAATCAAGATGGATGAACAAAGGAAGGCTATAGAAACTTATGTTGATGAAGGGCACAAGACCCTACAATCTGATCTAGCTCGGGAAATCAAGTCCATAAGGTTTGAAATGAACCTTAATAAAAAGGAGATGACTGACTGTTTTACAAAAGGTGCTAATGCAGTGGTATATCTGGCAACCCACCAAGAGAAAATAAAGACTCAAGTAGATGATATAGCACTAAAGCAAGGCTATGTGCTGGAGAATCAACTAAGAATGAATGATAATTTAACTGCCTCCCACAATGCTATAGTCACAGAACTAAAGAGTAAGACTGCTGAACCTTCAACATCATCTGCTGCTGCAAAGGCTGAATTTGATAAAGTTTTTCAAGATGAAATTGCTGCTGTCAAGACTGCCATTAAGGATTCACAGAAGGTCATTTCTGAACAGCTTACAAAGCTTAGACCTTATTTTAAGGATGGCATCAGGTACTTGGACAGCCAAATCAGGTTCCAGAAGGATGATGTAAGAGACCATGTAGCCCAAGAAGTCATAAAGGGGGAGAGAGTGTTAGTCAAGGCCAGTTCTGAGCATGCAAAATGGATTTCAAATTCAATCAGGGCTACACTTGGATATCCTCCCCTGTGTGATGACAATGAAGTTGCTGAATCTGGACTGAACCCTGCCTATTTTGGAGGTGAGCCACAAGAAGTAGCTCAAGTCATTTATCCACCTCCAGATTTTGAAATGATTCATGCAGAGGTGAGCACTATGTATAGCCCATCTGGGGGCAAGGACAATGTCCATTTAGAAAAGGTTACTCAACCTATTACAGCAGCTATGCAAGAGGCTATGGACAAAGAAGAAGAGACAAGGCTGTCAAAGAAGAAGTTCAGGGAACTAGCTGAGCAAAAACACGATTTTGAACAGTGGAGCCCTACTTCTAGGAACATCATTCTCACAGCCTGGAAAGCAGCCAAGGACAATGCACATGAGAGGAACAAGTGGTTCTCAGAAGCTGAATGGAGGAAGCATGAGATCAGGCAGGAAGCTATTGTCCAGTATAGAAGGAAGGCTAAGTTAGGAAAGCTACCTCCTATAGCTGTGGAGCCTAGCAAGTACTTTCCTAAGCCCTATCATTATTTTGAGAGGCAGAAAATCAAGGCTGAAGAACTAAAGAAGAAGGACTCCAAAGGAAAGAAGATTACTGATACTGAGCCTGCTGCTGCTGCTGCTGTAAAAGCCAAAGTGCAAGCTGGGAAAGGCATAGTTATAAAAGAACCTGATCAGAATTAGACTAAGATTAGACTGGAAAATGTTGTAATCTGTTACATCTGAACATTTTTGTAAATCATTGACAATGTATTAAACACAATGTTTGAACAGTTTTTGATAAATATATTTCATGATTGTTCAGTAGAATGTGTCTAATTCTTGTTTGTTCTGTAATGCTGAATGAGTATACATGTGTGCTTTATTACATGTTTAAGTTTACTCTGTTGATATATACCTGCTTTACATCATTCTTTAATTTTTAATTTTGAGTGGTGTATATCATTGACTAAGGGTTATGACTTCTCCAAATAGGGGGAGATTGTTGGGTACATTGGTCAAATGTACCTGATTTGAAGAAGCCTCACCTAACTCAATGATATACATCATAATGTATTTGATGTTTGTTTGAGTTACTTGTGCAGGATAGGTATTCACTAGACTGAAGCTAAAAGTTTCTAAGTTCATGTGTCGACACCCAGAGGGAAAGTGTCGACACTTGAGAAAGCTTGTGTCGACACCCAGACAAGCAGTGTCGACACTTGGAGTCATTGTGTCGACACCTGGGATGAAGAGTCGACACCAGACAGAAAGTGTCGACACTTGGAGCTGTGTCGACACTCAGTGAAGAAGTATGCAGAAAAGCTGTGTCGACACTTAGCAGAAGTGTCGACACCTAGAAGAGCTGAGTCTACATCAGAAAGTGTCGACACTTGGAGTTGTGTCGACACTCAGTAAAATTCTGCAGAGACTAAGGACAAGTGTCGACACTCAACACAATGTGTCGACACTCAATCAGCAGAGTCAACATATGAAGAATGTGTCGACACTCAGCACAATGTGTCGACACACAAACAGAAGAATCAGTAATTGAAGCAAGTGTCGACACTCAACACAATGTGTCGACACTAGGCAGAAGAGTCAACACTTGAAGAAAGTGTCGACACCCAGCACAATGTGTCGACACTTAGTTGAAGAGTCAACACTTGAAGAAAGTGTCGACACCCAGCACAATGTGTCGACACTTAGTTAAAGAGTCTACACTTGAAGAAAGTGTCGACACAAGGAGCTGTGTCGACACTTAGCAAAAATCAGAAAAGTTTACAAAATATTCTAAGTACAAGTGTCGACACTAAGGGAATGTGTCGACACTCAGCTGAAGAAATAAAATTGAAGACTTGTGTCGACACCAAGAAGCAGTGTCGACACTTGACAGTTTCAACACATAAAGATGTGTCGACACAAAGGAGATGTGTCGACACTTAGAAGAATACAGTTAAAGAATGAAGATCAAGTACTTGTGTCGACACTTAATTTCAGTATCGACACTTGAAGAAGTATCTGTGTCGAGACATACAAGGAATTGTGTCGACACCTTGTAGACTTGTGTCGACACTTACACAACATGTGTCGACACTTGGTCTATAAGTGTCGACACTTAAGAATAGAAAGTCTCGACACTATCTGACAGTTAGAGAATTTCAAGAAGTGACTGGTTGACATGACAGCTGCCGATCCAGCCGGTCTACAGCAACTGTCAGAGAAATCAGAAGTCTGTTATGAACCGGACCAGCCGGTTACCATGAAGGAAGCCTATAAATAGGCACCCATAGTTTACAGAAATAGATTGATTGTTGTTGTGACAAGTAGTTGTCAAGAATACTTAAAGTGGTTGATCAGATTCTTCAAGTAATCAAGAAAGTGATATACAGAGGATCAACATAAGAAGATCTGGCAGTCCAACTGCAGATCTAAGAAGTTGGAGAGAGAGAGCTCCAATCAAGAATTCAGTCTTTGGAACTAAGGCTGAGAAGAAGGATTCAGAATCATCTGGATCTCAAGAAGCAGAGGTCAAGGATCAACTGCAGAAGATTCAGACTAATTCAGTTCTAACTCAAGAAGCTTTGAAGGAAGCTAAGTCAGTTTGGATCTAACTGAGTTCTTCCAAGAACTCTTCAAGAAACTCTCAACTTCTCTCTCATTTTCTGAGTTGTAGAGTTAGTTATTGTATTTCTATTTTAACTTGTAGGATCCATTGGATCTGAGAGAATTGTAAGCCTATATTATAAAGGCTGAGGGTAGGGCTTGGTTGCCTGAGTGTAGGAGTTGAAGCACTCTGAGTGTAGGCCTTAATTGGCTGAGTGTAGGCCTGGGTGGCTGAGTGTAGGCCTTGGTGGCTGAGTGTAAGGCTTTGGGCCTGAGGTGTAGGAACCTAGTTGGGTTCTGAGATAGTGGAGAAGATTGGCCGAATCTAGTACACTGCTAGATAGGCGAAGGGGGAAAGTGGATGTACCCAAAGATTGGGGAACCACTATAAATTAGTGTGTCTGCTGTGTTGTGCTGTGCTGTGGATTAACTGTTTATATTCTGTGATTGCTGTTAACTGTAGAATTCTGTGAAATAACTGTTGAGCTGACAACAAAGTTTCAAAAAGGTTTAGGTCACCTATTCACCCCCCCCCCCCTCTAGGTGTTTAGGTACCATATCTTTCAGCGAGTAAACTAGATTGTGGAAGATATGATCCGATGCTATATTCTGGACCACGGGGGAGCGTGGGACAAGCGCTTGCGACTTATGGAATTTGCGTATAACAACAATTATCAAGAAATCTTGCAGATGGCTCCTTTTGAAGCTTTGTATGGGAGGCACTGCAGGACTCCCTTATTTTGGGTTGAGGTTGGCGAGAGACCTTTGTTGGGTCCAGAAGCACTTGAGGAGATGGAAACCGCTGTGAAGCTTATTCGATAAAAGCTTCGGTTAGCCCAGGAAAGGTATGAGAAGAACGCCAACCGGCGTAGATCGGACTTGGAATTTGTTGTGGGTGACTCAGTGTTCTTAAAGGTCTCCCCGTTGATCGGAGTCAAGCAGTTTGGCAAGAACAGGAAGTTGGACCCGAGGTACGTGGGGCCGTTTCTGATTGTTGAGCGGATTGGGTTATCAGCTTATAGGCTGGCTTTGCCCGCAAATTTCCCTGGCGTGCATGATGTCTTCCACGTCAGCCAGCTGCGGAAATGTGTGCTGAATGGCAGGCAGGTTTTGGATTCTGTGCCTCAGTTGGAGCTGAATCTTTCTTATGTGGAGGTGCCTGTCCGCATTTTGGATTCTCAGGTTCGTGCGTTGCGGAAGAAGACTATTCTTATGGTTAAAGTTTTATGGAGGAATCAGGATGTAGAAAGCACGACTTGGGAATTGGAGTCGGCTATGAGGGAGGCTCACCCTCATCTGTTTCCCTGATCTTGTGCCTGGTATGTGCTGTTTTATTTAAATATATATAGCCCTTTCCTGGCTCTTTCCCTCTCCTTCTTTATAGGAGTGTTGTGAGTAAAGTTTTGAGGCGAAACTTTCTTTTAGGGGGAGTGGCTGTAACGCCCCCGATTTTTCTGTGTTTTGTTTGATCTTTGATTGGCGTTACGATGACGCATTTTTCCGGCCCTTCGTCGTTGTAGAGCGTGGTCCTAGCTCTTTAGGTTCCTTGTGTAGCCTGGTTGTAGCCTGTTGGCAAGTTTCCCCAGCTAGTCGGAGTCTGTTTTGGTGACTCGATTGGGCCTCTTAGGGAGATGCTTGTGTTTTGGCTTCGGGAGGTGTTAGCCCGAGTGTGCGATCATCATATGTTGTTTTCGACCTCACTGTTGTTTTCGTAGCTTGGGTGTTTTGCTACGGTGCGAGTTTTGGTCGAAGTCCGGGATCGATTACTTTCCCGTCGTTTTGACGATTGTTTTGGTAGTTGTAATGTTTGTTGTGCTGTGCGTGGCCTGATGTGGCCGAGCTGGTAGGCTGGTGCCTTGTTTTTTTACTAAGGCGTTAGCAGTTTTTTTTGTGTAAGTTTGGGTGACACGGCCTGGGTCACGGGCATGACCCAGGGCGTGTCGTGCTCGGGTAGAGCTCTCTTTTCTGTGGTCGACGATTTCTGGTCGACGGGTGTTTTTGGTAGGAACACGGCCTGTGACACGGGCGTGTCACAGGGCGTGTCCCCCTTCGGTTCGTCGAGCTACGCTCGATGGTCGTCAGGCGATGTTTTAGTGAGAACACGACCGTGTCACGGGCGTGTCGTATCGGACACGGGTGTGACACGGGGCGTGTCTCTCTGTTCGACGATCGGCGCTCCACGATCGTCGAGTGGTGTTTGAGTTGGAACACGGGTTGTGACACGGGCGTGCCATAGGGCGTGTCACCTGTTTCGTCGAGCTGTGATCGACGATCGTCGAGCGGTGGTTGAGTTGGTACACGGCCTGTGACACGGGCGTGTCACAGGGCGTGCCCCGTGGTTCGTCGAGCGGACATCGACGTTCGTCGAGTGGGTAGGTGTGTGAGTACACGCCCCGTGACACGGGCGTGTCGGGCCGTGTCACGGGAGTGTCTGGGGCGTGTTCCGTACTTTTTCTCCGGGGAACATCTTTTGTTTCCGTGAACCGTTTTTCCTTCTCATTTCGTCATTCCCGAGCCTGGAGAGCTTCCAGCGGAAGGGTCTTGAGAGGAGGCGGTGGTTTCTTAGTCGGTGTTTGCGGGAGAAAGCTCGTTTTTCTCGTGCGATAGCAGTTTTGGCTTGCTCTCGTCTAGATCTTCCCTTCCATGTAAGTTTTTCTTGATTTAGGGTTGATTCTAGGAGTTGAGAATATCTGATTTCTTTTCTTTTCTTCAAAGTTTCAGTTTTGGTCTTCTAGGTGGCCGATCTTGCCGCAGGTGCCAAGCTTGGGAGATAGTTGTTGTTTTCCTGGAGGTATAGGCAAGTGGCTCCCTTGCCCTTGCAAAATTATTTCTAACCCTTACTCTGTTTTCATTTCCCGTGCAATACTTCTGTTTTCTTTATTTTTTCCTCCCTAGAAATTTGAGTAATAGGATGCCTTTCTTTTTTTTCCTTCATTTCAGCCATGGGCTGCTTCATTACTTTCTACATTTAAATCAATCTTTCTCTCTTTTTGTCTCGTTGTGGTGTACGGTGGGTAGCTAGAGTTAGGGTGAGGCTGCGGTTAGTGGTAGTTTAGGTTTAGTTGCGGTAGCCCCGAGTAGTTAGGATGGAAGGGAGGGTTGGGATTAAATTTCCAATTCTCTGTTTTCGCGCGTTGAGAGAGTTTAGGCTGCGGTTTTAACTAAAACTTACGTTTACCCTAAGTGGAAAGGGCTGACAGCGTCGAGTGAGCCGAGTTCACTCAACGCCGTCATCCAGCGTAGGCTTTGCGGCTAAGTATTTTGGCGTCAAGTGAGTGGAGCTTACTCAACGCCGCATCGAGTGGGTTCGACGTTTCTGTCTTGGGTTCGTGTGTTTCCTTAGGATTGTTAGTGTGACTTTTTCCTTTTCCCTAGGGTGGGGTATTGGGTGTTGGCTAATTTTTGCATGCCGACTCTTGGGTTGTGGCAGGTGGTGGAGTTTTGGTGGCCTCTGGAGGGGTGGTTTTATGTGGAGAGCTGTGGCCACCGCCTTTTGCCCCGGTTTGGGTTGGCGTATGTGGGACCCTAGTGCTTCCACTATTTGACCCCTTAGCCCTTTTTGGATCTGGTTTTGGTTATGTATTCAGATCCATGTTTTGACCACTGCCACTTACCCACGTGTTAGGACAGTTAGTCCCTTTCCTGTTTATGTTTTCTTTTTTTTCTTTTGGCATATATGTATATGTCTTGTTGCTGTTGCAGACTCTTTTGTAGGGCATATTGCTTTTATTGCTCGCACCTGGTGTGCTTTGCTGTGCTTTAGACAGTGCTCTTTTCTTACTGTCATGCACTTTCTTTTGCTTATAGCAGTTTGTTGCCGAGTTGGTAAACCCTTCTTATTTGCTCATAGATCTAATGCTTTATTTACCTTTTTGATTATTTTCTTATTGAGGTGTTCTTTTCTTGAATGCCTCAGGTGCAGGTTGTAGCCAGTTCAGCGGCTAGTTCCTTTGGAGGGGCTTGTTGGTGGCCTCTTGGGTAGCTGAGATAGCTGATCCCCGATTTTGTGAGGTAGTTCTTTACCTTTCTGTATAGACATACACACTCACCAGTGGGTTCGTGTCAGGTTGTTGACGCCCACTGGTGGCTTCTTGCGATGCTGGGTATGAACTTAAACTGCTATTTTTTGCCTATTTGTGGTTGTTTCCTTGCTTCTGGGAAGGATTTATGCTAGGTTGCATGTTAGATATTTTAAACCCTAAAAGCATTACTATATGTATCTCATGCATAACATATTTATAAAACCAAGACACTATATTTCCTTAGCGTAAAAGACTATCTTTCATATATACTGTATTCACTTTAGAGTCATGCATAGCATGAGTTGTCCCTCGGGGACACTTATGCTCTCTTAGGGTGTCAACTTAATTGAACCAAAGTATTTTCTGCTGTGTATAAATATACTTTTAATTGTGGACTAGCTGATCCACCGTACCGAGGTATACGGCCATTCAACATAACTGGTTATCTTTCATATTAATCAACGATTTTTCCTTAAAATCTAAAGTCTGGAGTTTTGCCTGAACGTGTGCAGTTATCCCCTACACGACGTGGCATCACGACACGTGTTTTCTCTTGCTCTGATATGATTTAATTGTTGAGAAAATGTGGGTTGTGATAGCCGCGGCCTGGTCGTTGCCCGCGCCTTTCATCTACCTGGCCGCCCTCCTTGCGCGGGAAGTTGGGATGGCCGCTGGAAATGGGTCAAGAATTAAGCAGCTGCAATCCCGTCTCCCCCTCTGAAGGCTCTCCTGTATCTTAATTATGTTACTTATTAATTTGCATAAAACTCCCTGGACGAGATGCTTTCCCCACGCAGGATGAAATAATTTGTCATTATGATATTTTGTCTACCTGTCATGTCGTGCCGGGTTTTTCATCATTGTTGTGATTAGCTTATTTTTCAGTTATTTAATTTGCCATGATTATTTCGGCTCATCGAAAAAGCCGCCGCGGTGCTTCCGCCCCTTGGGTTCTGGAGAGAGAGAGAGAGAGAGGGAGAAGAGGAACCGTCAGGTTGCCTCTTCATTTTCCTCCCTTTCGTTTTCCCGCTCAATCTCCTCTCTCTTCCCTATTTGCTATAAATACCCTTCTCCAGGATCCAAGAACTTTCACGCCTTCATTACTGTTCTCCGCTATTTCCGTGATTCGAGCTCTCATCTACTCCTCTTCTTCCCAGCACCTCTCGCATCCCGCTTTCCCTTCAATCTTTTCTTCTCTCCTATTTCTTCCTCCTCGCCGGCTATGGGAAAGAATAGGGTATAAGAAGGTGAGGGCCGCAGCCGCTGCGATGGGTGATTCGTGGATCATGATTTCCCTCTTGGTAGGCTACCAGAGGAAGAGTACACTTGCTTCGCCAGCGAGCTTCTTGCTGATGGCTATCTGTCTCGCCCCCCCCCCCAAGGTTGGCGAGTGCATCAATACCTTTTACCCCAACGAATTGGCCTGCCCCATCTCGCACTTCGAGGCTGGGCTGAAACTCCCTCTCTGGTCGGAGGTTAAATTGGTCTTCAAGTACTTCGGGGTCGTTCCCTCTCAGTTCAACCCCAACGCGATCTCAATGTTGGTCACTTTCGCCTGATACTTGCGGCGAGAGCGCATTGAATTCAGCTTGACCGTCTTTCGCAAGCTGTTCATCTACCACGTGAAAGACGATGGTGTTTCCTACTTCACCGGCCAAGACCTGAACGTGTGCGAGACGCCAAACAAAAACCATCCCTGGCTGACCCACTTTGTCTTCATTCGCGGGCACTTGGGAGGCATCCCTCTCGCCCCGGTCTCCCCTGTCGAGTGCTACTACAAAACTCCCAAGGTTGGAGGTGTCGAGAAGGCTCTCTGCGATTTCTTCGCAGGGAAAAACTTCGAGGTCAACTTCCTCAGTCGAGACCTCGACTCGCTTCCGGCTTTATTCCCCGGCGAAGGTATACTCCTGACCCCTTAGCATTGTAAACTTTTTGCTTTATGCTGACTATTAACCTGCTCAGGGAAGAGGACCGTCCCTGTCACCCTCCTTACCAGAAAAACAGGGGTCTTACCCTGGCGAGTATGACGGCGGAGGCAGCAAAGGAGACTTTGACCCCCACTCTAAAGAAAATGCCTGTGGACGAGGACACCGATTCTCGGCATAGCCCAAAGGAAAGGGTGAAGAAGTCGGTGTTCTTTAAGAAAGAGAAGAAAAATGTCGCCCACAAAGAAATGAAGGAGCTATCGGGATCCATGTCCCCTATCTCTGTGGGAACTCCCTCACCTCGCCAACTAGCCGTCTCGCCTACCCGCGAGACGGTCTTGTCAGAACCAACCACCACCACCACTGTCCAGCCCGCTGGGCTCCCACCCGGTGAGGCTGGCTCCTCTAGCCACCCTGCTTCCTCCTCGCACCCCAATTACAACATGGGGCCTATGATGGATGACACTGCCGGTGAGTCGGTACTCTTATGGGAGAAGGACGCCAACCGCGTGTCGGTGTCCACCCTCCTTCCCTCCTGGAAGGAGCAGGACCCACCGACCAGTCACGCCTTCTCCCTTGTGTACGGGCTATATGGTGGCCTTGGCGTTGAGCCCGTGGACAATGAGATGTCTCGGTACCTCATTCTAAAGAGCGCCCATGCCCAGTTTCGCTCAATGGAGCTCTCGCACCGGGTCTCGCGCCGCTTGGTCTTTAACAATAAGAAGTGGAAAGAAGTGGAGGCCAGCCTTGCAGCGGAACGCGAGAAGTCCCATGACCTCGAGAAGCGACTGGCTGTCGCTGACCATCTCCTCGCGCAAAGTCAGGGCGATGTGGTAAGCTTCCTAATCATTGCTTCTCTAGCCTCACTCTCTAGCTATTATGGTCTTTTATTGACTACGCCTTCTCGCAGGATGTCGAGACTGCCGACCGGATGCTCTCGCGCATTGAGGCACTAGAGGGAGAGAACAAGAGATTGAAAGCTGAAAATACCCGCCTCCGGGACAGCGCGGCATCCCTTCATACCAATTTCCAATTCCTTCTCGCTATTCTGTGGACGAGGTCGATGCTCTCTACCGAGATTCCAACATCAAGATAGCGAAGCTCGTCCTAAAGATGATGAAGGAGCTGGGGGTGGTTCGTGATGACGCCGAGACGGTCACAGTCCGCGACCTGGTCCCCCGTTTATTTGGCGAGACGGACGACAATTCATCCTCCAGCGGAGAGGAGTAAGGAGACATCAGTGTCAGGGACTTATCCCCCTCCCCCCCCCCCCCGCTTTTTTTTTATCTTGCCCTGTACTTGTAATTATTCATAATATAGATATTTTCTCTGCGATAGTGAGGTGTTTTCTGTGATGACCCAAGGGAATTTTATAATTAACTTTTTTCATGTTATTTTCCTACGCTTTTTTCCTCCGCTATTTTGCTTGATAGTCCGAAACGCTAGGCCCTGGATCTCTCTTTCCCCGACCGCACGCGAGATCGCCTAACTCTTAGCTCTCGTCTCACCGCGAGGTCAACCCGTGATGTAAGCCTTGAAGATCAACCGCTCCTCATGACATGTCCCTTCTTTTTATGCTAGGCATGTGCCTTGGACATGGAAGACCCACTCGCTACAGGCGAGACCCCCCCTGCCGAGTGCCGGTCAGATGTCCTCCTTGGTCTAATCTCCGATTCTTCTGTTTTCTATAAACTCTACCAATTTTCTGATAAATATGGACACTTCTCTCCGTGAGCTCCTACCACTTGTCTTGCCCCCGAGTGAGCCTACAGCCATGCCATCTATATGAGAGTCTGGTCAGCTGGTCTGCTCGGGGTCTCTTCTCCAAAACACCTCCAACCACCGAGTGAACCTATAGCCCTACCAGCTAGATGAGAGCCTGGTCAGCGGGTCTGCTCGGGGTCTCCTCTCCAAAACTCCTCCAACCACCGAGTGAGCCTATAGACCTGCCAGCTAGATGAGAGCCTGGTCAGTGGGTCTGCTCGGGGTCTCCTCTCCAAAACACCTCCAACCACCGAGTGAGGATACAACCCTGCCAGCTAGATGAGAGCCTGGTCAGCGGGTCTGCTCGGGGTCTCCTCTCCAAAACACCTCCAACCACTGGGTGAGCCTACAACACTGCCAGCTAGGTGAGAGCCTGGTCAGCGGGTCTGCTCGGGGTCTCGTCTCCAAAACACCTCCAACCACCGAGTGAGCCTACAGCCCTGCCAGCTAGTTGAGAGCCTGGTCAGCGGGTCTTCTCGGGGTCTCCTCTCCAAAACACATCCAACCACCGAGTGAGCCTACAGCCTTGCCATCTAAATGAGAGCCTGGTCAGCGGGTCTGCTCGGGGTCTCCTCTCCAAAACACCTCCAACCACCGAGTGAGCCTACATCCCTGCTAGCTAGATGAGAGCCTGGTCAGCGGGTCTGCTCGGGGTCTCCTCTCCAAAACACCTCCAACCACCGAGCGAGCCTACAACCCTGCCGGCTAGATGAGAGCCTGGTCAGTGGGTCTGCTCGGGGTCTCCTCTCAAAAACACCTCCAACCACCGAGTCAACCTACAGCCCTGCTAGCTAGATGAAAGCCTGGTCAGCAGTTCTGCTCGGTATCTACTCTCCAAAACTCCTCCGACCACCGTGTGAGCCGACAACCTTTCCAGCCAGATGAGATCCTGGTCAGCGGGTCTGCTCGGGGTCTCCTCTCCAAAACACCTCCAACCACCGAGTGAGCCTACAGCCCTGTCAGCTAGATGAGAGCCTGGTCAGCGGGTCTGCTCGGGGTCTCCTCTCCAAAACACCTCCAGCAATAGAGTGAGCCTATAGCCCTGCTAGCTAGATGAAAGCCTGGTCAGCGGGTCTGCTCGGAGTCTCCTCTCCAAAACTCCTCCGACCACCGAGTGAGCCTACAGCTCTGCCATCTAGATGAGAGCCTGGTCAGCGGGTCTTCTCGGGGTTTCCTCTCCAAAACACCTCCAACAACCGAGTGAGCCTGCAACCCTGTCAGCTAGATGAGAGCCTGGTCAGCGGGTCTACTCGGGGTCTCCTCTCCAAAACACCTCCAACAACCGAGTGAGCCTACAGCCCTGCAGCAAGATGAGAACCTGGTCAGCGGGTCTGCTCGTGGTTTCCTCACTTCCATCTCACCTTTGATGCCATGAAAAAGGACACCTACACTCTCATCACATCAGAAGAGCACATCAAAATTGCAAGTATTGTATAACAATAAAAAATATAATGAGCGAAAAGTGTTACGGGTAAAATCTCTCTAAATCATCACCACTTCGGGCGCGATCGAGGGATACCCCGTCCACATCCTGGAGGTGGTACCCTCCCGACTTCAAGACCTCTTTTACTATAAAAGGACCCTCCCAATTGGGATTGAGCTTCCCTACGGAGGCCCCTCTACCTATGGCATCCACCTTTTTAGGACCAAATTCCCCTTCTCGAACTGCCTGATCCTTATATGCTTGTCAAAGTACCTCGCCATTCGGCGCTTGACATCCTCCTGCCGGACCATCGCCAAATCCCTGAGCTCTTCCACGAGATCTAGAGAGAGTTTATGCTCTTCCTTGTTCTCCGCTCTCCATCCTTTGTCCACTTCCTATGCAACAGCTACTCTTGGTGATGTGACTTCAAACTCGATGGGTATGACATCCTTAGATTCATGAGAGAGCTTAAACGGGGTCTCTCCCATTGCGGTGTTTGGTGTGGTTCTCAAGGCCCAAAGGACTGAAGGTATCTGCTCAACCCAGCTTCCCCTCAAATTCTCCACTTTCTTCTTCAAAAGATTGACAATGATCTTGTTGGCTGCCTCCACCTGCCCGTTACTTTATGGATGATGAACAGAGGCAAAACAGAGATCTATTCCCAAACGGATGCAAACATCAACGAACTCTCTACTTGCAAATTGTGGTCCATTGTCCGTCACAATGGCCAGCGGTAACCCATGCCTGCAGACAATCTCTCCTCATACGAAATTCTTGACCACCTGCGATGTCACCTTAGCCAAGGCCTTCACCTCCAAACATTTTGAAAAGTAGTCCACCATGACTAGCAGAAATTTCCTTTGGCCACTTGCTTGGGGAAAAGGACCTACCAGGTCTAGCCCCCATATAGCGAAGGGCCAGGGAGCTGTGATTGTCCACAACCTCTGGGCTGGAGGGAGTTGGAGGGGGCCGAACTTCTGGCATTTTTACACCATTTCGTGAACTCCTCTGCATCTTTCTTGAGAGTAGGCCTGAAGTACCCATGTCTCAACACGCTCCCTTCTAAAGTCCGGCTCCCCGAGTGACTCCCGCATTCTCCCGAGTGAATCTCTTCAAGAAACTTTGGAACCTCCCCCTCTGACACGCATCGAGCCAGCAAACCTGACAGTGTCTTGCGGTACAAAACTCATCTTTTAACAGGTAGTACGCCGATTTGTACCCGGTATGCTTCTTGTCGAGTTCTCTCGCAGGCAGCTGTCCCGAGGTCAGAAAGGTGATGAAGGGCTCCATCCAAGACCCTTGCTGGCATACCTCCATGAGCACCCCTTCCTCTATGGACGTCCTAAAGAGCTCCATCATTCTTCCTCCGCCCCGAGGGCCACACTTAGCAAGCTGGTCAGCCTGAGTGCTCTCCTCCCTCGGGATATGCGAATCGAAAAGCTTCAGAACTGTCTGATGATGTCTTTGACCTTCCCTAGGTATAGCTGGAGGGTGGGCTCCCTTGCCTCGAACTCCCCTTTGACCTGTCCCACCACCACAATGGAGTCCGTCGAGACCTCAATGTCTTGTATGCCCAACTCCCGGGCTAACCTGAGCCCTGCGACGATTGCCTCATATTCCCCCTAGTTGTTGGTGATCGTGAAGTGAATCTTCAAGGCCTACTCAATCCTGGTCCCCTCTGGACTTACCAAGATCATTCCTCCTCCAAGGGAATTTCTTATTGATGCTCCATCTACCATCATCTTCCAGGCCGCTCGATGGGATGCTTCGGCCTCTTGGACCTCGACTACGTAGTCCACCAGAAAGTCGGCCACGGCCTGTGCCTTGATGGCAAGCCGGGGAAAGAAAGCGAGGTCGAATTCACTGAGCTCTATTGACCACTTGGCCAGCCTCCCAGAGTGTTCCACCCCTTACAAGATGCGACGGATGTGGTGATCCATCACAACCTGAATAGAATGAGCCTGAAAATATGGTCTGAGCTTCCGGGCCGAGACGATGAGAGAAAACACTAATTTTTCAAGAATGGGGTTCCTGAGCTCCGCCTTCTTTAGGACCCTGCTCATGTAATAGACGGAAATTGTTTCTTCCCTTCCTCTCGCAGAAGAGCCGAGCTCACAGCTCCAGTCCCTACTCCAAAGTATAAGAATAAGACCTCTCCTTCCCTTGACCCCTGGAGTAAAGGTGTCTGGGTGAGCTGTTGCTTTAGAGTCTGAAACGCCTTCTCACATTTAGGAGTCCACTCGAATTTCTTGCCTCCTCTCAATGTCCGGAAGAAAGGCGAGCATCTCTCCCCGACTCAAGAGAGAAACCTTCTTAGCCCGGCCAGCTTGCCAGTGAGACGTTGAACCTCCTTGGCATTTCTAGGAGACTCCAACTCTAGGATTGCCTTCACTTTATTGGGGTTGGGCTCCACTCCAGATGGTGTGAGAAGATCCCCAAGGAACTTTCCCATATTGACTCCAAAAACACATTTTAGGGGGTTGAGTCTCATTTTATATTTTATCAAGGTCTCAAAGGTTTCGATAAGGTCCAGGACATGAGATTTGAGGTCCCTGCTTCTAATCATTAAGTCATCCACATACACCTCGAGGTTTTTTCCTTTCTGTTCTCGGAAGATCCGATCCATCATTCTTTGGTAGGTCGCCCCCGCATTTTTCAACCTGAAGGGCATCATATTAAAACAGAAGCACCCATCCTCCGTGACAAAGGTGACATCCTTAATGTATGGAGGATGCATGCGTATTTGATGATATCTTGAAAATGCATCTAAGAAACTCATAAAAGAGAAACCGACGGCTGAGTCAACCAGCGCGTCGATTCGAGGGAGAGGGTAACAATCCTTAGGGCACGTTTTATTTAAAAGTGTGAAATCCACACACATTATCCATCTACCCTCCCCATTTTTAACCATTACAACATTACTTACCCACCCCAAATACTTACAGGCGCACACAAACCCAGCCTTAAGTAACTTCTCTACCTACTCTCTAATAGGCCCGACCATCTTGGAGGCGTTGGCCCTCTTCTTCTATTTTACTGGGCGAGTTTTGGGATCGAGGTTGAGGTAGTGACAAGCTATGTCTGCATCGACCCCGGGCTTGTCTGTGGCGCTCCACGTGAAGACATCAATATTTTTCTTCACGCAGGCCTTGATCTTCTCTCGATCTTCTGGGCTGAGCTGGCCGCTGATCTTTACCTTCTCCTCTCTCCCTTCCTTGGTGCGGATCTCCACCTCGAGTACCTCCACGGCTGCCTTCAGCCTTGATTGCTCTTCATCTCCCTCCTGCTCTTCTAGTGTGTCCTGTTCTCTGGCTTCATCTTCTGCGACAGCCACCACCATTTCTTCCCCAAGCCTTTCCCTCTCCCACACGCTAGTGTCCTCTCCTTCCTATAATGAGGCTCTTCTTTTTTTCAGCCGGGCCCCCCTCCTGGGTGACCCTCCTGCTTCCTCCATCTTCCTCTTCTCTTTCCTCCTCCTTTCATCCCCCTTTGACTCCCCTTCCTCTTCCGCCTCCATCTCTCCCTTCTCCTTTCCAGCCATTTCTAGCTCCCCCGCAATACCACCAACCATCACTACTTCTCCCTCTCCTACAACATCCTCTTCCACTCTCTCTCTTCTACTATTCCCATCTCTCTGTGCTTCTCTCCCAAAATTTCTGGCTCCACCGCAATGCCACCAACCATCACCACTTCTCCCTCTCCTCCAACATCTTCCTCCTCTCTCGCTTCTACTTCACCCCAAGCTCCTGTTGCCATCATTCCATCCTCTTTTCCATCTCTTCAGCATCTCCCTGCCAGGAGATGGTGTTCACTGCCATCACGTAGCACTCCCTTGCAGCCTTCAGATCCCCCCGCACTCTAATTTTTGTACCTCCGGAGTTTAACTTCAAGCACTAGTGAAATGATGATGGAACACATCTGAAGGTGCTGATCAAGGAGCGCCCAAAAATGGCGTTGTAACTACTGGGGGCATCCACTATGACAAAGCGGCAATTTCGGGATAGCCCCCCCAGGGTTACTTGAAGTCCCACTCCCCCTTGACTTCTTTCCTCTCTCCTGAGAACCCAAACAATGGTCCATCTGCCCCCAGCACCCTCCGGGCCTCCACACTCATCTCATTGAATGCCTTCTTGAAAATAACGTTCATGGAGCTCTCGTTGTCTACTAGGATCCGTGACACCGTAAAGTTCTCGATGGCGGTTCGTATCACCAGCGCGTCGCAGAAAGGGTCCTCATGGTCTGGCATGTCCTTCCTTGAAAAGGTGATTTTTTAATCTGGGGGAGGGGATTGCGACGTCGAAGCTACGCTTCAGCGATACATAGTGTGAAGGCTCTCCTTTCGTGCTGCTTCTATCCCCACCCCTCCATGGATTACTCCAATTCCCCCTCGATCTCCTACATCCGTTCGATCTACACTTCGATCCTCCTGTCCTTTACCCATCACTTCTTCTATCCGTACCGGTCTCTGTTGCTCTCCTGCTCCTCTAGTTCTCCTCATCTCCAAGAAATCTTGGTAGGTAGCCGTTGCGTGACCTTCCTCCTCGTAGAAGTCACAATATGGAAACGCTACCTCCCCCCCTTACCTTCCTTCCTGAGGGTTTCTCCTTCTCCCAGCTCCCGGTCCTCTTCCCCTCTCTCGGCCTCTACCTTTACCTTAACCGATTGCCATAGGCTGCTGCAGAGGGTGCAGGGGTGGTCTATGAACGTAACCCTAACCTTGCTTGTGAAATCTTCCCGGTCCTACCTGTTGGTTCCTCCCCCCCCCCCCCCCCCCCGTGGGGAAATCCTCTCCCTTATCCTAGGGCAGGACCCCCCTGTTGCCTCCATCCCAGCTCTTGATATGCCGGCGCCCTCGGCTCTTCTCTTCTCCTCGCTTCCTGATGTCTTCCCCCTGACTCCATCGAATCCACCTCCGTAAGCCTTGCCAACCTTTTTGCAAAAGCGGAATTTGCTACCTCCATCGCTATTTCCTTCGCCGCCTTCTCCATCAACCACTCAAAAGACAGTGGCGCCTTCCGGGTGAGGCTCATTTTGAAGAAACCTTCCCGTAGTCCCACGGTAAAGGCCATCTGGAGGGCAAACCCTGGAACCTCCTATATATCCAAGATCTCCTCTTGGAATCTATCCACGTACTGAGCTAGGGATTCATCTGCCCTTTGCTTAATCAAAAAGATTGACTCTGGGTTCTTCTTTCTCTTCTTCGAAGTCCAGAACCGTAGCTGGAAGCTCCTGCTCAGGTCCTCGAAGCAGTATATCGAGCCTGTTGGGAGCTGGTGAAACCAGTCCCTAGCCTTGTCCTTTAGAGTGATGGCAAAAAGACCGCATTTAAACGCATCCATCATGGGCCTGATCGAAACCACATCCTCAAACCCCTGCAAGTGATGAAGGGGATCATCTTTCCCCACATAGTAGTTCATTTCGGGTTCCCGGAACCCTTCCGGGATGGGAGATGACAGGATCAGCTCACAAAAAGGAGACCCTCTTGCCACCGGTCTCGGCGCCGCTACTCGCGCGACGACCTCCCCTGGCGAGATGGTACTCGCCGGGCTTGGGAACAGCTCCCTTCCTGCCATATCTCTCCCGCTGCCTTCCGCCATTACCTCCTTCACCGGTCTCCTCCCCAGGGCATCTTCTCCCACTCGCACCGAGACGAGCTCTTCTTGCAGCGTGAGAGCACGCACCTGAGGTTGTGGGGTTGAACAATCTCCCTGTCGCGAGATCCCTTGCCGCAAGTCCATGATCCCCTTGATTGAAGCCATAAACTCTTCTCTTCCGAGAAATCCTCCCGGGTTTTCTGACCCATATCCTTCTCCTTCTCCGTGACCTCCTGCCATGTGGTTCCTCAAGGTTCTTCTCTGAGGGCTGCATTCCACGCTCACCGCACAAAAATGTTTGAACCAGCTTTCTAGTCCCTCCTAAAGTTCGAAATTGAGGATGCAGCCCACAAGTACTCTTCTTGAACTTCCCTCACGACGTGAGTCGGAGACCTGGAAACAGACCGATGTGTCTCAGCTCGGAGGTCCCCCCTCTTTCCCGGAAGAAACTGAAGATCTTCCCCTCCCTAGCCAATGCTGTGCTAGGTGCCTGTAAGGAAGAAAGTGGAAAGGTTCAACAACCATCCCAGGCACCTTATCGGTCTATTTATAGGCCTCTGAATCTGATCTGCAATTATCCCTTCTGAACTATCCTGAAATGACCAAAATACCCTGGGCTGGATCTGCAAACAGCCAAACTCCGCTGTTCTGGAGGGCTATACGTAGACCTCTAGGGGTAAAAGTGTAAAATTACCTGAGGGTAAAAAGGTAAAAACATCTCCTCCCCTATGGCGAGTGGGGAAAATGACTGATGGGCGAGATGACCCCCCTATCCGTCTCGCCGACCTCTCGCCCTATAGGCCATCTCGCCTCCTAGCACCATCTCGCCCCACGGGGCGTCTCGCCTACTTCATAGAACCCCCCATCTCGCTTTCTGCAGGTGGGCCTCCTGGTCTCACCCGCCTATCAAATTCGTCTCGCCAGCCTCCCCCTCTCGCTTGTTGAGCCACCTTTCGTGAGACCAAGGTTGTATAGTTTGTTACTGTTGTAATAAGCCAGGTCATGTCATTGCTAACTGCCCCCATAAGAAGAAGGAGGGTGGAAGAAGAGAGGAAAAGAAGTCCTCAAACAATAAGAAGAGGACAGATAAGAGCCTGATAGCCAAGAAGGGCAAAACTTTTAGCGACTCTGACTCATCTGAGTCGAGTGAAGAAGAAGAAGAAGCCTACGCCGGGCTTATGGCTCATACAGATGACGAACAAGAGCCCCAGTTCACTGGGAAGGTAAACTCTCACACTCCTCTTTCAGAATTTGAAGCTTCTAAGCATGATCGTGAAGACAGCTCTTCTAACGATGAGTCTGAACTCATGGCCCAGTACAAGGAGTTGATAATGGCTTACGACAAATGTCGTCGAGTCTTGAAAACTCAAGCGAAAGAGATAAAGTCTCTAAAAGCTGAAGAGAGCATCTTGAGAGAGGAAGTTGCTAAGACTGACTCACTCAAAGAGAACTTCAATAATGCTATTGAAGAATATAACAAAGCTCTCGAGCACCTTGATCTAAAAGAGAAAATCATCAAAGAGTTGCAAGAACAACTCATTGCTGAGAAGAAACTTGTTGAAAGTTTCTCGAAGCCTAAGACTGTTCTTCCATTGATTGCTGAATTCTCGACTAAGGCCAAGGTTGCTGGACTAGGACATGAAGAAGCTCCTACTAAATCTTCTAGGAGAAATAATGCTCAAAGAAAGAATAAGGCCGCCAAGAAGGCCTTGGAAAAAGAGAAGGGGAAAGCCCCTTAAGATCAGACTTCGTTCAAGAAAGTCATAATTCCAACTAATGAGTTTGATCTTGACTCATCCTACCGTCACTTGACCAGACCTACCTATGTAGATCCAAAGTCTCGTTACTAAGGATGGAATCGCCCCAGAAATTTTGGTGAGAGTGTCTTTAAGGCAACTTATGAAGAAGTCATTCTTCAGAGCTATGACCCATTCAATCATGGTCAGAAATTCACGAAAGCACCAAAGATGAAGCCCATTATGGAAAAGCCAGTGCAGGAGAAGAAATCATGTGATTGTCATCATCCTCCAAGAAAGCTTCTTCCTCCAAGAATGCTAGTCCTGCGAGATCACAACTTCAAAAGGTCAAGCAGGAAAAAATAAGCCAAAGATAAAACAGGTTTAACTGTTGGTGCTATGGCAGAATTGGTCACTTTGCCATCGATTGATAGTTTAATCCCAGAAATGTTGCAACTCCTCAGGTTGGCAATATGAGAAGGATCACTCATAATTCCAATACTCGTTGGGGGAGTGTTCTAACATGAGACCAAGGACCCAAACGTGTTTGGGTTCCTAAGACAAACTGACTATGATTGCAGGTATGTCCAAAGGTCACCAAAACGCCTATCTGGTACTTGGACAGTGGTTTCTCTCGGCACATGACCGGGACAAGAAGCCTACTTCAGAACTATTCTCCAGTCTTGAACGGGCCAAAGGTCATCTTTGGTGGTTCAGATCGAGGAATCACTAAAGGCTATGGTATGATCAATAACAATAGTGTATCCTTCTCAGATGTAGCTTATGTTGAAGGATTGGAATACAATCTTATAAGCATAAGCCAACTCTACGAAAAAGGATACATAGTTGAATTTCATGCTTATAAGTGCTTGATAAAATCCGTTGACAATATAGAAACGATTCTATCTGGCACTCGAAGCAGGAACATATTTTGTTTAAATTTCATTTGTATAGACTCTTCTACACCAGTGTGTTTTTTAGCAAAAGATAGTGTGTCTCTTGGTGACCAATGACACAAGAGACTAGAACATATTAATTCCAAAACTATTAATAAATTATTTTCACTGAATTTAGTACGTGATGCCCCAAATATCAAGTATGTCAAAGATAGACCTTGTCAAGCATGTGTAAAAGGCAAGCAAACAAGGGCTTCCTTTAAAATCATTATTGGCAAAGATTTTAATAGATGTCTCCATCTACTCCATATGGACTTGTTTGTTCCACTGCAAATTAGAAGTTTGGGAGGTAAGGATTATATGTTAGTAATTGTTGATGATTACTTGCGCTTTGCGTGGGTGTTCTTTCTGAAACACAAGTTAGATACCTTCGACATCTTTATCAATTTTGTCAGGCAAGTTCAGAATGAATACAACTGCTCCATAGTAAAAATCAGAAGTGACAATAGAACAGAGTTCAAGTCTGGGGCCATGACAGAATTTTGTGAAAGCTTGGGTATCTTTCATGAGTTTTCCTCTCCTCGTACTCCACAACAGAACGGAGTGGATGAGAGAAGGAATAAAGCACTCATAGAGGCCTGTAGGACCATGTTGAGTGATGCTTCGCTTCCGGAATACTTTTGGGCTGAAGCCGTCAACACTGCATGCCACGTGCAAAATCGAGCACTAATAAACAAAAACCTCAATAAGACACCTTACGAACTTCTATAGAGCAGGAAACCAACTGTCTCATATTTTAGAATTTTTGGCTGTAAGTGCTTCGTGCTTAATAATGGCAAGTATCATACTACCAAGCTTAGCGAAAAATGTTTTGAAGGTATTTTTGTAGGATATAGTAGCCATAGTGAGGCATACAGAATATTCAATAGAAAAACTCTGGTCGTAGAAGAATCAATACATGTTGTATTTGATGAGATGAGCTTGCTGCAAGGCAACTCTTCTAGTGTGCTCATTGAAGATGCAGGTACAAAGTTGAAAGAAATTAGCTTGGATGAACCGTCTAAAGATAAAGGTGAAAAGTTCATCAAGATCACCACTCCAACCCCTATTGGAGAGGATGATGATCAAGTTGAAGAAGTTGTCCAAGTTGATGAAGTCACTCTGGTGATTGAAGACAATCCAGATGCAAGGTCCCTAGAGCTCAGACATCTGAAGGATCACCCCATGGACCAGAACATAGGAGGTCCCCGGGAAGGTGTCAGAACTCATAGAGGAACAACTAACGAGAATTTATATTTAACTTTTCTCTCACATGTTGAAACAAAGAAGTTTGAGGAAGCGAACTCAGACTCATCTTGGATAATGGCGATGGAAGAAGAACTAAATCAGTTCAAACACTGCCAAGTATGGAAACTTGTTCCAAGACCCAAAGGTAAGAACGTCATCGAGACATAATGGGTCTACAAGAACAAGATGGACGAGGATGGAACGATCGTAAAGAACAAGGCCAAACTCGTCGCCAAAGGATATCGTCAAGAAGAATGAATCGACTTCGACCAGACGTACGCTCCAGTGGCAAGGCAGGAGGCCATCAGGTTATTCCTTGCATATGCCGCACTCAAAGGTTTCACCGTCTACCAGATGGACGTGAAGTCTGCCTTCCTTAATGGTGACATAAAGGAAGAGGTATATGTGGAACAACCTCCATGTTTTGTTGATTCTAACTTTCCTAATTACGTTTACTTATTCCATAAAGCTTTATATGGTATGAAACAAGCTCCTCGAGCTTGGTATGAGAAATTGTCTAGCTTTTTTCTTGAGAACAAGTTCACAAGGGGAAATATAGATAATACATTATTTCTTAGGGAAATAAAAGGCAAGATTTTGCTAGTACAAATCTATGTCGACGACATTATTTTTGGCTCTACTAACGACAACCTCTGCAAGAAGTTTTCAAAACTTATGCAAGGGAAGTTCAAAATGAGCAGTATGGGCGAGCTGAAGTATTTTTTAGGGCTTCAGGTGAACAATCTGAAGATGGAATCTTCATCTCGTAGACTAAGTTCACCAAAGAGCTAATTAAGAAATTCAGAATGGAGAACGCAACCTCGATGAGGACTCCAATGGGCTCAACTATGTCTCTGGACAGGGATGAGAAAGGGAAACTTTTTGATGAAACCAAGTACAGAAGCATAATTGGATCCCTGCTCTACCTTACTGCCAGTAGACCTGACAAAACGTTTTCAACATGTATATGTGGTAGATTTCAGGTGAACTCTAAGTAATCTCACTATATTGCTGCAAAGTGGATTTTGAGATACCTTAAATGTACGACAAATCTTGGCTTATGGTACCCAAGAAGTAATGCTATCGAGATAATAAGGTTTTCAGATGCAGATTTTGTAGGGAGCAAAGATGACAGGAAAAGCATTTCTGGGACTTGCCAATTTCTTGGAAGATGGCTTATCTCATGAAGTAGCAAGAAGTATAACTGTATTACAACCTCAACAGCTGAATCAGAGTATATCTCTGCAGGCAGTTGCTGTGCATAGTTCCTGTGGATAAAGAATCAATTTGAAGATTATAATATGAAGTTTCAGAACATTCCATTGTTTTGCGACTCTTCCAGCGCAATTGCAATAGCCAACAACCCAGTCTCGCACAGCCGGACAAAGCATATAGAGCTGAGGTATCACTTCATCCGGGAGCATGTGGAGCATGGGGACATAGATCTACAATATGTCTCTACAAACAGGCAAGTTGCAGACATTTTCATGAAGCCGCTGGACGAGACCAAGTTCTCGTTCTTCAAAACAGATCTTGGAATGCTCAACAAAGAAGATTAGAGAAGATAGACTCACAAGAACACTCAGAGATCAAGAATCAGTCAAAAGTTAGAATTCTACAAATTTCTAACTTTTTGACTCGACTAAGAAGCAAAATACATGAATAAGAAAATGACCTACTCGAGTAATCCACTTGACCTACTCGAGTACCCTATCAGCCACTCGAGTAGCAGTATCACTTACTCGAGTAATAAACCATCACTCGAGTACTTCAGCACAACTACTCGAGTACTTCAATCTATCTACTCGAGTACTTCCAGTTGTCTCTACTCGAGTACCTCGATATCTCCACGCGAGCACTACCAAGTCTCTCGAGTATCTGACAGACATCGTTTTCTCCTTGATTCAAATTTCGTTATTCACAACCCATGGCTTATGTCGTCATTTCTAAGGTATGTTTACATTATTAATCTTTTACTTAGACATAAACCTAGGGTTATATAAATTGGAGATTCCAAAATCATTCTGTACACGAAATTAGTTTCTCTCTTGAGTAAGCCGACAGTCGTTTTGCCTTCCGTCGAGAAGTTGCAGAGCCGTGTCACCTTCCTCTCAGCCACAATTTTCCCAAGACTTTCTGGATCAGGGCCTCCTCCTCAAAGATTTGCATCGGTTCCGAACAAGTTGTCGCCGGTATCGCAGACATTTCAGATGATTTCAGAAACCTACTGATACTTCTCGACACTGTCGGCCTTACCTTCTTTCTCCAAGAACCATGTAAAATCATGTTTCCCAACGTTGCAAAGTTCTTCAGAAATGTCAAGGTCAAGCGCCATGGAGCAGTTCTCAAGTCAAAAGTCAGAGGAATTAAGATCAAACTTACTAAGACCTCTGTTTCACAACTTCTTCGACTGCCGATTGTGGATGAAGAAGATCATCTTGGTCCTGATGAATCTGACAGGATATGTATGGTCTGTGGCATTTATCCTGATGAAGAATACATCAAAAGGACTCAGCTGAATCCTGAAGGAAAGTTGCTAGTGGGCATTATAGGGAAAGTTCTCCTCTACAAAACTAATTCCATAATAGATAACTCTCTCTTTCTTTGATATCATGCAAGCAATAGTCTGTAGGAAGAAATTTCAGTTTGGGATGATGATCTTGGATAAGAAAAAAGATAGTATTAAAGCTCCAAATTATGCCAAGATAATTTCTCTCCTCCTCCATGAAATTAACCCTGAGGTGTTCAACTTTTCAAAAGGGACCGTTCTTCACCACATGAAGAAAGTTTCCATCTCTTCCATTCAAAGATGGGAGTTGAAACTGCAAAACCCATACCAAGCTGCCAAAGCTCAGGAGCTTCCAACCACAGAGGACAGGACCCATCTCCCTCTCCACCTCAGGTTGCCAGCTCCTCTGGTGCAACTGTTGAGGGGGAGCCTTCTCCTTCAGTTCCAGCAAGGATACCTACACTTCCAGATGTTACTTCTCCTCCACCTCAGACTCCTGAACAAATACCTTCTGAAGTCCAACTTCAAGAAACCCAACTGTCAACTGAGGCTGCAATCAGTGAGATGATTGATGAGCTAACTGCAGATGAACCCCTTTCCCCTCTTCCAAAAGTACCAACTGATGAAGTTCCCAAGCAACCCACTCCAGTACAATCTCCTTCTCATACTCCTCCTCCCAATCAGTCTCCTGCTACACAATAAAAGCAGGATGACACCATTTTCATTTCTGATGAGCAAACTCCTAAACCAGCTAAAGCTCCATTAAGAAATTTGGACTTCATCATCCCCATGGTCACTGATGAATGGGATGCCCTGATTCATACTACCAGAGCTCAGAGCTCTGTATCCATTAAAGAGATAGCTCCATGGGTTGCTCCTCCTCCTCCTGTTCCCTATTATGTTGGCCCTCCTGCTGCTGCTCCTTCCCGTGATCTGATGAATCAAGTTGTCCTTCTATTTCAAGAACAAAGAACCTACTCTGATGCTTCACTCAAAGCTATTACTGACAAAGTCACTGCTCTAGAGACTGAAATGAGCAGGGGATTTACAGAGATCCAGCACAATACTGATCAGATCAGACACCTTTTCCAAATTGGTGGAAAGGCTCTAGATCACACTATTACTAGTGTTGGTCAAGTGATGAAGCAAGGTGTAACTCTTGCAAACAATAAGATAGAATTGGATAAGAGAGCTGAAGAAACAAAGATGAAGATCTATGAAGAAGTTGGAACCTTCAAAGAAGATGCAATAACTACATTGACTGGTGAAGTCAGAAAGGGGGAGAGCCTAGTGAAGGAATACCTAGAAAAATCAGAAACACTAAAGCAAGAGCTCTGGAAAGCAAAATTGAAAGAGATCCATGATGATGTTTTAGTACAAATTCAGAGTGTCAAATTCCATACATATGACACTACTTTCTGGATGCATAATCAAATCCTTCTTGAGTTTGTTGTTGATCCAAATATCATTCCTCACCACCTAAACCCCTTAGTTGCTGTTGCTCATGTTCAAGCTCAACAGCCTTCCTTCTCTCCTAGACTTGAAGGCTATGCAGGTCCTCCTCCAGAATCATATGCTCAAGTCTGGGAAGCTGACCCAGCAGACATTTTCTTCCAAGCTCCTCCTGAGATCAACACTTCAAAGAAGAAGAAAAAAAATGGTGATGGTGCCTCTGCCAACAGGTCAATCCCAGTTCCTGATTCAGAAAAGAGAAAAGCTCCAGAATTTGCAGAGATCTGGTTTCATACTTCAAAATCTCTTATTTTAGATACTCTCAAACTTGTTATGGATTACAATGAGAGCAGGAATGAACATTACAGCTCCCAGGAATGGGAATTATATGAAAAGTCTATGACTAAGAGGAGACTGTATGACAAAGAATTTGGAAGGAACAACCCTGCTGCTCCTCCAAAGCCTCCAAAGTACTATCCCAAGCCATTCAGCTACCAGAGAAGACAACAAGAGAAGAAAGATAGGCCGCATCTCTAAGTCAAGCTATAAGGATTATGAGAGTGTGGAAATAATTTTTGTAGAAATGATATTTTTGGACAATCATATTTATATAATTCTAAAATTAGATCATTTGTTTTTTTTGATTATATTCTTATGCTTGATTACACTGCTTTATCTATTTGCATATATAGTTCTTTTTATGTCTCTATAATTCACCTTAGTGTAAAGGGTTCTGACTTCTACAAATAGGGTGATATTGTTGGGTATTGTATCCACATTAACCCAGATTTGATGAACTCACCCTTGAACTAAGATGACTTAAGTTGTATTTGATGCTTTGTTTGAGTTATTTGTGTGCAGGACTATATTGCAGAGTGTAGACCAATGTCAGTCTACAATAGGTCACCAAACACAGGACCATATAATGTAATCCCTCATTGTGTGATCCATGGTGTTGACTCATATGTAGCCTCTCTATTGGGATACACTTCATATTCAAGCAGTAGGACTAATTGGAGAAATGCTTGTTGTTGAACTCACCAAAGAAGAAGGGAATTATGTTGAAAGAATTTTACTAAGTACTTTACTCGAGTAGATCCCTACATACTCGAGTGAAATTCTTAGTCTATACTCGAGTAAAATTATAAGTACTCGAGTAATGGAATTAGCTCTCGAGTAGCCAAATCATAGCTCTCGAGTAGCTAAGTCAACTACTCGAGTAGATCCCATATCATTCTCGAGTTAACAAAATTCCTTCCCCAGAAAATTTTTTAAGTAAATTGCTCGAGTAGTCATATAAGTACTCGAGTAGTTTAGTCTTTTGTCTCGAGTTACAGAAGACTGGATTTCGTGTACTTCTTCCTCACTCGAATAGGCAAATTCATGTACTGGAGTAGTCCATCTACTACTCGAGTAGTCCAGAGTTTATACTCGAGTAACAGGATTTTCTTCCCACAAATGTTTTTTAAGACCATTACTCGAGTAGCTATTTCTATATACTCTATTAGATTATATCCTCTCGAGTAGTTCAGTTTCACTACTCGACTAACCCATAATCCTATTCCAGAAAATATTCTAAGTCCCTGACTCGAGTAGTTTCTCTACCTCTCGAGTAGTCAATTCCTTTTCTCTCGAGTAGTATTTCTTGTACTCGAGTAGTCAAACTCCACCTCTCGAGTAACTGTTTTAGCACTCGAGTAAGTATATTTGTACTCGAGTAGCTGCTCTTCATTTCTGTATTTTCTCTAAGTAATTTACTCGAGTAGTTCTCTTCTGTTTACTCGAGTAGTCTTATATAGTACTCGAGTAGTTCAATCTTCACTCGAGTATATCAGTTTCCTTTTTAAAAAAATCATTAAGTTCAGAATTGATAGAATTTTCAATTAACCTTGACGTGATTTGTCCACGTGTACGTCATTAAGAATAATTATGACCGTTATTGAAGATCTTATATAAAGTCTTGTCAAACAGAAAAACCCTAAGAAGTTTTCGCTGTCAATTCTATTCTAAGTCTTTCTGAATCTCTTTCTCTCTCTAAAAATGAAAGCCGTCGCCACCGATCTTCATTGCTTACATCCGGCTAGGGTTTTCGATTTCAGAGGATTCAGCTCAAGAAGATTCACAGATCAAGATCGTCGCTCAGTTCTCCATCATCTATCCGATCGTGTGAAGCTAAGAAAGTTCAGATCTAGCCTTTGCCGAGATTTTTCTTCAACCTCTCTGATAAAGCCGCAGAGATTAACGAAGAAGATCCAAGCCGACTATTTGTAGATCTGATAAAGTTTTACTGTTTGCATTGCTACATACTTTCAATTTCATTCTTGTAGGACAATTCTCTTTGAGTGTAGGGGCCTTTGTATCCGAGTTGTAGGAAGTAGTATCTTTCGAGTGTACATCAGTTTTGTGGATCGAGATTGTAGGAACTTTGTTCCGAGGCGTAGAGTTTTTTTTCAATCTGAGATAGTGGAGTAGCCGAGTCTAGTGTATTGCTAGATCGGTGAGGGAAAGTGGATGTACCTAAGGTTAGGGAACCACTATAAATCTTTTGTCGTCTGTGATTGCTTGGTAGATAATCGTGTGCATAGATTTTAAATTTTTATTTCGCTAAAAGAAGCACATCTCACCTATTCACCCCCTCTAGGTGATTTAGGTAGAGAACTGAACACTTTCACCTAGGCACCGTGATGGTTGGTGGAAAACCAGCCTATACTTTACTTGATACCGGTGCCACACACTCGTTTGTGTTGGCAGACTTCATTAAAGACCTAGAAGGAGTGCAATACTTCACTGGTATTGCTCGGAGACTACGCCTCCCAGATGTCTAGGAGATGACTGCAACCACGAAGTGTGAATTAGGGATACTTCTTGGGGGAAGGACCTTTGAAACCCCTGCCACAATTTTGAGAATGCCAGAATTCGACCTCATTCTGGGCATGACGTGGTTGGATTGGCACCACGCCAGAATTGATTGTGCAGAGAAATGAATTTCCTTGAGACATGGAGATACTGAAGTCATCTTTCATGGTATTAGACTCGCACCTCGTATGTTATTATCTACAATTCAGGGCTTAAAAGCCCACATGAAATGGGAAGAAGTCTACATGATTTTCTTTGAGTTGAAGGAGATGTCAATAGATATGAAAGATGTGCGAGTGGTGCGGGATTTCCTCGAGGTATTTCCCGAGAAGCTGATGGGACTACCCCCACATCAAGAAGTGGAATTCCAAATTAAGTTAGTACTGGGTGCCAAGCCTATCTCTAGGACCACTTACCAAATGGCCCCAAAGGAACTCGCAGAGTTTAGAGCTCAGTTGCAGGAATTAGTAGAGTCAGGGTTTGTTCGCCCGAGTTCATCACCTTGGGGAGCCCCTATTCTATTCGTTAAGAAGAAGGATGGAACCTTACAATTATGTATAGATTACCGGGAACTCAACCGTTTAACAGTGCAGAACAATTACCTTTACCTAGGATAGTTGAGTTATTCAATCAACTGGTTGGAATGCAATGGTTTTCCAAGTTGGACCTACGCTCGGGGTATTACCAATTGAGAATACAAGAAGAAGATATCCAAAAAATGGTGTTTAGCTCGAGGTATGGGCTATATGAGTTCACCGTGATGCCATTTGGGCTCACGAATGCCCCTTCAGCGTTCATGAGCCTGATGAACAAAGTGTTTGAGCAATACTTAGACATCTACATCATCGTCTTCATCGATGACATCTTAGTCTATTCAAAGAAAGAATAGGATCATGTGGAAAACTTGACCTTGGTTCTGAAAAAGTTGAAGGAGCATACCTTGTTTGCCAAGTTCAGCAAAGTGTAAATTTTGGCACTGAGAAGTTGCCTTTTTAAGCCACGTGATCAGTGGTGCTGGGTTAGATGTGGATCCGGCCAAGGTTCGTGCTGTGAAATAATGGTCGCCTTTGAAGTCAGCAGCTGATGTGCGGAGTTTCCTTAGACTTGTCGTGTATTATTGCAAGTTCATGAAAGGATTCTCAAAGATAGCCCTCCCTCTCACTGTCCTGACGAAGAAAGGTGTACCATACGAGTGGACACCCTGGTACGAAGCCGCATTCCAAGACCTGAAAGATAGACTCACCTCCGCGCCCATCCTAGCACTTCCATCTGAGACGGAAGGATGCCATGTCTACACTGACGCATCGTACCAAGGGATGGGAGCAGTACTGATGCAACACGGACATGTGATCACCTATGTTTCGAGGCAACTGAAGAATAATGAAGCTAATTACCCAGTTCATGACTTGGAGTTGGGGGCAGTGGAGTTCACCTTAAAGGTTTGGAGACATTATTTATACTGCGTCCACTGTGAGATATTTTCGGATCATAAGAATTTAAAATACGTTCATACTCAAAAGGTGTTGAACTTGAGACATCGGCGGTGGCTAGAACTTTTATGTGATTATGAATTTATCTTGAACTACCACCCCAAAAAAGCAAACTCCGTAGCTGACGCTTTGAGCAGTAAGGTACCGAAAACGATCACTCAGTCATGATTGATGAGCATGAAATTACCTAGGATGCATGAAGAGATGGAGATTATCCTGGTGTATAAAGACCATTTTGAAGGGTATATGGAGTACCTAACCGCAATGAGAATAGTTTGTGATATTTGGGAACGAATCCGGACAGAGCAAGGAAAGGATGCTGCTCTGGCCCTAGTATTTAAGTTAATTTAAGATGGGTCTACTGACGAATAATCCCTAAGAGATAGCCTCGTTCATTTTTGTGGCCGGCTGTACATTCACAAGGGCAGTAAAATTCAGGAAGATATCATGCGAGAGGCACATTGCTCTCAGTATTCAGTGCATCATGAGATTACCAAAATGTATGCTGACTTGCGGAAGGCCATGT
Source organism: Platanthera guangdongensis (assembly GCA_039583875.1). Lineage (NCBI taxonomy): Eukaryota > Viridiplantae > Streptophyta > Magnoliopsida > Asparagales > Orchidaceae > Platanthera > Platanthera guangdongensis. The sequence continues at coordinate 120,388,979 of CM077153.1, read as the reverse complement.
GTTGGCTAGGAATGAAGACAGGCATCAGATATTTTATTACGCACTGTGAGTCCTACCAAAGCGTGAAGGTGGAATGCAAGAGCCACAGAGGATTATTATAGTCGTTGTCCATCCCTAAGTGGAAGTTCGAGGATATCTCCATGAACATCATTCACAGTTTGTCTCGCTCACGCTCAGGGAATGATTCAGTTTTGATAATCGTAGATCACCTGACAAAGGTAGTCTGGTTCATCCCTATGAAGAAAGAGGCACACGTGGATGTTTTGGTACACCTCTTTATGAGCAGTTTGTACTATACCAAGGCATGCCAAAGACGATTGTTTTTGACCTGGATGGTCATTTTAACTCTAGATAATGGTAGGTAGTACAAGTGTATTTGGGTTCACACCTTACCTTCGGCACAACGTTTCATCCTCAGACGGACGGGCTGTATGAGAGGACCATCAGAACTTTGGAGGATTTACTAAGATTGTGTATGCTGGATAGTGGAGAGCCGTGGGAAAGTCTTTTGCCTCTAGTAGAATTTTCATATAACAACAGTTATCAGGCCAGTATCGGGATGACAACCCATGAAGCTCTTTATGGAAGAAGGTGTAGAACCCCCTTGCCATGGGTGTAGGATGAGCATCTAAAGGTGTTGGAGTTGAGTATATTGACGACACAGCCGTTGTTGTTAGGTTAATACGGGACCGCATGCTTGAGGCTGAAAGTCAGTAGGCCAATTATTATAATGTGAAGCACGGGTTGGTGGAATTTCAAGTATGTGACAAGGTGTTCCTGAAGATCCGGCCGATGCATGGAGTGTCACGGGTTCATGGTGTGAAGAAGCTCAGCCCAAGATACATTGGGACTTATGCTATATTGGAGAAGATTGGCCCTTTCGCCTATCTGTTGGAGCTACCACCAGAGCTAGAGAATTTACACGATGTGATCCATGTGTCATCACTTCGGAAGGCGCTGTTGCGACATGAGCAACACGTCCACATCACAGATGAAGTAGTTGCAAATGATAGATCTGTTCGACTATGTAACATCCCTCAAACTTCTAGACCCCTAGGAGTTGTTTTGTCATGGTCATGACAAAAACCCTAGAATGCCATAAATGACCAAATGAGCTTAGGCAAGAAGGTGAAAAATACCTCGGGCTGCAAATAGTAATTTTCAATTACCCACCATAGGCCTTGACTTTAGTGTTTCAACTTGACTCCTAGACCCCACCATAACAATCCTAACCCTTTAAGAGGACCCTTGGGTCACCAACGACCCATTGGGGTCAACCAAAAGGGGCAAGTTGACCAAAGTCAACCCAAACCCTAATTAGGTCAAACTAAGCTCACACATTGTCAATTGACCATCCCATAGCCAAAGGGACCCACCTATACCTTCCTAAGCCCTAAGGGAGGACAATGGGTCACCAAGGACCCATTGGGTTCAACTAAAGAGGCTAAATTGACCCAAGTCAACCTAGCCCAAAAATGATAAAAGTGCCCAAACTAAGGGTCAAATGGCCTCCAAGGTGCCTAACTGACCCTAACTAGACCTTCCTAGCCCTCAGGGGAGACCAAAGGGTCACTAACAACCCAATAAGGTTATTTAGGTCACCCAATGTGGCCTAGAGTTGGGCTAACCCAAATTGGGTCAACATAACCCAAATAGGCTAACTCAAGCTCAAACATGAAACCACTTGGGCTAACCTCATTTTAATTAATCATATGGGTTAATGGGGTGCTTTTTGGCTGAACTGATCATCAAATTTAGCCATGGTAACTAGGAGAGAGAAATCTCCATTTTCCCTATAATGAAGGAGAGAGAATGAGAGAGAAAGAGGGCCATTCATGGCTTGGAAGGCCAAGGGGACGACTATCTTCATCTCCAATGCTGGATTAGTCTCCCTTGATGAATTAGGAGAAGATCAAGGGGTTTTCCATGCTAAAAGAGGCTGGATACAGTGGGCTCAACCATGGTCGAACCTCTCCCCCATGGCCATTGATGGCCATTGAAGTTAGACCCCTCCTCTCTCCCATTTGGTTGTTTTAAAATCATCCTCATACCTAAAGCAGACATTTCCACTCTTCACCTGAAGAATTCGGGCCCTTCTACTGTACAGTTGCATAGCACCCGAGAGCTCCACCACCGGCCATGGCGCACCACCACCAAATGCGTCGACAAGCACGGTTGAAGGTGCGTTTTTCCTCCACTCCCATTGTGCTCTAATCCTAGATCAATTAGGAGAGAAATCGGGTTTAATTGAGCCCGATTGGGTGAAAAAAATTCTGAAATTTCATGGATTTTACACCTTGTGAGTTCGCCGGAAACCGCCCATCCGGCTGTCGTGCCACCTTCCCGCAATAGCCACCACCTCAATAGAAGTGGTGGTGTCCTACCGGGGAGGGGACTGGTTAGCCGGTAAATGGCGCTAGAGATGGTTCCAGGTCAGGCAAATCTCTGCCATGGGCTTGAGGTTGAAGATGAAATCAAAGCCGTCAAAAGTTTTATTATATGAACTGTTATATGTAATGTATTATTTTATCCCTTTACTGTGCACTCTTTAAATTATATAAATAAGGATCTTAGGTGCTGAATCATGAAAAGTAGCCAACATGAAAATTGTAGCCCTTGAAGTCTAATTTATTTTAAATTTGATTTCAACCCATTTGGGTTAGTTGTTTGAACACAGCACTAAAAATGGTGCAATCTATACATAGGTCTATTCAGAGACTAAATTGAGTGCCCCCATCAATCAAGCCATCCAAATGACTTGAAATTTTGCTGGGAGTCAATCTTACTTAAACATTTGATATATCCAAAAATGGGAATTTTTGGAAAAATGTTTTCTATAGTTTTTGTAGAAATTTAATAATCCATTTATGATTTGAATTTATGGACTAATTACCTAATAATTCACCAAAATTTTGGTGGATGGTCCTTAGGGTCATTATATATCATTGATAAAAATCTCAGCCCATTTGAGATTGATTTGAATAGGATTAGTGTGACCAAAGTTTGATCCCTTAATGGTAAAATAGGGCAAAAGGGTGCTTGGGGCATGGAGGGTGAAAGTGAGGGTTAGACCTGACTAACTCTAGAGGGGGGGTGAATAGAGTAATAAAAAATCTTTTGACTGTTTAAGAAGTAATATCAGAGTAATGACTTGAGAGATATCAAATTAACAGTAAGCTAAAAGTTATCCTAAGTTAAGCTATTCTAACACAGCATATATAACCTAATCTATCACAGGCACAACAACAACAAAAAGAAAATGGCAACCAGACAACACAAGAATTTTTATAGTGGTTCCCCAACCTGGGTACATACACTCTTCTACCACCATGGTAGGAATCCACTGCAGGTTTTGATCAGGTGACTGCTACCATTGAGCTTTTGATCTGGTGCTCAGAAACCAACTCAAGTCTTTTGATCAGGAGACTTGCAACCAAGGAATAACTTTTGAAGTGAGTTAAAGAACCCTTTGTACAGAGAGGGGGTGAGACAGTTATGGTGTCTTCTCTTTCTCAAAACAACTGAGAAGACTAGAGTATCTTGATGTTGTCAAAGCTCCCCCTGAGATGAAGATTTGTTCAGGAAGAGTGGAAGATTTGTAGGGTGAGTAGGTCTTCTTGAAAAGATCTCCAGAAAGCTGTAGACAGATAGAAGTTGATTGTCTCTTTTTAGCTTGCTGGAGGAAGAACCTCTGATGAAGACAGACATAGCCTTTTCTTGAATAATTTTTGGTGTCTGTCTTTCTTTGTGTACTGCTATCCTCGTTTCTGTTGTGTGTTGTCGACTGAAAAGAGAAGAATATCTTTTCTATATCTCTGTCTAATTTCTCCTTTGAATTTGAATTATCTGCATTGAATGCTGACTGCCTGGAGAATGAAAATCCGGTTTGAGAGAATATTGCATTAATGGATTTCCCCAACTGTCCTATTAAAAATGGCAAGTAATAATCCTGATAAATACCATAATCAATGCTGCCACTAACAACTATTTCCAAAGAATATAAGCATTGATTATGCAGGAATTACTGCAATTGAATAGGGACAAAAAAGAAGGGAAAATTCCAAGTCTGGAACTGCACAGCAATCGTCGAGCAGGGAATAGATTTCGTCGACCTGAGTCCAGAGTTCGTCGAGCTGAGAAATCTTGTTCGTCGATCTGGGAATCCTTGTTCGTCAACCTGAGAACTAAGTTCGTCAACCTGAGATCAGCTAACTGCTTTTTATGAAGAACTTCCCATTTCTGTGCTCTAAGTTCGTCGAGCTGATAATGTAACTTCGTCGACCTGAGTTCAGAGAAAAAATTCTGGACTTAATATGTTGAAGTTGATCGCCCAGAATTCGTCGACCTGAGCTCGAATATCATCGAGCTAAACTCAGAGAATTTGCTCTGAGTTCGTCGAGCGGAGCAAAAATTTCATCGAGCTGAGTTCGACGAAGGTCGAACTAACTTTCCTAAACTTGATTTTCTTCTAAGTCTGAGTCTTCTGCAGTCTTCTGTTGGCTGGTCCATGTGTGGTTGCTTCTAAGGACTTTGCCTAAACTCTAGAACAAAGACCCTGACTATACATGTTGGGTCAATTATCCTAGAAAGTGAACCTAGCCCAAATCAAACTAGGGATCCAACAGGGGGGCCAATTCTCATCCAAAACGGATGGGAGTTTGGCTAGAGCCTGTTAGTAAAACACCCTCACTTGGAGTTTGAGGTGGATTAGGGTGGATTTTCTCTAGGAACCTAGTTCAAACCCAAAGTTTGAACTTTGGAGGTTTGTGAAGGACATAAGGTGTTATGTCCATGTATGGACTTAGGGTTTAATCCATGTTATCTTAGGATGGTAAATAACAATAGGAAGTAATTCTAGGACTTTTAGAGTTTACATCCCCCTTGTAACAACTTAGGACTGTTTAGAACACTTATACACTTGAATTTATTACTACATCATAGGACTTTGGATGACCTTAAGATTTAGGTAGTGATCAAATAATATTGCTATTAAGCTCTGCAAAATTTAGTATAAATTTTAGGTCAATATTTGAGATACTTCATTCACAACACTTGTAGTAGCCCAAATCATTAGGAAATTTATTATGAGATATCTACTCATTGAAAACTTATGCAATTTGGTAGAAGGATCTTTTAAGTCATACATGAGCTATGTGATATTTTATAGAATTATCGGAGGACTGTCTGTATGGGTTGCTTCACAAGGTGCCTAATATTGTTTTGTTTTCAATGATTTATTTATGGGACCAAATGATGTTGTAAAATAATATTTCGTGATCAATGGACTTTTTTGATCATATTTTTAATCTAGTAAATTTCTGATAAATTTTGGAAGGTTGACTACATTTTTCACTTATTTATCCTAACATTGTAGTTGTTTTTTCAATAATTAATTGATTGTCAAATTTATTCTAGAAAACTATGAATTTCATTATTTATTGTTATTTTGATGGAATGCACCTAACATAATTTTGATAAGCCCTTACCTAGAGTTAAAAGTGTAATTGATGTTCAAAAGCAATGTTTGCCTTACTTTGCAAAAAAATTAATAAAATAATAATTAAGTTAGGAAAAATATTAGTTTCTGGATTTAGCCTAATTATGTCATAATAGACCACCAGTAATTATCTTAGGTCACTTGGAAGAATATTTTAAGGGGTCACCTCACATGCTCATCATATAGCTTAGGTTGGTCCGCATATAGTAAAATTGCAAAATCGTGTTAGCATGTGGGAAGGACATAGGGAGTTGGGTTAATGATATACTAATTTTGTAAAGTAAAATTGAGTTCATCATTGGGAGTCATGATGGGAAGGGTATTTGTCTGACTAGTGTTATGTGGTGCTCGGGATCGACGAAAGATCGTCTTCCCCGAGGAAGACAAAGAGAGAAAGTCAAATACATTAGGGTTAGATTCAATATAACACTAAGTGGGATTTGTTTGGGTAGACACCAATAATAGTAAGTGCCTCATGAAAGGGAGCTTTGGGCTTCATCCCATCATAGTTCCTAGTGCCCCCGAGAGCCCTTCACATGGAATGTCCTATGTAGTCCGAGGTTAATTTAAACCATTAGATTAAGATAAATACAAGAGTAATTATAAATAATCTAGGACTTCACTTTCACTCACCCCGGTACTTCGGGAGGTTAGTTTGGTTAGGTTGGCCGAGCGGTAGGCTCGGTGGATGTGGAAACAGACAGGTAAGTCCATGAAGCCGATGGCTCGGGAACACATGGTTTCTTGTGCATAAAAGTGCTGGGTCTTTGGTATTTAATGGTTGTTCACACTGACGTCGATACGCTGACTCGGCGGGTGTGGTGGACACTTGGCCAAGGGAAAGTCTGGCTGTGGTTCAACAAAGTACGTGGATACCCTTGTTGTGTCCTTCATGGGCGTACGTAAGGGTTAGGCCTGGTAGTGTGAATTCTCGTCTCTGTGTGGGGTGGCCCGACCCATTGTCTATATTTGCCATGGAGTAGGCTCCTGGGAGTGATGCTACCTTTCAAATAGGGGGAACTAAAGGTCTATGCGTATAGAGTTGTGTGCGTGTGTTGCATTTGCATGAATCATGACATAACATTTCACTTCACTCATATTTGCATACAACTTGACACCCCAACTTATAAATTGGTATGAGACTTTCTATACGATGGGAGACTTTCAAAAGACCCCTTAACCTATATGTTTGTATGGGCTTTCATATAAGTTAATGTTACTTATTTCTTGTTTTACGTTTCATACACATATTGCACTGTTTTACTATTTACAATACTGTTTTTCTTATTATAGAATTGTACGCTTGCCTTACTTTTATAGCCCTATAGTTGGTACAATATACCAGCTAGAATAGGCCCACTGTCATCTGCTTTGTTCCACTCTTCTTTGTTGTCCTCCACTTTCATCCTTCCTGCACGGTGCCTAGGAGTCGCGGGGGTGAGGTGAGGACGACAGTGGCTTAGTCTTTATGACTAACTGTCGATGGACCAAACATTTCAGGGGCTCCGGATGGGAGACGGGTGTTGAAATTTCTGGATCTTGGAATGAGCAGGGGTTATCTCAACTAAAGATAGTCACAACCAGAAACACATGCAGTGACTAGAGTTTTTATTGATAATAACAATCGTCCTTATAAGGCGAGACATACATGGGGAGACATGATTCGCCAAAACCACCACAGGGAAAGCAGAGATAACTATAAAAAACAAGACAAGTCAATTCGTGCGGTCTGAACAAGTTGTCTTTGGATCTACTGCTGCAATAAGGAGTCCACACAATCCGCCAGGTTTCCAAACTTCAAACCAATCCGTGCAAACTGCCCGTTATTCCAATGCTAAGCTCTAGCCGCCGATCTGCAAGCCGCCTGACCAAGAGGTCGCCTAGCTGCCAGACCGCACAAGCTGCAGATGCCGAACTAAAAAGGCCGCCTGAAGCAGACGACTTATTGAACCCGGAAACAAGTTTCCAAAGAGAAAATTGCCTGGTCGCTGTCCGCAACCTGTTGTTTACCACCTGATACTTAACCACATTGCTCCAGTCTGCACGCCTTGCGGATGAAGCTCCATCGCGCAATCTCAAGCTCGCAACCCAGGCGCACCGCACTATTGCCGAGCTCTGCGGACTGAGTAGTAGTCCGCCCTTACCTGCGCGATCTCCCCAGACTGAGCCAAACCTGGACTTGGTTTTGAACCAACCAAGTCCACTCCAACGACAACAAGGGCCAGTCCTCACTTACTAGCGGACACTGGATCCAGTCTGCCTGCCCCGGGGAACTCCAGCACCTGTCCGTACTGACTGGCGATCTCTACAACTACCACTTTCCGCTCCACCAGAGCTAGACCAAGGCTTCTACCAAGCCGGCCTGCAAGCTCTGGTGTAGTCCGCTTCTTGTCGGACTCCGTGTATAAATTCACTCTCCGCCTGGTTATCTTTTGGGATCCAACTGCTTGCTGAGTATAAGCCGGCCTGGCAGGCCGCCGCTTCTGTTCTCTTAGTCCGCGTGAACAGGCTGCGCAGGCCGCCGAAGAACAAGCTGTCTGCAATAGCTCTGTCGACCTGGCTGTCCGCCAATCCTGTCCGCGTTGTTAGCACGGATAGGTTACCAAGTCCAATCACCCACTTTCACTTCATAATTTTCAACAATCCTCCATGAAGTGATAAGTGATGAATAACCCCGGCAGCTCCCGTAACCTTGCAACTCGTCCCTCCAATAGTACATTCGAGGAGATGTCCAAGACATAGTCCCCCTTGCATATCCTGGACCATGAGGCATCCCTCCAGCATCTCCCAAATGGAGCCTTGCTTCCCTCTGCCTTCTTCTTCAGCTTCGACCTCCAGTCGTGCGTCACATGAGTATCACCAACGACCTTGGGCACAACGGCCAAAGCCTCATCACCTCTGAGAGTAGTCACCTAATCAGCCGTGGCATCATCCACCTCGTTGACTCCAGTGGTTTCATCACAACGTATATGGAACTCGCTCGACCTGTGGGCATGCAAGGAAACATGAGACCAAGCTCACTGTATTTCCTTCGATATATCGAGCTGGTGGATTGCTGATCCTCTTCGACCTCCGAAGAACCTCGTCACGGCAGCCACCTACGTTGCTCCTCCTGAACAAGCTCCATTCCCGAGTAACCCCAGAATAATTCTCCCCTTGCTTCCAGAACAAGAAACCACCGCACTGGAACTAGGAGCACCTGGAGCAATGCTCCCCCTGCTACCGAAACCAGAAGACTCCGCTCTCAAACAAAAACTACCTGGAACATCACCCTCTTTACTATCTAAATAAGAAGCACCTAGAGCAACACTCCCCTTGCTTCTTGAGCTAGACGCCTCCGTCTTCAACCCAGAAGAATCTGGAGCATTGCTCCCCTTGATACCTGACACAGACACCTTTGCCCCGGAGCTAGAACAACCTGTAGCTCCTGAAGATACAGGCAGCTCCAACTGAACCTTAGTAGCAGCCTCCTTTAGCTCATCATCTGACATGACCACCTCTAGCTCCACACATGAGCTACCCCAAAATGACATCAACTCATCGAAGATAACATCTCTCGACACGATGAACCTCTTCGTCGCAGGATCCATACACCTCCTTCTCCTCTTCCGCTCATCATACCCAACAAAGACTAGCTTCATCTTGAGAGCATCTGGAGCATGTGCATAGCAGGTAGAACTAAACACTCGTAGGTGCTTCTATAACGCCCTCACTCGTCACATGGAATATAACGGTGGGTCCGGCCGGGGCCCCACGCCATATTTCACAGACAAGCGGTGGAATTAAGTGTGGAAATCAAAATCTACACGTCCCCTAACTCAAATCATTCTAGCACAACATTTTACGTTGGATGAACTCAGCTCAATGAATGTCCACTAATATACAAACTCCACATTTATATATCAAAATTAGGAATGTATACAACACACACACCCATGGCCTTAAGGCCTTGCAGGCTCTTCTTTGCACAAATGTACATTTCATACATCGGCATGCAGGCCGGCCACACATGAAATCCAACCACGCTTCGCACGGCCGTCAAGGGCCTTAAGCAGCAATCTGCCATGTCCGCTCAAGTTAATTCCAGCATCAACACCTGCAATTCGATATCCAACCAGGAGTGGCAAACAATGTAACGGTCAGCATGAGCTGAACAATTATAACGACCCTACCCCTTACCCGGGGCAGTGGTTCCTTCCCTGTAGGCATGGCCATAACAAGCTATCAATCAACCAATCAGAACCATCTCACAAACGCTGGTATCCACCAGACTCTCCGTGCACTCAGGGCACCTTATTGGTGTACCGGATATCCAAGTCGTACACCGCCGATCAGAGGTTCTTCACTTGTTGGTTGGTCGGTTCCATCCTAGTCCACCAATCTAGCAGGCTGGCGACATTCTGTCCATACCACTCAGAGGTACTACCTCACAGCATACACAAACAACCAGAGCAGTTCGATCCACCCACATGGTGTAGCAAGCCGGGTTTATCGTGCTCCCCAGGCATTACCACCAATCGACCCCTTACCTATTTCTGATTGACCCACCCCTGTGGTGCAGCAAGTCGGGTTTAACTCGACTCCCCAAGCGCTGCCACCAATTGATCCCTCATCTATCCAGATCAACCAACCCTAGTGGTGTAGCAGGTCGGGTTTATCCGCGCACCCCATATGTGCTACCAATTTATCTCTCATCACAGCCAGGAGCTTACTTAAAGCATTCATACATTCATAAGCACATCCATACATCCATGCAACAAAGCATAAATCGTTCATATCATCAAATCCACGGAGTCTTCTCCGGTTGACCCATACTCATCACCAATCCAGACTACCCGTCCAGATGGGCTTAACATAGCATGCCTATGCCATACTCCACACTTCCGGCTCTAGATGCAGACTCAACCAAGGAATCGCTTGAGATATCCACCTCTTGGTGGAGGATCCCATGCATCATGAAGTAGCCGGATAAAAGTCACCGCCTCAGCTTTGCCTTCACGAATTCTATCTCGGATCTTCAATCCGCACTCCGCAGCTCCTCCAGCAACTGGTTTCTCCTTTCTCCTTTCCCTCTCAAGCTCTCCCTCTCTCTTGGAAAGTGAGAAGAAGAAGAAGAAGAATGAAAATGAGGGAATAAATCCTCATTCCTCGGCCTTTATCCACATGGAAGGATCCTAGACCACTGGATCCAGGATAAGGAAATGAACAGCTCGGATTTGCCAAAAAAAGGCTGAACACGGCCTAACACGCCCTGTGACATGCCCTTGTCACAGGCCGTGTCACTTAAGCGGCAGGCAACCTGCTCAATTCCGACCAGTACACGGCCGTGTGACATGCCCGTATGACACCCTACATTCCCGTGTCATACTCGACACTCCCGTGTCCAATAGCCATGTACTTCATATAGCACAATCACATCTTTCCCAAGAAGGACATGACCATGGGACACGCCCGTGTCCCGGCCGTGTTCAATAGGACACACCCGTGTCCACCAGTACACGCATTCTTGCCTAGACATGCCCTGTGACACTCCCGTGCCACAGGCCGTGTACCCAGCACTCGACGATCATCGACCAAAATTCGTCGACCACACACCCAACTTCTCAACCCGAGAAGGACACGCCCTGGGACACGCCTGTGTCCCAGGTCGTGTCACCCAAACCTGAACCAAAAAGAGCTTTGGGAATGTTACAATCCTCCCCTCCTTAAAAAAATTTCGTCCCCGAAATTTGGCTCAACCACAACAAGAAACATACACCAAATGTGCACCAACAGTTCAACGGTTAACATAACATACCGCATATATGTACACCACTCTCATTATCAGCATTTACAGTAGTCACATCATCCATGTGATACAAGTCACTTTTCTATGGTTCCTTTCGCTCATCCTCCTGATTAAACACTCGAGGCGTTAAATTAAACACATGAGTTTGTATTTCCCCAATTGAACTTTTCGGCTCTTGTACCCCCAAATTATGCAATTGAGGTTGCGTCCGGGATGTAGATGACTCGGTCACTGCTTTCCCCTTTTCTTCATAAGACGCACCTGTCTTCTTTTCAATCCCTGAAGCGGCATTCCAACAAAATTTAGCTGTGTCCTTTCTTCCCACAATTATAACATATACGTATATTAACACATCCTTGACCATAGGTCGCCCCTGAAGAAACAGTTGACGGAGATGTTTCACCAGGCCTGAACTTTTTCTTCTCTCGTCCTCTAAACTCTGATTGTTCTGACTGTGGCACTTTGAATTCTGGCTTCTCTCCTGCTAACCTCTTCTTCTCTTATACCCTCTTCAAGTTCTTTTCCAACATCTGGGCTGTATCGACCAACGCTTGGAAGCCTTGGTTCACTGAACTCGGGAGTACTAACCTCAATTCATCCTGCAGTCCCTCATAAAATCGATTCGTCTTTCGCGCTTCCTCCATGAAGGTAGACCCCACATAACGTCCCAGTCTGGTAAACTCATGCAGGTACGTGTCAATATCAGTCTCACCGTGCACTAGATGTTGAAACTCATTCTCCATCGCAATCCGCTGCAACACTATCAAATACTTGGAGAGAAACAATCTGGAGAATTCATCAATGGAGACCTCCGCTAATCCTTGACCTGCCAAGTGATGCACTTCCACATCATCCCACCACAATCTTGCATCTCCTTACAGCAGAAAAGTGGCTAAGGTCACTTTCTGCTCCTCCGCAGTCCTGATTTCCGTATGGATCCTCTTTACTCTAGCAAGCCAATCTTTCGCCTGCGTTGGGGAAGTCACCCCACCAAACATAAGTGGATGAAACTCCATAAAGTGCTTCAATTACTCCTTTGTTACTTGCTCGTCCACCATAACTGCAGCACGCTCTTGCCTTGCAACAGGTCGTACTAGCACCCCTGCAGGCCTTGCCTACCCTGTAGGTTATGCCTGTAACACTGCAAGCACCGTGTCCGTCACCATCTGTATGGTCTCCACCGAGGGAGGCATAGACGCTTCAACGGGTACTGCACTCTCATCAGACCGCTGGAGCTCAGACTGCCCAGCACCACTCCTCGCCACCTAGCAATGTACAAAACACCATTAATCATCCATGTCATAACGGTAATTTTACATTGACTACACACTCACGCACTTTATGTACATGGAATACATTCCTAGTGGACATTCGTGAGTTCAATTATGTTCTTTCTCCCAAATATATTCCTAGTGGAATATAACGGTGGGTCCGGCCGGGGCCTCACGCCATATTTCACATACAAGCGGTGGAATTACATATGGAAATCAAAATCCACGTGTCCCCTAACTCAAATCATTCTAGCGCAGCATTTTACGTTTGATTAACTCAGCTCAATGAATGTCCACTAATATACAAACTTCACATTTATATATCAAAATTAGGAATGTATACAACACACACACACCCATGACCTTATGGCCTTAAGGTTCTTCTTTACATAAATGTACATTTTATACATCGGCACGCAGGCCGGTGACACATGAAATCAAACCACGCTTCGCACAGCCTTCAAGGGGCTTAAGCAGCAATCCACCATGTTCGCCCAAGTTAATTCCAGCATCGACACCTGCAATTTGATATCCAACCAGGAGCGGCAAACAAAGTAACGGTCAGCACGAGCTGACCAATTATAACGACCCTACCCCTTACCCGGGGCAGTGGTTCCTTCCCTGTATGCATGGCCATAACAAGCTATCAATCTACAAATCACAACCATCTCACAAACGCTGGTATCCATTAGACGCTCCGTACACTGAGGGCACCTTATTGGTGTACCAGATATACCAGTCGTACACCACCGATCAGAGGTTCTTCACTTGTTTGTTGGTTGGTTCCATCCTAGTCCACCAATCTCGCAGGCTGGTGACATTCCGTCCATACCACTCAGAGGTACTACCTCACAACGTACACAAATAACCAGAGCAGATCGACCCTCCCACATGGTGTAGCATGCCGGGTTTATCGTGCTCCCCAGACATTACCACCAATCGACCCCTCACCTATTTTTGATCGACCCACCCCTGTGGTGCAGCAAGCCGGGTTTAACTCGGCTCCCCAAGCATTGCCACCAATTGATCCCTCATCTATCCAGATCAACCCACCCTAGTGGTGTAGCAGGTCGAGTTTATCTGTGCTACCCAGACGTGCTACCAATTGATCTCTCATCACAACCAGGAGCTTACTCAAAGCATCCATACATTCATAAGCACATCCATATATCCATCCAACAAAGCATAAACCGTTCATATCATCAAATCCACAAAGTCTTCTCCGGTTGACCCATACTCATCACCAATCCAGACTACCCGTCCAGATGGGCTTCACACAGCATGCCTATATTGTACTCCACACTTTCGACTCTAGATGAAGACTCAACCAAGGAATCTCTTGCGATATCCACCTCTTGGTGGAGGATCCCATGCACATGTATAAATAAAGGACTTCGATGTCCAAGAAGGAGATCGTTACCCTTGAATATCGCTTCGGCGCCATGAAGTAGCTAGATATAAGTCACCGCCTCGGCCTTGCCTTCACGAATCCGATCTTGGATCTTCACTCCGCACTCCGCAGCTCCACCAGCAGCTGGTTTCTCCTTTCTCCTTCCCCTCTCAAGCTCTGCCCCTCTCTTTCCCTCTCTTGGAAAGTGAGAAGAAGAATAAGAATGAAAATGAGGGAATAAATCCTCATTCCTCGGCCTTTATCCACATAGAAGGAGCCTAGACCACTGGATTGAGGATAAGGAAATGAACAACTCGGATTTGCCCAGAAAAAGGCTGAACACGGCCTGACACGCCCTGTGACATTCCTATATCACAGGCCGTGTCACTTAAGTGACATGCAACCGACTCAATTCCAACCAGTACACGGTCGTGTGACACGCCCGTGTTATACCCTACACGCCCGTGTCATACCCTACACGCCCGTGTCCAATAGTCGTGTACTTCATACATCACAATCCCATCTCACCCAAGAAGGACACGGCCATGGGACACACCCGTGTCCTAGGCCGTGTTCCCCTGGACACCCCGTGTCCACCAGTACACGCATTCCCATCTGGACACGCCCTGTGACACGCCCATGTCACAGGACGTGTACCCTGCACTCGACGATCGTCGACCAAAATTCGTCGACCACACACCCAACTACTCAACCCGAGAAGGACAGGCAATGGGACACGCCCGTGTCCCATGCCGTGTCACCCAAACCTGAACCAAAAATGTACTTCGGGAATGTTACAGCTTCACGCAGGGCTTTACCCCGACCATCAGCTCATATAGAGTCTTCACATTGATCGGACTAAGAGGCATCTGATTGATGACTTGTGCTGCACAGGCCATCCCTTCTACCCAAAAAGCTTTAGGAATGCCTTTGCACTGAAGCCAACACTTGCAGGTCTCTGTCAACAGACAGATCATTCGATCTGCAATAACACCTTTCTGTGAAGTATGTCCACGAGAAAGCTCCCTTCGGATCCCATGCTTCCTGCAAAGGTTCGAAAACTCGGTTGAGACAAACTCACCACCGATGGTTGTCCTCAACTTCTTTATCCTCCGGCCAAGTTGTCCCTCCACAAGCTTATAGAACTCCACAAACAAGTGGAACATGTTAGACTTCTCCATCATGAAGTATACCCAAGTATACCTCATAAAATCATCAACCAAAATCAGTATGTACCTGCTGCCTCCAAGACTGGCAGTGACGGTCGGTCCCACAAGGTCACAATGGACAACCTCCAACGGTGCTTTGCATCTAGAACGCGCCTTATCAACCGTAAAGCGATAAGCTTCACCATACTGACATCCCGTGCAAGCTTGACCGTCGCCGTGGGATGACCATATAGGCAAGACTCTTACGAGTCTTCTTACCTCTATTGCTTTCAGCTTATCCATCCTCAAATGCTCCAGTCTTTCATGCCAGATAGCTGCACTATCACTGGCCTTCATCCGATTAGCATATGAACTTGTTGATAACCCAACCAAATTTTTCTCCTTACTCCCAACATGAGCTACGTTCACCGAGTGCAAGACAACCTTATACTCCTTCCAGAGATGGCCATGATGCTTGCATCTATAGCACCTTGGTCCTTCCTTCCTCTTCCCATCACGCCTAGGAGAACCACTCCTCACTTGCTGAAATGAAGTACAAGGACCATCCTCTGCAGCTACCTTCACCTCCTTGTTGAACAACCCATCAAGGAAAGTCCAAACATCTGCAGCTGACCGACATCCACTGATGTGGTCCAAGAGCTCTGATGAGATTGCGTGCTTGAGAATAGACTCCGCTCTAACTTTTCTCTCCTTCCAAGCTCTCATCACTTTAGCATTGCTACAGTAACCTCTTGTCTTTCTAATCCGCACACCACTTCCCAAAGGCCCCTGCAAAGAATAAAGCTCTCCATACAAGACTTCCACCTCTCAAAGTTAGTCTCTGTAAGGAGTTTAATCCCAAGACCACATGTATATCCCACTGTCATGGTTCTAACACTGGTTCCCTCTACGCAAGAGTAACTACCACTTCAGTTGATCACTACTTATCCACTACAACATGCCTATGATACAATGTTGAAATTTCCGGATCTTGGAATGAGCAGTGGTTATCTCAACTAAAGTTAGTCACAACCAGAAACACATGCAGTAACAAGAGTCTTTATTGATAACAACAATCTTCCATACAAGGCAAGACATACATGACGAGACATGATTCGCCAAAAGCACCACAGGGAAATCAGAGACAACTACAAAAAATAAGGCAAGTCAAGCCACGCGGACTGAACAAGTAGGCACCGGATCTACTGCAATAAGGAGTCCGTACAGTCCGCTAGGTCACCAGACCGCAAACCAAGCCGCGTTGACTCCCCGTTATTCCAATGCTAAGCTTTAGCCGCCGATCTGCAAGCAGCCTGACCGTGAGGTAGCCTAGCTGCCAGACCGCACAAGCTGCTGAAGCTGAACTGAACAGGCCGCCTGAAGCAGACGAGTCATTGAACCCGGAAACAAGTTGCCAAAGAGAAAACTGCCTGGTCGCTGTCCGCGACCTGCTGTTTACCGCCTGTTGCTTAACCGCAGAGTTCGCACTGTCCCTGACCGCAATCAAAGCCAAGACCTGGCTTTCCAGTGCTATCCGCACAACATGCATAGTACAAACCGGTCAACTCCATCAACCCGTGCGGATAACAAAAGTCAGTCTGCAGCAACTAATCGCGGGCTCACTTACTGTTCATTCACTCTATCTCTTGATGTGACATGGGTCCTATTTATTGACATGATGAGGAGTATGGTCACCTCCCTAGCCGATAGGAACACCGCCTCATCCCATAGCAAAAGCAAGTGTATCTGCAAGCCGCAGATACGCTTATAGTCCGCTACGCCCTGTGCATGATAGCAAGTCCGCCTATGCTTCATCAAGGCCAGATAGTACGCCAGTCCTCCTTGTTGTCAAGGGCCAAGCCAGGACACCCGCTAGCCGAACTCTGCAGCAACACCATGTCCGCCTAACCACCGACATAGCTCTAGTCTACACACTATGCAGACAGCTCTAGCCCGCATATCCTGAGTCAGCCACGCCTAGTCAATTGCCGGACTCAGCGGACACAGCTCCAGTCCGCTAATCCTGAGCCCAGTCACGCCAAGGCAACCACCTAACTCGACAAACACAGCTCCAGTCCGTACGCCTTGCAGAGGCAACTCTAGCCCGTATTCTCAAACACGCAACCAAGGCGCACTGCACTGCTGCCGGGCTCGACGGACTGAGTAGCAGTCTGCGCTTACCTGCGCGATCTCCCTGGACTGATCCAAACCTGGACTTGGTTCTAAACCACCTAAGTCCACTCCACCAGCCACAAGGGCATGTCTGCACTTACTGGCGGACACTGGATCCAGTCCGCCTGCCCCGTCGAACTCTGGCACCTGTCTGCACTGACTGGCGATCTCCGCGACTACCACTTGCCGCTCCACTAAAGCTAGACCAAGGCTTCTGCCATGCCAGCCTGCCGAGCTCTAGTCTAGTCCGCTTCTTACCGGACTCCGTGAATAAATTTACTATCTGCCTAGTTACCTTCTGTGTTCTAACTGCTTGCTAAGCATAAGCGGGCCTGGCAGGCTGCCACTTCTGTTCGCTTACTCCACGCGAACAGACTGTGCAGGACGCCGAAGAACAAGCTGTCCGAAACAGCTCTACCGACCTGGCTATCCGCCAATCCTATCCGTGTAGTCCGCACGGATAGTTTGCCCAAGTCCAATCACCCACTTTCACTTCATAATTTTCAACAACATGGACCAGTAGCAGGAGATGCAGCACCAGCGAGGCACGGTACACTTGGAGGTGGGCCAATCTAGTATAGGAGCACCAGTCTCTGTCTCCGTGAGTGATAGTTTTTCTTAGCTACCGTGAGTGGGTTGTAGAGAGGATTTGCTGTGCCGGGCATATGCCTGTTTACATTCCGTACCTTTACTATCATGTGGACTTTGCTATGAGTTTAATCATATATTATATGAGATTGTTGACTTTAATAGCGTTACTTGTACTTCTACTTATTGATGATATTCATTGTCGGAAGAATCAGCATTTTGTAGTGACAACCTTCCGTGTGTCGGTGACACCTCAAAGCTGCGGTTGTAGGTGTAAGACCAGGTAGCGTAGCAAAAAAATAAAGAGGATCTTATAGACTAGATCAGATGAGGATTGTGAGCTTGCGGCGGAAAAGTGTCCTATTGGTAAATGTTTTGTGGTCTAATCATGGGAAGAAGGAATATACTTGGGAGCCAGTGGACTTGATGCAAAAGCACTACCCGGAGTTGTTTCCCCAATCTAACTTTAAAAGCACATTTTAATTTAATTTTATGTCTTACTTCCCCATAGCCTTAGCATGATTTCGAGGACGAAAACTTTTAATTTTTTTATAGGATTAATAATGTCCTGTTTCACGCTAGGCCCCTCGCACTCGTTCTGAGTCAACAGACTTGACTCAGGCTCGGGGTGAAATGACAAAAGGTGTCGAGTGTGTTGGATAAAGGGTTGGGTTGTGTGATACCCAACGGGTCAAAGTGGGATAGCCTAGGAGAAAATGACCAAGGGAAATTCGTCGGATATCGTCAGGGATATCATACATATTCATCGAATATCGTTGGAAGAAATTCCGAGTGAAATTATCTGGATATCGCCAATGATATCCGACGAATTCATCGAGTATGGCTGTTATTCTTCTAGTATCGCAGGCTGGTACACGACACATTCGACACCAGAAACCAGGAAAATTATCTAAGTGAAATTCATTGAATTTGGCGAGTATCTCTTAGTCGATTCGACAGGATTGATGGCGGATCCGTCGAGTATGCTTGACTATACTCAACAATCTGGCGAGTATTGCAGATTGATACTCGCCGAATTTTACTTGTGCGATTTTCGGTTCAGGCAGAATTTGCTGGCTTGATTAGGCAGGTTGAACCTGACTTCGAGATTTGTGCTGGGTGATTCCTTTAACCGGTCATTTCTTTAAGACTTAATAGTTGTGGTCCAATGACACGACGACACATGGCAAATGACTAAACCTAATACTTAATATAAAAAGGGATGAAATCCGAACCCTAGCCGCACTTACCCAAACCTTGCTGCGCGAAACCGTCGGGAACGAAAGAGAGAGGGACGTCGCGGGTCTCCTGAGTCGGATATTTCTAGGGGAAAGCTTCGTCGTTCCCATGGAAGAACATCGCCAATGAAAATGAAGGATGCCGCCAAGGAGGTTGACTAGATCCATGGCCATAAATCTCAGAACCGCTGGAAATTAATTGAGCTTCCTACCCTCTCCCTTGGCGCTAGAAATCTAGTTATTCCTAGGAGAGATATCGATTCAAAGGAGTCTTAATTTGTGAGGAGAAGTTTCATAGGAGGAGGTGTAACACCCCGAAACTCAAAAGCGGGACAGATAGCATTTAGAGCGAAGTTTGGTGCCTGGTACGGGTCACACGGCCTGGGACACGGGCGTGTCCAGGGCCCTGTCCTACTCAGGTTTGACGAACTTGCCGAGTGGTCGACGAAATGCACTCGACGAGGCGTCGAGACAGTGAACACGGCGTGAGACACGGGTGTGTCTAGGGCAGTGTCCTGCTCGCGTTATTAGCCGGGTTGTGTCGAGTGAGGAACACGGTTTGGATCAAGCCGTGTTCTGGTTGACACGGGTGTGTCAAAATTGACACGGGCGTATCAAGAACCTGTGTCCTCTTCGGGGTGGTTTGGCCCTGTGTCGATTGAGGAACACGCCCCGCAACACGGGGGTGTACTAGTCGACACGGGCATGTCAGATGGAACACGGGCGTGTCAAGGACCCATGTCCTCTGTGTGTTTGGCCGGCTGTGTCGGCTGGTGAGCACGGCCTGGAACACGACCATGTTCATGGTAGTGTTTTGCACATGGCACATGATACGGGCATGTGCAGTGACCGTGTCCTGTTCGGGATGCGACGGTTTCGGCGTCGATTGAGGCACACGGCCTTGGACATAGGCGTGTCACAAGATGTGTTCGGCCAAAAAATGTTATTTTAAGTGCAAATCGTGGCTGTCAGTTTCCTTGTTTTGGTATCCAAGGGACCAGGGCTGTCCTTGCTGAGTTAAAGCTGGGAATAGGGTTTGAAACCCTCATTCCACTTTGAACTTTCTCTTTATAAAGCTTTAGAGAGAGTGAAGAGCAAGGAAGAAGGAGGAGGAGAGATCTGGCCACCGGTGGAGCTTCAGATCCCCAAATTGCAAGCGGAGTCCATATCTACGGAGGCGAGGCCATTACGGCGCTTTTCATCGGTTTAGATCTTCATGGCGGCAAAGATAAACCCAAGGGTAACGATTCTCTTCTTGTACATGTGAAGTCCTCTTTCTTTCTGCACAGGAAACTCTCTCTCGTGAGTATGCGGTGAGTGTGAGGTGTTCCTTCGGGTGGACATGAATAGTCCCCGTTGTTTTGCATGTAGAGTCCGAAATCGAAGTAGGATATAGGCATGGTGTGGGTTGCCTACCCAAACAAGTTGGTCTTGATCGGTGATGTTCCATTGCATGAATGGTCGTAGAAGACTCCGTGCCGATGGTTGTTTTTTGTGTTTTCTATGCGGTAGATTGGAATAGGGAATCTTGGGGATTAGCTCCAATGTGCACCCAGAAAACTGGACAAAAGCGTGATTCTGCCATCTTGTGGGCCTGGGATGCAACTTGCACATAACTGGGTTATGTAAAATTTATGTGATAGATTTGGGACTCGGGGAAGCTTAACCTGTGCATATGGCTTAAATAGACATTGCGGTGTGAGCAACGGTTTAGGTGGAACCGTACCCATCTATGTCGTTCGGTTAAAGAGACCTAAGGTACGTGGTACTTGTCGTTGGCATAGATGGAGGGGCTTAGGTATAGGCCGATAAGACTATAATGCTCAAGAGGTTTGCCGTCCTGGAGGCGGTGGTGAGACCACGGATTTTGACCGGGTTCACCGAGAATGTGCCCTGAGAGTACGGTGTGTGTGCTCATGCGTGCCTACACCTTTGATGAAGTGTAATTTCACTACTGTTTGGCTATGCTAATAAAGTGCAGGGAAGGAGCATCGCCGCCCCGAGTTAAGGGGTAGGGTCGTTATAATTTGGTCAGCTTTAGCTGACCGTTGCTTTTGTTTGCCACGACTGCGGTGGATTGTTGCTTGCAGGTGTTGCGAAGCCTAGTGACAAATAGTGGGCTGAAGCCCTGATTGCTGAGCCGTCCATCGAAGGCTAATGCGAACGTTTACTTGTTATACTCATGTGTGATCGGCCTGCGTGCTGATGTTTGGAAGACACTGTTTATTTAAGAAAAATCTTGTAAGGCCAGAAGGCCAAGTACTTTTTGTATTTTGTACGCTCATTCCTAATTTGGGTATTTAGTGGACATTCATGCTATTGGCTTGGGTTCTTTTCTTTGCAACTCTTAAAATGCTTCCGCTAGAATGTACTCTGTGTAGGACGTGTGTTATTGGAAGGATGGTTTCATTTCGTAACCCTTCGGTCTGTCTGTGGTATATGGCGTCGGGCCCCGGCCGGACCAACTGTTATATGTTATGTGACGGATTGGGGTTTTATAATTTAATATCAGACTATCGGTTTCGATCATGCTTAAATGAATTCGTGGGCGAATTCTTTTAAGGGGTGGTGAGCACATGTGTGTGCGTCATCGTTATAACATAAAAAGAACACATAAATGTCCATTTAGGAATGAAAATACACATGTTTGAGCAACCTGCGTGTTCCTATAATTGCTTTTTGCAATATTGTTCGGTCACTTAATGGTATTTTGTACGACTATAGGTGACCAGGAGTGGTGTAAGGCCGTCAGAACGCTCGCTTTCTCAGCAATACAGTGCACCCAGCGACGTGCTATAGACCCCTCCTTCGTTTGAAACCATAAGAAGGGTAGTTGAAGCGATGTTCGCAGTGACTAATGCAAAAGATGGAAGGAATGTGTAACCCTTTTCACCTGATGTGGCTTCAACGCCTGGTGGCGTTATGGAGCAAATGACATTTAGTAGATCATTGGGTCAGTAGTTGAACACGTGTTCAGTGCAGGGAGCAATGGGTTAGGTGCGAGCAATGGGTTAGGTGGAACCGTACCCGCTCTATGTTGTTCGGTTACAGAAACCTAAGGTACATGGTACTTACCGTTGGCGTAGATGGATTGTCTTAGGCATAAGCCGATAAGACTATAATAGTGACGAGGTTTACCGTCCTGGAGTCGGTGGTGAGACCACGGATTTTGATCGGGTTCACCGAGAATGTGCCCTGAGAGCATGGGGTGTGTGGTCGTGCGTGCCTACGCCTGTGATGAAGTGTAATTTCAGTACTGTTTGTCTATGCTAATAAAGTGTACGGAAGGAGCATCGCCGCCCCGAGTTAAGGGGCGGGGTCATTATAATTTCATAGCTTTAGCTGACCGTTGCTTTTATTTTCCACCGCTGCGGTGGATTGTTGCTTGCAGGTGTTGCGGAGCCTAGTGACAAATAGCGGGCTGAAGCCCTGGTTGCTGAGCCGGCCCTCGAAGGATAATTCGAACATTTACTTGGTATACTCATGTGTGACCGGCCTGTGTGCCGATGTTTGGAAGACACTGTTTATTTAAGAAAACTCTTGTAAGGCCATAATGCCAAGTACTTTTTGTATTTTTTACGGTCATTTCTAATTTGGGTATTTAGTGGACAATCATGTTATCTGCTTGGGTTCTTTTCTTTGTAACTCTTAAAATGCTTCCACTAGAATGTACTCTGTGTAGGACATGTGTTATTGGAAGGATGGTTTCATTTCGTAACCCTTCGATCTGTCTGTGGTATATGGCATCGGGCCTCGGCCGGACCTACTGTTATATGCTATATGACGGATAGGGGTATTACAGGAGGCCATGCTAGGACTTGTGTCCTAGAGATATAATGTCTTCGACCACTCCTTCCTTTTATGTGAAGATATGGACTTGGTTTCGTGAAGAGAGTTTACCATTTGAGGGTGTTGGGTATTGCATCCACAATAACCCAAATTTGTATGAAGTCACCCTCGAACTAAGATGAATTAAGTTTGTATTTGATGCTCTTTTTAGTTAAGTGTTTGAAGGATACAATTGTTGAGTGTAGACCAATGTCTGTCTACAATGAGTCACCAAACACAAGACCATACAATGTAATCCCTCATTGTGTGATCCATGGTGTTGACTCATGTGTATCCTCTCTATTGGGACACACTTCATTTTCAAGCACTAAGGGCGTGGGAGAAAAGTTGGATGCTGATTATAAAGAAGAAATCATGTTTTCAGATTTTTCAGAAAAATTCTCTAAGTGCTTTTCTCGTGTACTATCTTTTGTAATCGAGATGAACAAAAGATTGTTCTCGAGTAAGACTTGTCTTGATTTCGAGTTGCAGAAGCAGTTCTCAACAAAGATTTATTCTGTTTTTGGGAAGGCCTTCTGTACTCGAGTACTTCATGACACTTCTTCTCGAATTACATATTTTCCTGACAGAATTTTTCTAAGTCTTTTTCTCGAGAAGTCTAAACTTATTCTCGAGAAGAATATGCTTAATTATCGAGATGCAGAAGACTTTTCTCGACACCTATACCATTTTTCTCGAGAGCCAGACATCTATTCTCAAGAACACTTATTTGTTCTCGAGTACCAGATTGTTCCTTCTCAAGAACTAAAGTTTTTTTTCTCAAGTACTTCCTTCATTCTCGAGAATACTATTTTCCACCTCGACATTTTTTTTCTAAGTTATTTTTCTCGAGATATTTATTATTGTTCTTGAGAACAGAATTTATTTTTCTCGAGTACAATCCTTTTTCTCGAGAACTACTGTACTGTTTCTAAACATTTTCTTAAGTCCCGTCTGACGGATTTTCAAATGTAATTAGCATGTGATTGGTCCACGTGGCAATAATTTATTATGATTATGACCGTTAGGCAAGTCCTATAAAAGGTCTTATCATAATCGACCAACCCTAAAAAAAGATGTAAGAAGAAATTCTAAGATTTTGAATCCGGAATTCACTTTCTAAATCGAGAGCCTCCACCTCTGTTCATCATAATTCTCGTCGATACGCTTTCGATCCAAAGATTCAGAGCATGAGATTCAAAGATCAAGCTATTCTACAATCAACTAATTCTCTCATTTATCTTACTGAGTCCTGAGTTTTCAGTTCCAGAGATCTAGCCGATTCTTCTTTAAAATAATTCTGACAGAGCTTTCAAATTCAAGGAAGAAAAAAGGCAGAAGTTTTCAGATCTGCGAAATTTACTATTTGTATTTCTTTAAATTTATTTTATTCTTGTTAGAGATTCTTCTCCGAGTGTAGGAGCTTTGTTCTCCGAGTTCCTTATAGGAAGTTTTCTTTCTGAGTGTAGATCCTGTTTTTGGGATGGAGTTGTAGGAACCTTTGTTCCGAGTTGTAGGATTGTTTTCAATCCGAGATTAGAGGAGTAGACAAGTCTAGTGCTTTGCTATATCGGTGAGGTGGAAAGTGAATGTACCAAAGGTTGGGGAACCACTATAACTCTTGGTGTCGTCTGTGAATGTTTGGTTATTTTTGTACTTCGCTTGCTAAATTTTTTATTCCGCAAAAAGATGCACAACTCACCAATTCACCCCCCTCTAGCTGATTTAAGTAGACAACTTAAAACATTTTTAGAGGGTTAATAAGGGAGGAGGAATTCTGGTTGTGATTTGGGAATTTCGGTTGGAGGAGGAAGACGAACCGGTGACCTTTGTTTCACTTTAAGATGCTCGCAGAAAGCTATTTTCTGCCCGCAGCGATCTTCAAGGTCGCTTTCAGACATGATGCGGTTAGATCTGGGTTTTTGGCTAAACACAAAAGTCGTAGCCCTTGGAAACAACTTTCTAACGAGTGGTTACACGTATTTTTGTGTGGTTTACAAGTCTGATCGAACTTGCTAGCTGACAAGTTGAACATGCAAAACCTGTTTCCTGAACGCAGCAGACTTCAAAGCCGATTTCAAAAGTGTTACGTTCTGATCTGGGTGATGGACTGAATACCAAAGATGAATTCCTTGGAAATACCTTCCGAACGGATAGTTACACATCTTCATATGAGTCCTGTAGACTCAAGAATGGACAATCGAAGTGGTTGTACAGTCAAGTCCTTTTACTTTATACTCCTTGGTTAGTGTGGTATTAGGCTTGGATTGAGTAAAGAAATGGTAAGATAATTGTTGGGGTTTTGAGTGAATTTGACCCTATGAGAATGTATTAAACAAATGGTTGTAAACACAATTAGGTATGTTTATAATTTATGTAATGGAACATGTTTAGAAGAAAGTGTGATGCTTGGTAATCAAACGAGTAAACCGTGTATCCATGTTAATAAAAAGGGGTGAACTATTTTAGGCTGATGAGATTACCATGATGGAAGCATTGTGGTAGATGGATGCTTGATCCTTAAATGAAATTGGAAAAGGTCGATGCATGGTCATGAGGCTTGTCAATAAGGAAAGGGTAAAGTGGTCCACTGCATATAGTTATGTCTCCCTATGGGTAGCTGTGTGGATTGTATGTCGTATGAGTTAGTTCGCCACCTGTGTTGTTGATGAACCCTTAAGTGCCTTAGAGAACGAGAATGTGAAATGGTGTAAGTGTGGGTGTTTGATCGCACTAGAGTTGGTAATGATGAAAAAAGACATAAGCCGGTTGGGCTTGGTTCTCGGTGATTACTTCCCGAGGGTCCTTCCATGCCATCTGGATGGTGGGGCTTGGTCTTTTGGTGATATGCTCTCACAGGCTCCTTCCGTGCCACGATGATGTGAAACTGCAAGTGCTATGAGTCAACATGCGGTGTCGTAATCCTAGGTTAAGGATAGTATGGCAGGTCTATGGGCTCTCCAGTCGTCACACCGACGGGAGTCGGTGGTTACTTCCCGAGGCACCCTCCATGCTTGTGGACGGTTGGCCTTGGTCTTATGGTGATATGTTCATAGAGGCACCTTCCGTGCCACGATGATAGGCCAATCTGGGCTGTGTTCTTGGTGCACATATACCCGAGACCCCTCTTAGCCGTAGTACGCATGTGAGCTCCGCTGTTATGTTCTTAGCGTTAAGGCGTACGGAATCCTAGGCTTGGTAGTGTGGATGCCCGCCTAGTACTGGAGAAGCATGCTTCACTATCATCTCCTGTCCATGACGGTTGACACCAGATATGTTAGCAACCTGCTCGAAAAGTTGGAACTACAAGTCTGTGTCGACATAGCAATTGCATTTACGTGATCATGGGTGCGTCATAACATTGCATTCATATCATTACATCACATTGCATATAAAAGATCCTCATCGTATAAGTTTGTATGAGCACTCTTATACGATGGGTTACTTTACTGTTGAGCCGATCCTTAACTTATATGCCTGTATGGGCATTCATATAAGTTAAGTTACTTTCTATCGTAGCTTCATATTACTTACTTATGTTGATGGTAGAACTGCTAGAGTAGATTGTTTACTCATTTGTCGTATTGACTCTGATATACATTGATATTGTTTACTCCTATACCACTTTCCTATACTACTAATTATATGTCAATATTGTACCCTTGTTTATTTCTTTGCCCGGTGCTGAGGAATCGTAGGTGATGCAGGCTCTCACGTCAACACCGTAAAATCTACGGACTAAACACGATTGTCTCTCAACAATCAAATTCTACACTCGCACAAAATCTCAACGCAACACACACGTTATGCAACTATATCTATTAGATGTTAACGTACGGGTAGCCAAACCATATATGATCGAATAAAGGCTATATGCCAATATTCTTTCCGGCAAAAAGGACCCACCCGGTCCAATCGAGCGAAGGTTGTACCAAAAGAGATCTACCAAAAATTACGATTTAGAAACGGTAGATCTCTCCCAACAAAAAGTAAAAGAGGTTCGTCAATCCTCTCGAAAATTAAATCGATCAAGATAGACACCAAATCGATCGAAGAAGACCATAATTATTTTAAGGCTATCAAGAATCAACGCAATAATTTACCACCACAAGAATAATCTAGGAAAAA
Organism: Platanthera guangdongensis; assembly: GCA_039583875.1. NCBI lineage: Eukaryota > Viridiplantae > Streptophyta > Magnoliopsida > Asparagales > Orchidaceae > Platanthera > Platanthera guangdongensis. Next base: position 120,361,931 of record CM077153.1, on the reverse strand, counting down.
CAAAAGCACACGAAGGTAGAAGTTCTCGTTAGAAATCAGAATGGATGATTCTGATTTCACTATCTTGGATTGGCTCTGCCGGAGAAATGCCGGATGGAGAGAAACTCGTCCGCCTCCGTCGCTTCACACCGGTGTTAGATTCTCAAGGATGAACCTCATTGCCTTGGCCGAATTTCACCAAAAGGGTATGGGGTGGTCAGGTTTAGAAGGAAGGATAGTGGTCGATTTTCCTGTGAGGGTGATGGTGGTCGGCTTTTGAGAGGGTGATGGTGGTTGGAGAATAGGGGTTGGCCAAACTTGATGATGCAAGGAGGGGGTCGGTTTTTCCTTGGAGATGAAAGAAGAGGGAGGAGGTGGTAGAGAGGAGGCCGAATTGAGGGAGGGGAAAGGGAGGTGGTTGGCGGCCAAAGATAGGGGAGAAGGAGGAGGGATGAATTTTGCCTAAGGGGGAAAAGAGAGGTAAGTGGGAAATTCAAATTTTGATTTCAAAGTTTCAATTTTTCATTCTCTAACAAAATCCTTCATAATATGGCTATATATAGCCTACACCACTCCATCTCCTCTAATTTAAAATTCAAAATAAAAATATGATGGTTATATGCACCCATCATGAAATAAAAACAGTACAAAATTTAAATCCATGAAATTAAAATACTCCTGAACTTTATTGATAGTACATTTTGCAGTCAAAAATATTATGATATTTTCAGGGTTTTAAAGCACAAATCATGTCTTGTAAGTGCTTATATTGATTTTCTTTTGTATATATACTTGTCGCTAATTCGTTTTCTGCTTTTTGCAGGTTTTTACGGCTTTCAGCCAATTTTTGTTATTACACGCCCCAAGGTCACGCCCTACCCGGGCGTGTACCTACGACGTGTAACCTAGAGGAATGAAGCTACCGGTCCTAAACTGCATTTCTTGGAACCTCAGTGTACACGCCCTCTATCACACCCGCGTCACAACTACACGGGCGTGTTTTAGAGGCGTGTCCCCAGGTTCCGAGGAATCTCCGCAGCACGCACTTTTTCCCGCTCCACCGTCGCACCAAAATGGCCATGCCCGCCGTACACGCCTAGGTCGGGCGTGACATATGGGCGTGTACTTCAAATACGATGCCCATCACCTCCAGCAGTAAATTTCAGCCAAAAAGTCGCACCGAATGTGTCACGCTCCAGGTACATGCCCGACCCATGCGTGTCTGGGGGGCGTGACCCAGCCCGAAAAAATTCTATAAATTGAGCCCATCTGCAAGGGTTCAGGGCCATCTTTGGATTGAGAGGGGAGGTTCTGCCCTTTAGTTTTCTTGTTGTTTCTTGTATTTTTCCATGCTTCTTCTCTCCCTCCTCATTTTAAGCTTTTTAATCTAGCTTAGTTTACTTTTTTTGTTAATTGTTGTAATTGCGTAGTAGCTAAATGTTAATGCTAGCATAGGTTTTCAATTCCATCACTTGTAATCTTCTATTTTCAAGTTGTAGCTCTCTTTCAGCGTTAATAAAAAGTGTGCTCTTTTCTTTGTTTTCTAAATGCTTTTCTACTCTTCTCTCTTCCTCCATTTCAACATGAGTAACTAATCATCCTTGTACTCGATCTTGATGATCCGAGGTTCGAGTTGATTAAGTTATGATGCTCTAGTTCGCCCTTTCTTTGTAAGGCTTATACTTTTGATTTACTCTTGGAAAAATTATGTTTGGAGTTATATCATTGATATATAATTTCCAAAGTTGTTTTCATTCTTAGCTAGCCGAAAGGCTCGTATTTTGAAGTGAACACTCAGGAGTAAAGAGAGTTGCACGCACCCCTCGAGAGAGGCAGACGTTAAATCTCTCGGATTGGAGTAAAATCCAATAGAGGGGTTCACAACATAAAGCGAGCTTTAGGTCTCCGATTTGGACGAGAGTTCGGTCGGACCTTCCTAAATGCAGGTAGGCACGACTATGAGAGAATTGTGTTCATGCTTATGGAACCTCCACGGTCAAGGTTTTTTACCTTATTATGTTATGGTTTATTATCACATTTTTTTAATCAACTTTAGCCGAGGTGATTCTCGATCGAGTGCTCTTCATTACCATCGTCTTAACCCCTCTATGTAATCACTTTAATAGCACATTATTTTACCGCAAGCATTTCTGTTTTTAGCGCAATACCTCTCTTCTTAATCATATTTTAGCATTCTCTTAAACCCTAAGGCAATTTTCGATAAGATAATAGTTTTCGTGTGAGTAAGATTACTCTACGGTTCCCGGATTTTAATACGACACTTGTGCCCCCTAGCTGCATTTCGATAGGTATACTTCCTTGTTGAATTGCTAGTTCGGTTTATTTTCTCTTTGCGAATAGTAGCACATCAAGTTTTTAGCGCCATTGCCAGGGAGGCAACTTTGGTTGATAATTCGAAAACTTATAAATGTATCCAGTCCTTGTGACCTTCCTGGAGAAAAAGTGCGATCTGGGCGGACAAAAAATTGTGTCGGCCACAACTTTTTGCTTTGAATTTTCCTTGGCATGTGAATCTGTGTTTGTATACACGTTGTTGTTTGGCTGTGCTTTTAATTTTTTGCGGACTGTGCGGATTGGAATTGCGAGCTCTGCGGCCTGGTCAAAAAGCTGTCAGACTCTTTAGCTATAAATAGGGTCTTCTGCTTTCTCTTATGCAGGAAACAGCTGAAGTAAAAGGAACACTGCGGCCTGCAAAATGGTGTCCGTGCGTACTGATGCTGCTGTCGCCTTCCATTCCGCTGATCACCGCAAATGCACATTGACAGAGGCCGACCTGGACTCCTTTGTCGAAAAGAAGATGACGAACTCGAATATCCTTGTCCGCCTTCCCGCCCATCAAGAAAGATTAAACTTCTCAACCGCAACCCAGATCGCCATCCCAGTAGACCATTTTGATAGCGGATTCAAGTTTCCGATCCTATGGGAACTCGCCGCCATCTTTGAGCACTATGGAATGGTGCCTGGCCAGCTTGCGCCGAATACACTCGCTGCGATCTGCAGCTTTGTTTCTTATTTGCGATCTGAAAAGATCGCCTTTTCAATGAATGTCTTTCGCAAAATATTCTGTCCACTCCATTACTGCTTCCGGAGGCCGCCCCTACAAGGGGGTGATATATTTCTACTATAGGGGGATGAAGGTTGTGGGCCTTCCCAACAAAATCCACAACTGGACCTCTAGGTTCCTGATTTTTGAGGGTGACCTAGGGTTCGCGCATACGTATCTGCAGGTGTGCGCGGACTCTGCCTTCAAAAGCGTGCAACTGGATGACTTAGAGTCCGCCATTATCGAGTTCTTGGCCAACGCCAGGCTTGACATCGAGCATTATATTCCGCTACTAGCGAGCTTAGCGAACGTCATGCCCGAAGAGAGTAAGTAGCTTCCGAACTCAGCTTTTGCATCCGCTGCGACCTTGGTGTTTAACCCATTTGTTTTTGCAGCGACCTTGGCGGTACCCGCTAACTTGCCGCAGACGCCCAGCGGCTTCGTTCCTACACAGAAAGAGAAGAAAGAAGCAGTCGCAAGAATGAGGAAGGAGGAAGGGGATCCTGCGGCGGATTACTCTTCCTCTGAAAGCTTCTCCATGAGCGGCTTCGGCATCAGCCAGAAGGATCTTAGGGGAAACCCTATGGTCCACTGGCACAGCAAGAACAAACTCGTCCGCTTATCCACCGCGCTTCCTTCGTGGAAAAGTCCGCGGATAACACGTCATGCCCACATTGCGATCTCCGCGCTTTACGGAAAGCGCAACTTGAGCGACCTTAAGAAGGTGCCCGCCGCCGACCTCCCTCTGCTAGCCTCTTAGGCCGCTGCGAACAGCGTGGTGACAAACCACTATGTTGCCACCCTGGCCAGAGACCTGTTGAGGCAGAACGAACAACTTCAAAAGGATAATAAAGCGCTAAAGGAAAGGAATGTGCGGTTGGGAAAAAGTGTTGCTCAGCAAAGAGAAGAGCTTGGGGTTAGTTGAATTCGCAGCGGCCTTAATTTGCTATCCGCCACGATCTGTCTGACGTTTGCTTTTGTTTTGCACAGGTTGCCTATGACTTAGAAAACAACAACTTCCAGGCCGCCATGCTCCCTTTTATGAAGGAGACCGTCGAGGTCGCCATTGAGCGACTTGTCCGCGACGGCTTCATAAAGGAGGGAGTGGATGGCGTCCCTTTTTTAGAGATCTTCCCTGAGCTGGCTCCTCAGGTCGCGGCGATGGAGAGGGCTAAAAAAGGCAAGAATATCATTGAGGAAGAAGGTAAACAAGAAGAAGATGGAGAAGAAGAATAAGTTGAAGAAGAAGACGGAGGGCAGGGCGAAGGGCAAAGTGCCAAGGAAACTGCGGACAATGCTGCCTCAAGCCAGCGAGTAGAGGGACTGTCCGCCGAGTCTGATACCTCTGCATCCTCCTCTACTACCGGGAGCTCGCATAGCGGGTCCGCCTCCAGTACAGGATCAGATAGCAGCGGGAGCGGCTCCGGGGGCTACTCTCTAGAAGTTGACATTGTTGGTGACATCCCTGCACCTCCAGAAAAGAAACAAAGGACTACAGATTGACCAATGTATTTTTTATCTTTTTTGGTTTTTGTAAAAGTGGCGGACGCAAGAATGCCGTCCGCCGAACATATAGAATGATGTAAACAGTTTTTGATGAAATAGAAAGGATATTTTTAGCATGTGTGCTTTCTACAATGTTCTTTGTCCACGCTCACCGCACCGACACTTAGCAGTCCGCACGTCACACTGATAAGTTTGAGCTTTTTATCTTGCTGATTAAAGAATATTATTGCCCGTCGTCGGAATAAGAAATTGTCAGGCAGACTCTGTTGAGTTTTAATTACAGTCCGCACGATACTAAGATCATTTATAACGAATCTTGCTGATTAGAGAATCCAACTCATCAATCCATTCAACATTCACAATGTCAGGTGGTACTTCATTGAGTTCTAGTAGAGTCCGCATTTCTCTTTATTAACTTATCAAATTATAACATATGAAAACCATTCTGCGGACTGAGCGGATACAGAAAACCAGTCCGCTAAAGATAGAATCTATAAAATCATCCCAAGGAAACTGGCGGACTGCGCGGATAGATAAGCCCAGTCCGCCAAAGATAGAAATGACCCATAGCGATAAAGAAAACCAATCCGCTCATAATACAAGAAATGATTTATAGCTTGCGACCAGGTGGGCAGGTGAGCCGGAGCGGCATACTTTCCTCACCGGGCTACAAGCTATAAAATCAACCCAAAGAAGCTGGCGGACTGAGCGGACACAGAAAACCAGTCCGCACATAATTCCCTGCGAAGAGCAAGATGCTCACTTGGAGGAACGGTTCCCAGCCCTCTTGCCTGGAGTACAGTCTAAGCTGTGGGTCTCCTGCATGCACTGCTCGAGGGTAGCATGAAGTGTTCGAGGGTTACAAGCTAAGATGACCCGCGGGCAGGTGAGCCGGAACTGCATACTTTCCTCACGCGATCATCGAAGTTGTAACGATATCCCTACTGCGGCATGGTAGAGCTTTACACCCACCCAGCTCTCCATAATGCAGAGGTGGGGTCAGGTACTTGCCGGGATCCGAAGTCCAGAATCCAACCGCGCTAGAGCCTGCAAGCTCACACTACACGGTGCGAAATCTCCTCGCAACACGTGGTCTTTGTGGTGTTACGCTAATGACAACAGCTCTAGGGGAGGTCTTGCTGAACTCGGCGATGTCTCCTGGTATCAGGGAATCGTTATAGGTCTTTGGGAGAGAGAGAAAACACTAGAAAAAGGTGTCAGTATGGATCCTTCGATTAATAAAATGTATTTGCAAAGCAAACATAAGAAAGAAAAAGAGAGTTGAGGCGCAGAACCGTTTTTGGAATCTTTCTTAGCGTTTCATCTGTTATGACTACATAGACAAAACACTTGAAGAGGCGTTAGCATGCAGTTTTTATTCATAATAACTCTTGAAGAGGATACACAAAGTAGAAAAAAGGAGGTTCAAGAATAGAACCGTTTGAGATCATCCCTGCTCTATGTGTGTGGTATATCCTATCCTTTGTATGTCTGCAAGCGGTAAGCGCCGCTCTTTAATAATTCTTGGATAACAAAAGGGCCGACCCAATTTGGATTAAGCTTCCCAATTGAACCAGCTCTTGCAGCAGCATCAATCTTCTTTAGAACGAGATCTCCCACTTGGAAGTGTTTGATCCTCACGTTCTGATCAAAGTAGCGGGCCATCCTTCTTTTGATCTCCTCCTGCCTTATGGCTGCTTGATCTCTGATGGCCTCGACGTGTTCCAAGTTGAACCTCATCTCTTCACTATTCAACTCAAGCCAGTCCTCAACGCCTTCTCTTGCAAGCAGAACTCTGGGTGACGGGACTTCAAACTCAACTGGTATAAGTGCCTCCGAGCCATGAGAGAGCTTGAATGGAGTCTCCCCAGTTGTGGATGATGGCGTTGTCCTAAGGGACCAGAGGACTGATGGAAGCTGATGTCACAACCCGCATTTTCACCGCAAATAAAGTTTATCAGAGTAAGGGAAAATGCGCGTCATGATGCCACGCCAGCAGGGGATAACTGCGGGCGCTCAGGCAGACACCAACTGACAATGAAGAAAGGTTCCTTTTTAAGTTGTTTTAAGGAAAAATCAGTCACGAGTAGAAGTTAGCTGTATCCCTCGGCTTAGTGGCTCATCTAGTCCACGAATCAAAGTATAAGATACGCTGCGGAAAAATACTTGATTAGATTAACTCAAACATCCTACATGAGAATAAACGTCCCCAAAGGACAACTCATGCCATGCAGAACTCTAAATTTATTATAGTAGGAAAGATAGCTTTTACGGTCGCTAAAAGTAACGGGTTAGAGTTTCAAATCATGTAATGTATGAAGTAATAGTAGTAGATTTTATAGTTGAAAATACCTAACATGCATTCTTAGCATAAATCCTCCCAGAGAGCAAGCAAAACACATCCACTTTTAAATAAATGAGCAGCTAGCAAGTATCAATAATTAACAAAAATCAGTGGGCGCCAATAATCTGACACGAACCCACGAACAAAAGTATGTCTGAACTAGTAAAACTAAAAAGCCAACAAACTACCTCGCTAAGACGAGGCAACAACCACGACCAACACTGCCGCTAGAAAACTCCAAAAAACCAGCACTGCTACCTGCTACAACTCTGAACCTGAGGCATTCCAAAGACAGAACACCTCAGCAAGAAGGTATAAGTAGTGGCAGGAAAAAAAGTAATAAGCAAAAATAAACAAAGGTCAACAGGGGTACCAACCCAAGACCAAAAGTACTGAAGCAAAGTACAAAAGAAACAGGGCATCAACAGGAAAAGAACTCTAACGTGACTTGTCACGTTCCACAAGGGTGCACCAGATGCACATGGCTATAAGGTGACTACAAAAATATCTCTTCAGAGAGAAAGTACAAAACCTTCATTAGGCACCTGTGGTTGACTCTACCCCAAAAACATGGCGAAGTGGTCACTCTTGGACACACCACCAAAAAACACAGGCGTAGTGGTCACTCTTGGACACACCACTCAAAACAACGGATATATTATCCATCTAACTGCGAGGGAGTCTCATGCTCTCCACCATACACCGCAGGCATCCAAAAACCAAGTAGACTTCCACAGGGCACTAATGAAGGTAATAAATACCGCGGAGGTGGAATCGTCCACTAACTCCCGCATTCAAGAAACCCAAAAAAACCATAACACAAATATCTCGGGATTTGGCTCGACAAACTCTACTTGACATTACTAGATTCCGGACATGGTTGATCAACCCTTAGGAACGATTTACAATCCTAATTAAACTCTAATACGTTGATAACGAGAGCTAATGCATTTAAGCCATCGGTAAGACACTTCAAGAACAATTAAACATAAATAGACAAGATCGAGTTAGCATGATAAAACATCATAACAACATGTGATCAACAAAGCAGTTAATCATAGCAATAATTTGGAAGAATAAGCGTAGAAAATTTTAGGGAACATGAAAACATAGCCATTACCATCGAATCAGACAAGGAGAAAAGAGGAGAAACCACCACTTGCCTTGGTTTTACCGGAAAAGTCCACCGAATCACTCCACGTCGTAGATCGGGGCAAAAGGATGCGGGAGAGGTTGAGATCTAGACAAAAATGGTGGAAAAGGGGTTCGGGCTGAAAAACCCTAACGAAAAAAACTCAAGGAATGGGGAAGAAATTACCACGATAGCGTAGCTCTCAGCGAGAGCTTTTCGGATCTAAGTTCGGTTGAAGATTTCGAGCACCGGAGAACCGTCGGCGGCCACCGGAAGATTCACGAAAAAGATACTCTCTCTCTCTCGCTCGCTGCTCTGGTTCGGGAGAAAAATAACGGAGAAGATGAATTTTGGTTCTAAAACCTAAGTCCAAAAATATATATATATATTTATAAAAAGTTTTGTCAAAAAAGGTTTATTTCGAGCAGTTTTTCAGGAACCCAAAATATAGGGATAGAATGACTTCAAATAAAAACGTTGTCACCATGGAGGTTGTAGATCTCGTCGAGACGAACAAATTTCATGTTGACCATTTTTTGATACGATGCAGTTTTGACCCTCAAAACGGCCTCTGAACTCAGACATAAACAGCCTACTCGAGTGGCAGCATACCTACTCGAGTAGCAGCATACGTACTCGAGTAACAGCATACCTACTCGAGTAGTAACATACCTACTCGAGTAATAACATACCTACTCGAGTAGTAATACAATATACTCGAGTAGGGGCTCATTACTCGTGTAAAAACATGACTTACTCGAGTAGAAGCAGCATATACTCGAGTAGCAGCCCACCACTCGAGGTATTGCAGAAAACATGGAATTAGGGGTTTAAAACGACCTCAAATCGAAACGTGGTCAACATGAAAGTTGTAGATATCGTCGAGACGAACAAAGTTCATGTTGACCATATTTTGATACAAGGCCGTTTTGACCTTCACAACGGCCTCTAAACGCAGAGAGAAAACAGCCTACTCGAATGACAGCATACCTACTCGAGTAGCAGCATACCTACTCGAGTAACAGCATATCTACTTGAGTAGTAACATACTTACTCGAGTAATAACATACCTACTCGAGTAGTAACACAATATACTCGAGTATGGGCTCATTACTCGTGTAAAAACATGACTTACTCGAGTAGAAGCAGCATATACTCGAGTAACAGCCCACCACTCGAGTTATTACAGAACAAACGGAATTAGGGGTTTAAAACGACCTCAAATCGAAAAGTGGTCAACATGAAAGTTGTAGATATCGTCGAGACGAACAAATTTCATGTTGACCATATTTTGATACAACTCTGTTTTGACCCCCAAAAAGTGCCCGAGTAAAAATCTAAAACGGGCTAATCGAGTAGAACCATAGCTTCTCGAGACGACTCAGCACGGAAGCCCGAGCGAGCGCCGAATTAAACGAAACTCACACCGTAGGCAAACACTGACACTACGAACTCAACGGCGAAGTCAAAACCAGAATCCGACGAGCCATTCCCGAGATATTAATCTTTGAAGTATACGACGAACATAAACAATCCAAAACTTCAATCGCGCGCCGAGACTCCAAAAATGCTCGGATTGCGATGAAACTTGACGAGCAAGTCCAAAACTACTTAACTTAAATTCAAAATGCAAAATCTTCCCATTACAACAATAATTCGGCCTAATCGACCGCACGGACGCGAAATTGCCTTAACGACATTGCGCCGTCAAATCGACGTTAAAAGTAACGCCACGACGTCATAAATCTGATGTTCCCAAACAAATAAAATCATCGAAAAACCGGGGGCGTTACAGTCACTCCCCCTAAAAATAAGTTTCGTCCCGAAACTTAACACAACTCCAAAACCAATCAAAACGATAAAATCAAACATAACTGAAAACATAACGACATACCTGAAACTAAGAGAAGAGGTGCGGGTGAGATCCCCTCATCACCGATTCCAATTCCCACGTCGCGCTCTCGACGTCTTGATTTCTCCAAAGAATATTGACCATAGGGATGGTCTTTCACCGCAACACCCGCTCTTGAAAATCCAGAACACGAACAGGTTCTTCCACATAAGTAAGGTTGGGCTGAATCTGGGGTATCGAGTCGAGGACTTGACGATCATTACGAACACATTTCCGCAACTGACTCACATGGAATTCATCATGGACACCAGGGAAGGTCGCAGGCAATTCCAACCTATAAGCCGACACTCCGATGAACTCAAGAATCTGGAAAGGTCCCACATAACGGGGGTCTAACTTGTGGTTCCTACCAAATCTTTTAACACCGGACATTGGAGAAACCTTCAGAAACACCAAGTCTCCAACCGCAAACTCCAGATCGACCCTTCGAAGATTAGCATATTTCTCATAGCGTTCTTGAGCCACACGAAGCTTTTCTCGAATATGAGTCACAGCACAATTCATCTCTTCAAGGGCTTCCGGACCTAACAACGGCCTCTCACCAACTTCAGCCCAAAATAGTGGGGTTCTACAACGCCTCCCATACAAGGCCTCAAACGGAGCCATCTGCAGACTCGCTTGATAACTGTTATTGTAAGCAAACTCCATGAGTCTGAGACGCTCATCCCAAGCACCACCATGATCCAAAATATAACACCTGATCCTATCTTCTACAATTTGATTTACTCTTTCCGTCTGACCATTAGTCTGAGGATGATAGGCGGTGGAATACCTTAAATCGGTACCCAACCCCTCCTGTAAGCTCTTCCAAAAGCGAGACGTAAATCTAGAGTCCCGATCTGATACGATGCTAACAGGCACACCATGTAACCTGATGACCTCCTCAAGATATAACTCAGCTATCTTCTTCGTTGAGTACCCAATCTTAAATGGAACAAAGTGAGCACACATTGTCAATCTGTCAACTATCACTCAAACGGAGTCATGCCCACGGGGAGACTTTGGCAGACCGGTGATAAAATCCATTGAAATTCTTTCCCACTTCCAACTTGGAATATCAAGCGGTGTCAACTTAAAACCAGGCCTTCTATGATCAGCCTTAACACGCTGACATGTAAAACATTCTGATACAAACTTTGCGATGTCGTTCTTCATCCCTGACCACCAAACAATTTGCTTCAGATCTTTATACATCTTTGTGGAGCCAGGGTGGTAGGCTACACTGGAACCATGAGCTTCAGCACAGATCTTAGCTCGAAAATCGTCAAAGGCGGGGACGCAAAATCTACCCCGATACTTCAGGGTGTCCAACTCGTCCACAGAGAAATCGGGTAGCTCTCCCTTCACCGTTCTATTCCGGAGATGTAACAAGTCCGGATCATCCTTCTTATGTGCTCGAGTAAGGGAAATCCAAGAGGGTTCTTCTGCTTCTAGACTAGCAGGCACAGTACTACTCCCAACCTCAATATCCATCAACAAAAATTCTTCTATCAAGGACTGCACCGACAGATTAAAAATCTTAGCGGTCTTTCTTCTCAAGGCATCGGCTACTACATTAGCCTTTCCTGGATGATAAAGAATTTCCACTTCATAATCTGCTATATATTCTAACCACCGACGCTGGCGCAGATTTAGCTCCTTCTGAGTGAAGGCGTACTTCAAACTCTTATGGTCAGTATAGATCTTGCACATCACGCCATATAATAAGTGTCTCCAAAGCTTCAATGCATAAATTACAGCAGCAAACACCAAATCGTGCGTCGGATAGTTTCTCTCGTGCATCTTTAGTTTTCTCGATCCATACGCAATCACCTTACCATCTTGCATTAAAACGCAACCAAGTCCGATATGTGACGCATCGACATACACAACATACTCAACTCCCTCAGTAGGTAAGGTTAAAATCGGAGCAGTACATAATCTCCTCTTCAGCTCTTGGAAAGCCTCTTCACATTTATCACTCCAAATGAAAGCAGTATTCTTCTGAGTAAGTCTAGTTAGAGGAGCAGACAACACCGAAAATCCTTCCACGAATCTTCTGTAATAGCCAGCTAGGCCTAAGAAACTCCTAATCTCCTTCGGCGTAGAAGGTCTCTCCCATTCCATTATCGCAGAAATCTTAGTCGGGTCCACAGAAATACCGTCCTTGCTTACCACATGACCCAGAAAGGACACCTGAGGTAACCAAAACTCACACTTGCTCAACTTCGCATATAACTTATGCTCCCTCAGGGTCGACAAAACCAAACGTAAATGCTGAGTATGCTCCTCAACATTGCGAGAGTGCACCAAGACATCACCTATGAACACAATAACAAATCGGTCCAAGAAATCCTTAAACACCCGATTCATCAAATCCATGAAGGCAGAAGGTGCATTGGTTAAACCAAAAGACATCACCAGAAACTCATAATGTCCATGTCGTGAACGAAAAGCGGTTCGAGGAATATCTGCCTCTCGAATCCTCAACTGGTGGTAGCCTGAGCGAAGATCGATCTTTGAAAATACCGAGCTACTACGCAATTGGTCAAACAAATCATCAATCCTTGGCAGGGGATATCTATTCTTAATTGTTACCTTGTTCAATTCCCTATAATCGATGCAAAGTCTCATCGATCCATCTTTCTTCTTGACGAACAAAACAAGAGCACCCCATGGAGAAGTACTTGGCCTAATAAAACCACACCCCAGCAACTCATCGAGCTGAGTACGCAACTCGTCCAACTCACGCGGAGCCATACGGTACGGTGTTTTAGCAATGGGACGAGTGCCCGGTTCGAGGTCTATCACAAACTCTATCTCCCTTTCAGGAGGAAGTCCTGGAAGACTATCAGGAAAGACATCTGGAAACTCTCGCACCACCGAGACATCCTCAAGACGTGGCGTAACAAAAGCTGTTTCCAGAGCAGAAATAGAAACCAAAAATGCCTCGCAACCAGACCCTATAGCACGATAAGCACGTACCGCAGAAATGACAGGAGAAACTCTGTCCTGAAATCCATAGACGCTCATAGGTTGTCCGCCGTCCATTCTGAAATCCAATCGCTTAGCCTTGCACTGGATGACCGCATCATACTTGGACAGCCAGTCCATGCCCAGAATTACGTCAAAATCAGACAGATCCAAAACCATCAGATCCGCATAAGCCAGAAAATTGCCAAGACAGATAGGGCATCTCAGAACTCCTTGGTTAGATATCACCGAATCACCGGAAGGGAGCTTGACATTGAAGGAGCCTCCTAATTGGTCCACACTCAGATGGTGCTTATCGACAAATCTCCGGGCCACAAAGGAATGGGTGGCACCCGAGTCGAAAAGGACGCGAGCCCACCTATTCCACACCTTAAACTCCCCTAAAACCGTAACATACGTAACTAAACGAACAATAACTAGGGCAACAAGGATAATTAATAAGGATAGATTAAACTGAGGCTAACCTGATATCACTTGCGTAGAGGTTTGGGCTTCCTCACTGGTCATCACGTTCAGCTTTCCCTTTCCTTTATCCAGGCTTGGCGGCGGCGGCACAGCTCGAAGTGGGGTAGGCTGCAGTGGGGGCTGAGACTGGGGGCACGAAGACTTCTGGTGTCCCTTCTGCCCACACTGGAAGCAAACCCTTTCTTTCATCCAGCAACGAGTCACATCATGACCCTTCCTTGCACAGAACGAGCACACAAGCTCTCCCTTGGGTGCACCTTGGATGGCATGCACCTGCTGCTTCAGGGTTGCAGTCCTCTTGAAGCACCTTTCGTAGGGGTGGCCAGGTCGACCACAGAAGCTACACACATCCTTACTTTTCTTCTTCGAAGAAGGGCCAAATGCCCTGGAGCTACCATCCTCAACACCTTTTCTTTTCTCCTTCCTTTCCGCAGTACCGCGATTCTTGGCGTTTTCAATCGCCTCCACTTTTAAAGCGGCTTCCACTGCTTCAGCATAACTTTCAGCTTGGTAAGCGCATGCCAACTGCTGGACATCGCTTCGTAGTCCTCCCAAGAAACGTTTCACTATACCCTCTTCAAAAACTACCAAATCCGGAGCAAACCTGCTCAGTTTGCTAAACTCAATCTCGTACTCGCTCACGCTGAGATGTCTCTGCTTTAGATGCAGGAAGTTATTCATCAGGCGGTCTTGCTCGACCGAGGGTAGAAACTTTTTCAGCAACATCTTCTTAAAAGATTCCCAAGTACAGCCTTCCTTCAGGCTCTCTCTTTCCCGAATCCACCAACTCTTCGCCAGACCTTTTAACTGATAGGCTGCAATCATCACTCGCTGGGCTTCTAGAATTCCGGAATATGAAAACATCTCCTCGATGGAGATGATCCAATCATCTAAAATCATAAAGTCAGCACTCCTGTCGTAGGTGGGAGGTCCCAATCGCTGGAAGTGCGATATGAAATTCATTTCTGGGGGTATCACCATCGGGGCCACCAGAGGAGTAGGGGAATCGGGCACAGCTTGGCCCAAGGCAGGCTCTTGCACTAAGGGTTGCTGCGCGGGAGTGGCAGACAACAAGGACTCAATTTGCGATTGCATCGCAACTACTTGCCTTGACAGTGCCTCATTGCTCTGACGCAGACTCTCGATAAGCGCATCTCTTTGCGCACCTGATGACTCACCCTCCGACTGGGGAGTCGACCTCGTCGCAGGACGCTTTGGCAGCATTTCTAAAAACATCAAACGAACACCTCATCAAAATCCTAGCTTACAACAAAGCCACGCAACTAGTTCAGACCATACTTAAAAGACACTTCCTTACGCTGCAACTTGCTCTGGGATTTTATAATGATGCTATGTCCTACTTAGGATGATATCCTCTCATCCTATTGACTCTTGTGCCTATGACATGAATGCATGTATTCATATTCATTTTTTGATTTAAAACCATGTGTGTACATATGTCATCCCGCAAATCTTTAGCTTGACACGTTGTGCTTATGCAATGTTATGCTATGCATGATGGTGCTATGCATTCTAAAAAGGCCCTAATGCATGTTATGAGCGGCGTACGCATGAAAATATTATGCATCCCATACTACATGACATTCTCATGCAACGAAAAAGAAACGTGCTAGTCGCATTCATGTGGTGAGGTTATACATCCCATACTACATAACCCTCACATGTTGCCCCTATGGTGGATCCATATACAAACACATATTATGCATCCCATACTACATAATATGCCTCATATACTTCATGTTATGTTATGTGTGTAGTGTTCGTGCTTCGGCCAAGACGTGCTGATGACATATCAGTGTGTGTATGATATGATGTTAAACACCTATTACCAACAAGGAAAGGTTGCCCGACAAATTGTCAAGCAACCTCCCTCTGATACCAACTGTCACAACCCGCATTTTCACCGCAAATAAAGTTTATCAGAGTAAGGGAAAATGCGCGTCATGATGCCACGCCAGCAGGGGATAACTGCGGGCGCTCAGGCAGACACCAACTGACAATGAAGAAAGGTTCCTTTTTAAGTTGTTTTAACGAAAAATTAGTCACGAGTAGAAGTTAGCCGTATCCCTCGGCTTAGTGGCTCATCTAGTCCACGAATCAAAGTATAAGATACGCTGCGGAAAAATACTTAATTAGATTAACTCAAACATCCTACATGAGAATAAATGTCCCCAAAGGACAACTCAGCCATGCAGAACTCTAAATTTATTATAGTAGGAAAGATAGCTTTTACGGTCGCTAAAAGTAACGGGTTAGAGTTTCAAATCATGTAATGTATGAAGTAATAGTAGTAGATTTTATAGTTGAAAATACCTAACATGCATTCCTAGCATAAATCCTCCCAGAGAGCAAGCAAAACACATCCACTTTTAAATAAATGAGCAGCTAGCAAGTATCAACAATTAACAAAATTCAGTGGGCGCCAACAATCTGACACGAACCCACGAACGAAAGTATGTCTGAACTAGTAAAACTAAAAAGCCAACAAACTACCTCGCTAAGACGAGGCAACAACCACGACCAACACTGCCGCCAGAAAACTCCAAAAAACCAGCACTACTACCTGCTACAACTCTGAACCTGAGGCATTCCAAAGACAGAACACCTCAGCAAGAAGGTACAAGTAGTGGCAGGAAAAAAAAGTAATAAGCCAAAATAAACAAAGGTCAACAGGGGTACCAACCCAAGACCAAAAGTACTGAAGCAAAGTACAAAAGAAACAGGGCATCAACAGGAAATGAACTCTAACGTGACTTGTCACGTTCCACAAGGGTGCACGAGATGCACATGGCTATAAGGTGACTACAAAAATATCTCTTTAGAGAGAAAGTACAAAAACTTCATTAGGCACCTGTGGTTGACTCTACTCCAAAAACACGGCGAAGTGATCACTCTTGGACACACCATCGAAAAACACAGGCGTAGTGGTCACTCTTGGACACACCACTCAAAACAACGGATATATTATCCATCTAACTGCGAGGGACTCTCATGCTCTCCACCATACACCGCAGGCATCCAAAAACCAGGTAGACTTCCACAGGGCACTAATGAAGGTAATAAATACCGCGGATGTGGAATCGTCCACTAACTCCCGCATTCAAGAAACCCAAAAAAAAAACAATAACACAAATATATCGGGATTTGGCTCGACAAACTCTACTTGACATTACTAGATTCCGGACATGGTTGATCAACCCTTAGGAACGATTTACAATCCTAATTAAACTCTAATACGTTGATAACGAGAGCTAATGCATTTAAGCCATCGGTAAGACACTTCAAGAACGATTAAACATAAATAGACAAGATCGAGTTAACATGACAAAACATCATAACAACATGTGATCAACAAAGCAGTTAATCATAGCAATAATTTGGAAGAATAAGCGTAGAAAATTTTAGGGAACATGAAAACATAGCCGTTACCATTGAATCAGACAAGGAGAAAAGAGGAGAAACCACCACTTGCCTTGGTTTTACCGGAAAAGTCCACTGAATTACTCCACGTCGTAGATCGGGGCAAAAAGATGCGGGAGAGGTTGAGATCTAGACAAAAATGGTGGAAAAGGGGTTAGGGCTGAAAAACCCTAACGAAAAAAACTCAAGGAATGGGGAAGAAATTACCACGATAGCGTAGCTCTCGGCGAGAGCTTTCCGGATCTAAGTTCGGTTGAGGATTTCGAGCACCGGAGAACCGTCGGCGACCACCGGAAGATTCACGAAAAAGAAACTCTCTCTCTCGCTCGCTGCTCTGGTTCGGGAGAAAAATAACGGAGAAGATGAATTTTGGTTCTAAAACCTAAGTCCAAATATATATATATATATATATATATATATATATATATATATATATATATATATATATAATGTTTTGTCAAAAATGGTTTATTTCGAGCAGTTTTACGGGAAACTAAAATAGAGGTCTAGGATGACTTCAAATCAAAACGTTGTCAACATGAAAGTTGTAGATCTCGTCGAGACGAACAAATGTTATGTTGACCATTATTTGATATGATGCAGTTTTGACCCTCAAAACGGCCTCTGAACTCAGACAGAAACAGCCTACTCGAGTGGCAGCATACCTACTCGAGTAGCAGCATACCTACTCGAGTAACAACATACCTACTCGAGTAGTAACATACCTACTCGAGTAATAACATACCTACTCGAGTAGTAATACAATATACTCGAGTAGGGGCTCATTACTCGTGTAAAAATATGACTTACTCGAGTAGAAGCAGCATATACTCGAGTAGCAGCCCACCACTCGAGTTATTGTAGAAACAACGGAATAAGGGGCTTAAAACGACCTCAAATCGAACAGTGGTCAACATGAAAGTTGTAGATATCGGCGATAAGAACAAATTTCATGTTGACCATATGTTGATACAAGGCCGTTTTGACCCTCAAAACGGCCTCTAAACACAGATAGAAAACAGCCTACTCGAGTGGCAGCATACCTACTCGAGTAGCAGCATACCTACTCGAGTAACAGCATACCTACTCGAGTAGTAACATACCTACTCGAGTAATAACATACATACTCGATTAGTAACACAATATACTCGAGTAGGGGCTCATTACTCGTGTAAAAACATGACTTACTCGAGTAGAAGCAGCATATACTCGAGTAGCAGCCCACCACTCGAGTTATTACAGAACAAACGGAATTAGGGGTTTAAAACGACCTCAAATCGAAACGTTGTCATCATGAAAGTTGTAGATATCGTCGAGACGAAGAAATTTCATGTTGACCATATTTTGATACAACTCCGTTTTGATCCCCAAAAAGGCGCCCGAGTAAAAATCTAAAACGGGCTAATCGAGTAGAACCATAGCTTCTCGAGACGACTCTGCACGGAAGCCCGAACGAGCGCCGAATTAAACGAAACTCACACCGTAGACAAACACTGACGCTACGAACTCAACGGCGAAGTCAAAACCAGAATCCAACGAGCCATTCCCGAGATATTAATCTTCGAAGTATACGACGAACATATACAATCCAAAACTTCAATCGCGCGCCGAGACTCCAAAAATGCTCGGATTGCGATGAAACTTGACGAGCAAGTCCAAAATTACTTAACTTAAATTCAAAATGCAAAATCTTCCCATTACAACAATAATTCGGCCTACTCGACTGCACGGACGTGAAATTGCCTTAACGACATTGCGCCGTCAAATCGACATTAAAAGTAACGCCACGACGTCATAAATCTGACGTTCCCAAACAAATAAAATCATCGAAAAACCGGGGGCATTACAGCCGATCAGCCCAGCTGCCCTTAAGATTCTGCACTTTCTTTTTGAGCAAATTGAGGATCTGCTTGTTGCCTGCTTCTACTTGGCCATTGCTTCTGGGATGATGAACTGATGCAAATCGCAGCTCTATTCCGATCTGCCTGCAAAAGTCTATCATCTCCGAGTTGTTGAATTGTGGCCCATTATCAGTGATTATAGCCATTAGAATTCCATTCTGACAGACAATCTCTCCCCAAATGAAGCTTTTGACAACCTGAGTAGTTGTCTTAGCCAATGCCTTGGCTTCGATCCACTTGCTGAAGTAGTCAATCATTACGATGATGAAACGCCGCTGACTGCTTGCCATGGGAAAAGGACCGAGGAGGTCCATTCCCCAAACTGCGAAGGGCCACGGAGTTGCAATCGATCTGAGGGACTGAGCTGCTTGGTGCTGAAGTGGAGCAAACTTTTGGCACTGAACACACTTTCTGGCATCGATCTCAAAGTCTCTCTTCATAGTGGGCCAGAAATATCCTTGTCGCAGGATTCGTTTTTCAAGAGTTCTTGCTCCCGAGTGGCTTCCACACTCTCCTGAATGAACCTCTTGCAAAATAGTGAAAGCTTCTTCTTCTGAAACACACCGGGCCATGGTAGAGAGGAAAGTTTTTCTGTAAAGGACTCCCGCCACTAGGAAATAGTGAGCTACTTTTATTCTGAACTTTTTCTTATCTCTGACTGTATGATGAAAATCTCTCGTTGATAGATAGAGGATGAATGGGTCCATCCAAGAGGTACGTTGGTCTACTTGCATCAAATCTCCTTCCAACACTGCCGGGCGGAAGAGCTCGGAAGTTGTCCCTCCTGAAAGCATCTCATGCTTGGAAAGAAAATCTGCCTCCTCATTTTCTGTTCTGGGGATGTGCTAGATGGTAAAGCTCTTGAACCTGCCGACTTCTGTCTTCACAAGAGCTAGGTATTTCTTCAAGATCGGCTCTCTTGTTTCGAAGTTACTGAGGACTTGTGACGCCATCACCAGAGAATCAGTTTTGATGTGAACATGATCGATTCCTAGTTCCCTTGCGAGCCTCAAGCCTGCTAGCAAAGATTCATACTCTGCCTGATTATTGGTTACTGGAAAGTAAAATTTGATGGCCTGCTCCAATTTGACTCCGTTTGGATTGATGAGAACCACCCCTGCTCCGGAAGAACTTCTGCCTGAGGCACCATCAACATAGATGGTCCAAGCCAAAGGTGACCTTTCTGCTCGATCAGGACTGGACTCTGGCATATCGATTAGAAAATCTGCTAGGACCTGAGTTTTAATGGCTGTCTTGGGCACATAAGAGATTTCAAATTCACTCAACTCTATTGCCCACTTAGCTAGTCTGCCGGAATGTTCTGGTTTTTCCAACACACCCTTCAAAGGTTGATCGGTGATGACTTGAATTGAATGTGCTTGGAAGTACGGACGAAGCCTGCGAGCTGACATGACTAGCGCCAAGGCTAACTTCTCCAAAATTGGATACCGTGTCTCAGCACTCTTTAGGATATGGCTAACATAGTAAATTGGGAATTGCTTTCTGCTCTCTTCCTAGAGAAGAACGGAGCTGACGGCCTCAGGGCCAACCCCTAGGCACAAGAAAAGAATCTCTCCTGGACGAGGACTCTGAAGCAGGGGTGCTGAGGTCAGTTGCATCTTCAACTGCTCAAAAGCATGGGAGCACTCTTCCGTCCACTCAAACTTGGATGCCCCTCGGAGAGTTTTGAAGAACGGAGCACTCCTATCTCCAACTCGAGAGAGAAATCTCGCAAGGCCTGCCAGCCTCCCCCTTAACTGCTGAACTTCTTTTGGCGAACGAGGGGCAGGCATATCAAGGATGGCTTTCACTTTATCAGGATTGGGGGCAAGTCCTTCCGGAGTAAGGAGATGACCAAGAAACTTCCCCTTACTCGCCCCAAACGTACATTTCAAAGGGTTGAGCTTCATTTTGTACCTACACAGAGTAACGAACGTCTCTGCTAGGTCTCGCAAGTGCAGCGAAAACGACTTACTCTTAATCAAGAGATCATCTACATACACTTCTAGGTTCCTCCCTTTCTGATGGTTAAACACACGGTCCATCATCCGTTGGTAGGTAGCACCGGCATTCTTAAGCCCAAAGGGCATCACAAGGTAGCAATAACAACCATCATTAGTAATGAATGACGTGTGAGGAACGTCAGGCTTATGCATTCTTATCTGGTGATAACCAGAAAATGAATCTAAAAAACTCATATAAGAGTACCCTACCGCGGAATCAACTAAAGAATCTATCTGAGGCAAGGGGTAGCAATCTTTAGGGCACGCTTTATTAAGTTTGGTAAAATCTACACACATTCGTCATTTTCCTCCTGGTTTCTTAACCATTACAATATTAGAAATCCAAGTAGGATATTGAATTTCTTTGATAAAATTTGCTTTGAGGAGCTTTGCGACCTCCTCCCTTATCGGCTCAGCAAGCTTTGTGGCTATGTCCCTCTTCTTTTGTTGTATAGGCTTGTAGCCGGGATCAACATTAAAGTGGTGGCATGCAACATCAGGATCCACTCCTGGCATGTCTTCTGCTGACCAGGCGAAGACATCCAGATTATTCAGCAAGCAGGAAATCAACTCAGCCTTTTGATCTTCAGGTAGCTACGAGTTGATGGAGAGCTTCCTCTCCTCCCCCTCAGCAATGGGGACTCCTTGCGTCACCTGGGCAGGTTCCAGGTGAGCACCCTTATCAGCAGCAGCTTCTGAACTGGGGGAGGCTTATGCAGCTTCCGTTGGAGCAAGGGAAGGGCTGGCTTCAACCATGTTGATAGTGCGGATGTAGCACTCCCTTGCTCTTCTTGGGTCACTCCTGACCCGGCACATCCTTCCATCGGCAAAGAACTTGATGGCAAGGTGGTAAGTGGAAACCACCACTTGATACTTGTTTAACAGGGGCGTGCTGAAGATGGCGTGGTAGCTGCTGGGGGTGTCAACCACGATGAATTGTATTTGCTTAGTCGCCCCTCCAAGCTTCACGGGCAGGATGACGCTGCCCTCCACTTCTTTTCTCTCTCCCGAGAAACCATAGAGTGGCCCCTCAGTGGAAAGCAGAGGCTTTCCGGTCCTCAGGGCCTCAAAGGTAGACTTGAATAGGAGGTTGACCGAGCTGCCTGTGTCAACAAGAATTCTATCAACTATAAAGTCCCCCACTACGGCCTTGATTACTACAGCATCATCAAATGGGTTGGATGTTTGAGATAGATCTTCTGGACCAAAGGTGACAACCTCACTTGTAGGAGCCACGGCAGAAGAGTCCACCTCTGCCTGGGTGACCCTTGAAATTGACGATTTCCGAGTGGACTCGGTCCCTGCTCCACCATGGATGAAGAAGAGGCGTCCTAGGACCCCTTCATCATTTGCATCGAAGAACTCCACCGGGACGTTGATCGGCCCCAGACGGCCCTTGTCCTCTACATCCACACATTCCTGGTATGCCACAGCTACTTCTTTGCCCTTCGAGGTGGATGGCTTCGAAGAAGAAGGAGAATCCTTCTTGGCCAAGTCGATCTTGCTCTCGGCAAGCAACTTCTCTATCAGCGCGCGAATGGCCTTGCAGTCCTCAGTCAAGTGGCCCTTTTCTTTGTGGAATTGGCAATATTGTGCATTATTCCTTGGCTTCCACATTTTCTGAGGCTCTTACCTCTTTTCTTCTGACCTCCTTTGCAAGATCTGGATGACTTCGTCAAGGTCCAGATCTACAGCGTCCTCCATGGGGCTTTCATCAAATTGGATCGGAGCAGGCAAGGCTGCTTGTTGGAGGATGGGAAGAGCTTGCAATGGAACGGCGGGAGTGGCGGCCAACGGCAGTCTCTGCTCATGAAACTGTTGATGGCCTTGGAATGGTTTCTTGTTGCGGAAATTCCTGCCTCTTTGAGACGGAGGCTGGAAGTCTGGGCGAGGGGGCTTGCCACGAGAGGAAGAAACGGAGGCATCCCTTCCTTCAGCCTTAGCTGTCAGGGATGAGACATAAGTTGGATTGGCATTTTCTCCTTCAATGAAACGGTTGACCATGGCGATCAACTCTTGATAAGTCTCAGGTGCCTTGGTTGTTGCTTGAAACTTCAGATGGCCTTCCCGGAGGCCATGGATCAAGGCGACCTTATAATAATCGGGGTTTACATTCCTGACCCCTTGGATCTCTCTCTGAAAGCAATCAACGAATCGCGCCACCGATTCCTTATCCCTTTGCTTGATTTCAAATAGGGCAGCTGGCCCATTCTTCGTCTTCCTTGAGGTAGCAAACCTCAGCAACAACTGGCTACGAAGCTCTGCGAAAGAAGAGATTGTGCCCGAAGGCAGCTCGTGGAACCACTCTCTCGCTTGTCCTTCGAGAGTGGTAACCAGTAGTTTACACTTGATAGCATCTGAGAGGAATCTCAAAGCAACTTCCCCCTCAAATGCTTGGAGGTGAGAGACTGGATCCGTCCCTCCTGAATAGAATGGGATGCGAGGCTCCCTGAAGTTGCTCGGAGACAATTCCCATCGGATTCGGTCAACAAAGGGAGACGTGGTCTCGAACTCTGCGGGGTAGGATGGGCGGACTGGAGCCGGGGAGTCCACGGGCTCGACAGACTGGCGGTCAGCAAAATGAAGCTGGCGGACAGGAGTGCCCCTGGCAGCTTCTCTGAAGAAATTTCTGAAAGCAAACTGCTCCTCCTGAGGGCGCAGAGGGGCAGCGGACTGAGCAGGGTTCCGAGGAGTTGCTGGCGACTGCCGAAGCAGAGTTCGGCGAGCTGGGGTCTGGCGGACTGACGAGTCCGCTGGGTCCGCTGCGGCCTGAGGAGCAAGCCGCTGGGCCAGCGCGAGCAGAGCTTGGCTGATTGCGTCGAGACGCTGGTCAGTCTGCTGGCGGGACTGCTCGGCCTCAAGGCGAGCTTGCTCAATTGCGTCCCAAAGAGAGTCCTCTGAAGAGCTGTAGCGGTCTGAGGAGCGGGCTCTGTGGTCTGACATCTCCGTCCGCTGATTTCAAAACACTACGCGGATCTGAAGGCCGCGTGTTAACTGTTGATGCACGAAAACACAAGGGGGGGGGGAAGAGCACCACCAGCTAACGGTTCGAACACCGGGGAATAGGGAGACTGCGAGTAGTGATCTACTAAGCGGATGAGGGCAGGAAGAAGAGCAGGGCCATGAACCACGGCAACAACAGACTTCGCCCGTCGCAGCCTGAATGCCTCTCTTGCAACGGGCTTTCCCTTGATTGAAGAAGGATTGGGTTACAAGTGAAAGGAAAAGGTTGACAAGAGCAGAGCGAGGGGGAGTCCGCAAGGCACAGGATTCGAGTCCGCAGCCTGTAACAAGTAGGCTCCTGGGTCCGAGTCAGCGTGCCTTAGGTGCACCACCTCCCTCCTATTTATAGGATAGGGGGCCTGCCCAAACGGGCAGGGCTAAAATAACCGGCTGCCGGGGTACAGGAGAACCGGGCAGCGGTGACGGGAAGCAAAAAGAAAGAACACGCCAGTCCGCACAGAAGGGGCAGACTGGGCTCGCGGACTAGAGCTTCCACTGCTGCTGGGCGCGATCCTGCTGGAGGGCGGCGGCCTGGGCGGACGAGACACTGCGTCCGCCGCTGTAGAGAATCCAATACCCCAAGTCCTAGTGGACGGAGCGGACAGGGTCTTGCGTCCGCTGCTGGGGTACCACCCTTGGTGTCCGATTGGTGATCTTGCCGGACTGGGCGGACTGACAAATCGTGTCCGCGCTTGTTGAAAGGGGGGCTTTGGAATCTTGTAGGGTGTTGCGGACTGAGGGGTTAACAAGGTCAATGTTAAGGTGTAAGCTTTCCTCCTCACGTGGTATTTCCGGCTTCCGGAATGTGAAGAGGGCAATCAGCTTGAAGGGGATGAGTTCTCCAAGGCTCTGTTATTTTTTGATCTGCCCAAAGGAACTAAAATAATTAAGAGGAAAGGAATGAACGAGGAAGGAAAAATTCTATCAGACATAATCAAAAAAGTTCTATTTTGCAAGACTGGATCCCATGAATACTTGTCCTCAAACATGTTCAAAATTCTAGTAGACATCATATGCTAGAAGAAAATTGACTGCGGAGCAGTGCTGTTTTCCAGGATAAAGGACAGTCTCTACACACCAAAACATTGGTACAATACTTAGTTTATATTTAAATCAGCTGGACCGCGACACTTTTGACTTGACCAAAGGTGTACCCATCCATCACTTGAAGAAAATCGACTCGTCAATCTTCTCCAGTGCAATAGGAGAATCCAAAGACTAGGTGGAGTCACTACGCTACTTGATGTTGAGGAGGGGGAGGGTGTTCCTGAGGATAGGATTCCTTCTCCTATCCCCCGTTAAATTCCTGAAAGCTCGTGTGCAGGAATTGAGGAGGTGCCAGCTGAAACCTAAGTTGTTACTGATGCACAAGTGCCCTTGGTTATTCCTTCTTCTATAGTGACAGATGTCCCAAAACCAGTGACACAAGATACAGTTGTAGAGACAGATCATCTTCATACAGTGATTGCTGAAATTGGTAGGGCTGCTGGTGCTGAGGTTGGATCTATTTGAGGTTGTGGATGAGAGACATGCTGCTGTTGATTTGGATACTGATATTCATGATGATGTTGTTGATGAGGATGAGCTACCTGCTGATAATATAAATGATGTAGAACAAACTACTACTGCTGATAATGTAAATGGTTCTTCTATGCTCGCAACTATAGTAAATATGATTGTAAGTCTCGTAGAAATTCTACTAGTAAGGATTGAGGGGGAGCAGATTCATCCCTAAATTTTGAGTCAAACAGAGTTGGCCAGGTTCGTGCATAATCATTAAAGAATAATGATAATGATTCCTGGTGGACCTCCGGTGGAGGAAGCAGAGAATGTTGATATTTCTGATGAGGAAGGTGATGTAGAGGTGCATCATCCTGTCGTTGAGGCTCCAGATATAGGACTATTATCAAAAGCTCACATTTACCCAGTGGCAAAGTCATCTAGTGACTCTGAGGCCATAACATACATTCCATATCCTCCCGATGTTCCTGATGCAGATCTTCCATGTACAAGTTTAGATAGTTCCATTCTGATGTCTAGAGTTGCCCTGATGGCAAATCAACAAGCTCATTTTGATAGATCTCTAAAGAAAGTTCAGAATATAGTTTTGAAGAGAATAAAAGAGATAGAAAAATATACGAACAACGACCTTGCTGAAGTCAAGGTGCGTTTTGATATGATGGAATCATACTTGGACAGCTGGTTTGTTAAAGGTGGACAAGAAATAAATCTAATAATGGCTGGTCTGAAAACGAACTTGGACGTTCTGAAGAATGTTGATGAGAATAGAAAGAGAGTTATGAATGCCCAAAATATAGGAATTGATGCAGGCTTGGCACTTTGGGTGTTATGGTGACGAACGTAACTAAACGCACCACTCTCTACTGACTCTCACGTCATGCTCAAGCAAAACGCAGCAACATCACAACTCGAATATTCATTAAACATAGAATACGGAGGGTTTGGAAAGCCATTCAAGGTAGTACCAAGGCGATAGGCCAAGGTCCTCTCAAGCGAAAGGAACCCACACGGTTTGGTTGAGCGTTGTTGTACCAAAATAGAATCCACCGAAAACAAAAGATTCGGACAAGGGTTGTTCTCTCCCAACAAAATAAAACGAGGGCCGCCACGCCTCACGAACTTAAACAAGAAAAATAAACACCAACAATATCTTTGAAGAAATTAACCACAAAATTTCAAACGTTTCACAAGCCACGCAACACGCATATGCCACAAGATCTATTAAGAGGAGAAGCTCAATAACTAGGGGAGGAATGTTCGTTACCCCGCTCGGATGTCGACGAGTATGTGAGATCGTTCCTTTCTGATTCCACCGGAACCACGCCGATTGGAGGGAGACACGTTGTCTTCACGGCTTCACGTCAGAGTTGGGAATCCCCGAAGTGGAAAACCTTTGCCCGTGTCGGTTTCTTCAATGAGGGGGCTGAGTGGGGCTTTGTTTGGGGGGCGGCTTTGGGTGTTTTGAGGGGGGTGGGGTGGGGATGCAGGGGGCGGGCTGTTGTTGGAGGGGGCTGTTCGGGTGGAGTGGGAGATGGTGGTTGGTCGGGTGGTTGGAGAGGGCTGCTCGGTTAGAGAGGGGAGGGGAAAAGTGGCGGCGGCCAAACTAAGAGAGGAGGAGGGGGAAAGTGGCCGGCGGCCAATGCTAGGAGGGGAAGGGGGAATTCGGCCAAGGGGAAGAAGGAGAGGAGGGAGGGAAAATCTCAAGATAGATTTTAGGTTTTTTTTATCATTCATTCTCTACCAAAAACATCAAAGTCTAGCCTTTTATAGGCTTTACAAACATAAGGGCTAAAAGCACCCCAACATGGCTAAACATGTGCCAAATGAAAATAAAAAAACAAGGCTATTAGAAGCCCAACTAACATGAAATAAAACATGAAATAAATGTTAAAATATGTGGTAACATATTTTAACATGGACGGACGAAAACATTCACGGACATTGTAGCGGCGGGAGTGGCGGCGAGCAACGAACCAAACATGTCATAGCAAATCATCTTCCGGTGGAGGTGACGTATCATCCGTCGCGAGCCCGCACAAACAACAACCAGGTCGCCAAAATCACCGGGAAGGGGAGCCTCCATATCAACATGTACCAGATCACCATCGTCGACGGGAGGGGGACGCTCCATGTCAACATATCAGGGGTAGTCGGCTCCATCAATCCACCCCCTCTCAAAAATACTCATCACTGATGAGTAGGCCTTTGAGTACTCGTATGGAATATCATCAACGGGGAAGAAGAACCTGCACGACAAAAAGAAGTCTTGGGGGGACCTCAAAAACGCATTAGCCAAAGAAGGAAAAATAGTTTCCACAACATCAACCAACATACCTCCGATGGAGACCGAGAAAGAGAACGATCCTGGGAAACTGTAACCACCCAACCCAATAGAAATCATAGTGGAATATATATACGGAGAGTAGATATTTCAAGTGGCATAGAAGAATGAAGCGTAAAATATGAAACAATGAAAATAGAAGCTATGCCTCAATCAGTGGAAAATTCTAAAAGAAACGTGATGTTACCAAACTCCCTTAAGATTCGCAAAGGATGGACTTGCCAATTCGTTAAAATTTTTAAGGTGCCCGGGGGCATCCGTTCAGGGGTGAGATAAGCCAAAACCAAATCATCCACATAACGGTGGGAGACTCTCCGATACAAACTAGCAAGTAATTTAAAGGATGCATTTTGATTGATTAAGATGTTAAGAATGCGCCTAATTAAATTAAAACCGCGAGATGTGTACCCATGTGCCACATGACTTGAATCAGCAATAGAAAATAACGGGACTATGTCAGGTGGCACGTGTGCCTTAAATTCATTAATGATTTCCATGGAGTCCAACGTCGTAGGTTTAAATTTAGATTCAAGAATGTCATAAAGAAATGCCAACGAAAAATGCTCATTACCAACTATAGATTTGGATGCTCCCGGATGTGAAAGTACGGGTGTGTGACACAACTCAACATACCCAACTACGTTCACTAACGTGTGCATGCACGGGTCATCAAAAGGTGGGGGACAACTGCATGTGACCGGGCTTGGTAAGTAAGTGTGCCTAGGGGACACCACATCAAAAAGTACCATCGCCATGGAATCACTAGCAGTCCAACACGAAGCCTTACCCAACGCAAGCGGTCAGATGAACGGTCCACCCTAGGAACAACATAGTCAGATCTAGGAAAAGTAGTGGAAATACCGAACACGACAACTAACAAATCGCTCACACACATCCGTCTGGGTAAGTATAATGGGGGAGCTGGATAAAGAAACATCTCCAGATATCTCGGGCTAGAAATGACAAGCTCGTTCCCTAACAAGTCATCTAATCGAGTCAAGTTAATCGGAGGAGGAGTCGACATGGTCGATTTCGGAGGAGGAACTAAATCATACTCACCGTCAAAACATGGATTTAACCTCCAAGAAAAATCCTCCGGGTGCAAGCCATCAAAATCAAAGGAAAAATCAAACAGGAGATTCGTCCTTACCGAAAACTCAGCCGGATCGTCAGCATCTAACACACTATCAGATAAACATTCATCACGGGGTGACTCTACCAACTCAGCTGACATGTCTTCCAACCCACTAGATAATTCGTCCAAATCAGAATCAGTATTGGTCACAAAAGTAGGCAAAATCGTACTCGACAAAATTTCTAATCCATTTTGGGCTTTTGGTGAAGGAGCTAACATCAAAGAAATGTCTATCGGGTCCTCAGTGCTACCGTCATCCAAAAATAGCCTTCCCACACAGGGTAAATCTTCCAAAACGTCATATCCTGCGCTAACCAAATCTTCCCATGAAGTAGGTACATTGTCTAAATCATGATGGAGGGTTGGGCAAATCGAAACCTGGGGAGAATCTAAATAAGTATGACCCTCAAGCAACAATGATAATATCAATGAACTATCTCCCAGATGTACACCACTGAGATTATCACAAGATAAACATCCATCCCAAGGTGACTCTTCCAACACCGTTGAAACATCTACCAATCCTGGGTCAATCATTATAATATTGTTATCCTCACTCGCACTTATCCGACTGGATTGATCTAACGGGGAAGCTAAATAAATGAGCACCTCAATATGTTCCGGGCTAGAAGGAACTAGCTTGTGTTCTAGCAGGTCATCACATAAATCAGTAACAGGTAAGCTCTCAACATAGGGTGACTCAGCTGGAATGTCTTCTGACTCAGGGTCAGCAGAAGACTCCATAACTATCAAGGGAGGCGCCTCAGAAACAACGCCGAAAGGAAGAGGAGACGATTCCTCAGAGGAGAAATCCTCGTCCAGGTCACTATGGTAACCAATTTCCTCATCGTCACTCAAATCGCCAGCGTATTCAGCCTCGTCCTCAGTGACGGGCAGAGTCCTAGACACCGCCTCAGACTCAATAGGAGAGTCAACGACTAATTCAGGCAACTCGGGGAGAGCCTTAATAGGGCATAAGGGCGTAATCGAGGTAGTATGCT
Organism: Platanthera guangdongensis; assembly: GCA_039583875.1. NCBI lineage: Eukaryota > Viridiplantae > Streptophyta > Magnoliopsida > Asparagales > Orchidaceae > Platanthera > Platanthera guangdongensis. The sequence continues at coordinate 120,332,210 of CM077153.1, read as the reverse complement.
CAATAGAGCCAAGATCAGGAGCGCCACTTGACACATATGTCGTAATCGTTTTCCTACCTTTACGGGTAGGACTACTCTCACCCCGCGGGCTCATGGCAGTTCTAGCAGTCACATGTACAGAACTCGGGATAGGGGACCTCACTGTTTCCCTTCCTCTATAGGTGGGTGCAGGAATGCTACGGGTAGCTCTACCAACCTGGAGAAAGGACCTATCTTGGGATAATATATCACTCCTATGATCCGGCTTGGTTCTAGTGCCATAACAATACTGGCTATCAGGTGTCGGGTTAGTACTAAGGCGTTAGGGGGAATCAAATTTCACTGAGAGAATTCTTTGAATGTGCGGCCAAGCATAAGGATAGCTACCAACACCGCGCTCTTTCTCTTCGTTCAGCCAAAACTCGCGGTCTCGACCTCTTAACCGCTCTCGGACTACACTAACCTTTAGGTATTCACCCAATTGGTTATATTCGAAATAGGTTTCTACCCCCTCAAGCAAGTATCTAAAATACTTGGGATCCCCATAACCATCATAGGTAAAAATATTAGTGTGTAGATAAGTCAGCAGACGATTGGAAGTGTTAATGCCGAAAGCCATTTCAGTGTGAACTGGAGAGGACACTCGATCCGGATTTTATGTGAATGCAAAGAAAGGGTACCTGAACAACTAATTCAAGGAAAGATAGAATTGTTCCCGCTTAGCCACTAAGGTTATAATTATATAAAATAGAGTTTCTTGCTCGAAAAAATATGAGGTTGATTAAATTTTTTTTAAAAAAAAATTTGACTGAAAAATAAGAAATTTACACCGCTATTGGCAGACCACAAAATGTTTTTTCTTAAATTTTCAAATAAAGAACTAGAAACGTATGTGCCGATGTGCAAATAAAATGGGGAGGGTGCTAATTAAGAAATTGACGTGAACCTCCCTCTAATACCAAATTGATGCAGGCTTGGCCCTTTAGGCGTTATGGTGACGGACGTAACTAAACGCACCGCTCTCCGCTGACTCTCACGTCACGCTCAAGCAAAACGCAGCAACATCACAACTCGAATATTCATTAATCATAGACTACGGAGGGTTCGCTAAGCCCTTCAAGATAGTATCAAGGCGATAGGCCAAGGTCCTCTCAAGAGAAAGGAACCCACACGGTTCGATCGAGTGTTGTTGTACCAAAGGGGAATCCACCGAAAACAAAAGATTCGGACAACGGTGGTTCTCTCCCACCAAAATAAAACGAGGGCCGCCACGCCTCACGAACTTAAACGAGAAAAGTAAACACCAACAATATCTATGAAGAAATTAACCACGAAATTTCAAACGCTTCACAAGCCACGCAACACGCATATGCCACAAGATATATCAAGAGGAGAAGCTCAACAACTAGTGGAGGAATGTTCGTTACCCCGCTCGGATGTCGACAAGTATGTGAGGATCGTTCCTTTCCGATTCCACCGGAACCACACCGATTGGAGGGAGACACGTTTCCTTCGCGGCTTCACGTCGGAGTTGGGAATCCCCGAAGAGGAAAACCTTTGCCCGTGTCTGTTTCTTCAATGAGGGGGCTGAGTGGGGCTTTGTTTGGGGGGGGGGGGGCGGCTTTGGGTGTGTTGAGGGGGGGGGGGTCAGTTTTGGGTTGGGATTTAGGGGGGCGGGCTGTTGTTGGAGGGGGCTATTCGGGTGAAATGGGAGATGGTGGCTGGTCGGGTGGTAGGAGAGGGCTGCTCGGGTGGAGAGTGGAGGGGAAAAGTGGCCGGCGACCAAACTAGGAGAGGAAGAGGGGGAAAGTGGCCGGCGACCAAAGCTAGGAGGGGAAGGGGGAATTCGTCCATGGGGAAGAAGGAGAGGAGGGAGGGAAAATCTCAAGATAGATCTTAGGGTTTTTTTATCATTCATTCTATACCAAAAACATCAAAGTCTAGCCTTTTATAGGCTTTACAAACATAAGGGCTAAAAGCACCCCAACATGGCTAAACATGTGCCAATGAAAATAAAAAAAAACAAGGTTATTAGAAGCCCAACTAACATGAAATAAAACATGAAATAAATGTTAAAATATGTGGTAACATATTTTAACATGGCACGAACGAGAACGGTCGCGGACATTGTAGCGGCGGGAGTGGCAGCGAGCAACGTACCAAACATGTCATAGAAAATCATCTTCCATTGGAGGTGACGTATCATCCGTTGCGAGCCGACACAAAAAACAACCGGGTCGCCAAAATCATCGGGAAGGGGAGCCTCCATATCAACATGTACCAGATCACCATCGTCGACGGGAGGGGGATGCTCCATGTCAATATGTCGGGGGTAGTCGGCTCCATCGGGAATGAATTATTTTGATGGGTAGATGGTCTACTACAGTAATGTTATTGCCTCAAAAGTACTTAAAGAAGTCAAAAAGGGGGAGTAAGAATTGAAAACTAAGGTTAATGAGCTTGAAGCTTCAATGAAGGATCAGTTCAAGGCTGCAAACACTTGTGCTATGATAACTTATATTGGCTGGATAGTGGGCTACTTTCAGGGTCTGCTGAAGTTAGAATGCCAGTATAGGTAATACTAGATCCTATACATGACTTTGTTCAACCTGCTTAGGAGTTGAAAGTCTATGTTTCAAGGATAGCTAAATCGCCTTGGGGGGGGGAGGGGGTGAATAGGTTATTGGTCTCTTAGAGACTATCTTTTGCTTTCTTTATAATATCTTGTTGTTTTCTTTATCTTTCAGCTTAGGGTGATCTAGAGCTTGTCCTTAACACATGAAAATAAGAAAAAAAAACATCCACAGAAAAGAACAAAGAGATTTATAGTGGTTCCCCAATTGGGTACATCCACATTCCCTCCTACATATCCAACTAACTTGTTGGACTAGGCACATAATCATCCAAACTGCTCCTAAGAGCTTACACCACAAATCCCATAGGATCTCCAAATCTCCTCAAAGACTCACTTCTCGGCCACAAAGGCCTACACTCAAGGGTCAGCAGACCACCTACCTTAGGTTGTTAAGCGCTACACTCAGGATGGGAGGACAAACCTACCTCAGATACATAAAAGATCCTACCTCAGAGCTCTGCAGTGCTCCTACACTCAGTGACCCACAAGCCACCTACCTCATCCTTATCTCTATGACCTACAGATAGGCTTTTTAGCCAGACAACTTCAGGCACAAGGGACCACTCTCAGAGTGCCGTAGCACTCCTACAACTCAGTACCCCTCCATATACCTACCTCAGTGTCCCTCCAGGCACCTACAGCTCAGTGAAAAAACTTGTCACCTACCTCAGGCACAAAGGCCCTACACTCAGAGAGAAACACTCTCTTACCTCAGGTAATTGAGCCCTATAGCTAGGATCCACACTTGGATCCTACCTCAGTACCCCAACAAGGCACCTACAACTTAGTGACTAAATAGTCACCTATAACTCAGATTCTGGTAAACTGAATCCTACAAGATGAAGGTGGGTTGATGGATATTCTTGACACAAGAGATATTTATCTATCTCAAGCTTCTTGACTGAGATAAACTCAGCCCAACAATGACTACAGGAATTTATTTCCTGAGTCTACCTTCACTGAACTAAGATATACTTATTCCTAACTACTTCAATAGCAAAAAGTAATTACTTGTGCTGGAAGTTACATGCAGAGCAATGTTATGTCACTTCCTGAATTGAGTCTGATGCTCGACCTTAACTACTTCTTCACAGTAGCAGGGATTTTCCTTCTGGTTAGTGAAGTTCCTGCAGCTAACTGCTGCTACCTGAGCTGAGAAAATCACAGGTCTAACTTTGCTGACTAAAATAGCTTTGCATCTTGCTCGTTTCCTGGGCTGAGGTGATTCAGCCCTAGCTTCGACTCCTGAGGAATAGTCCCCTGAGTCTTCCTTTAGCTTCTTCAGGCTTTCTTCTCTTTACATCTTCTAGATAAATATCTTCAGGTGCATGTGTTGCTGGAACTGTGAAGAACCTTCAGCAAGGATTGGCCCTTGGCTAGTACCTTTTCCATCAGAGAAAATACTCTAAACTAGCTTGCTAGTGTAGGTGATAATGACAACAGCAATCATGCTATTGAAGGTCTTGATCCAACAACTAATTTGCTCTCTGTCTTGTAGACTTGAGCTTCCTGTTCTTCAGCTCCACAACAATGGCGGAGAAGAAGAACTAACTTGATTTCTTTTTCCCTGAAGTCTATTTTCCTCTGTACGCCTCTTTTCTTTTATTGATTTTTGATCCAACGACTCTTGAGCAGTGGGCCCCAGATAATTAATGGTATACAACAACTTGCTTTAACACCAACTGGCGTACAGTAGGTCTGCGACAACATTTGTCACGTACTGTAGCCATCCCTCTACTAATTTGAATTTTGTTGACTTGTTGACTTGTTGACGTCATCAGCTGTGGACTTGGCCAAAAATCAAACACCATTAGCATAGGCGTTGAGTCAGTAAGAATCACTCAACGCCGAAACATATAGATAGATTTACTGTCTCATGACGTTGACTGAGTAACCTTCACTCACCACCAAACTAGTTAGAAAATAAAACAGTTTCTAGGCATTGAGTGATTCAGCTTCACTCAAGGCCAACTTGATTTATCAGCTATCTGATGCTTGCCGTTGAGTGTGTGAGCATCACTCAACACCAAATTCCTTAGACAAAATTCTATCTTCACTAGGTGTTGACAGCGCTGTGTGAGCAACCTCCACTCAATGTTTTTGAATTAACCATTTTTCTGCTTAACTGTCTCAACACTTTCTTGTTCTCTACTGAGACAAACACTTATCTGAGTGGTTATGTTCAGACAAACACATGTCTCGACGGTTATGCTTAGACAAACACTTGTCTCAGCCGTTATGATGATACTAACACTTCTCTCAGCGGTTCTTTCTTCACAGCTGAGACTGTTTTCTATCTCAGCGGTTTCTTCTCAGTAGTCTCAACGCTTTCTTCTTCTCAGCTGAGACTGTCTTCTATCTCATTGGTTTCTTCTCAGCGGTTTTGTTGAGACCAACATTTCTCACAGTACTTTTGCATTGAGATTCGCAGTTGTCTCGACGCTTTTACTTTAGGCAAAATCTTCCTGCTCTTCTGGAGTTGAGAGCGTTGAGTGTGTCTTTATCACTCAATGCGTTTTGCCTTAGCCTAGTTTCTGAACTTAGTTCGACTAACTAAACTGAGTTCGACGAATGGCGAACTCAGCTCGACGAACTCTGAACTCAGTTTGACGAATTTTCTGAACTGAGCTCGACGAACTCAGAGTCCAAACTCTGAACTTAGCTCGAAGAATGGTGAGCTAAGCTCGACGAACTCTGAACTCAGTTCGACGAATTTCTGAACTAAGTTCTATTAACAGCCTTTTGCTGTATGCCGTTGAGTGTGTCTTCATCACTCAACTCTTGTGGACTTATACAGATTTCTGTCAGCCCACATCATAGGTAAGAGTTTACCTGACGTGGCCACTTAGGCTACTTCCTGCCTTTCCAACATCTTCATTTTGTGACCACCTGTCACATCACTTAGATAACCTGTCTAGACTTGTTCCATGGAACATCCTGACTTGGCCACTTAGGCTACTTCCTGCTTTTCGAGCATCCTCTATTGGTGTCCACCTTTTTGCTTTATGACCACCTGTCATATCACTAGACTTGTTCCATGGAACATCCTGCACATGATGAGCTTAAACAACATCAAATACAATTATGCTCTTAGTCTTGATGGTGATGCCTCTTCAAATCCAATCTAGGGAATATTGTGGACAATGGACCCAACAATCTCCCCCTATTTGAAGAAGGCAGAACACATAGCAAGCATTAAGAGGCATTAACATAATATGATTCTAAATTCATGCAACTATAGCTTATAATCAGCTACAACTGCAAGCTTATGCTATATTAATATAATGTGCTCAAATTAATTGTATTGACTTAATAAGTTAAGTCAATGCACCCTCATACTACTTGAGCAATTGCTTAAGTAATATGAACTCTCCTTTATACCACTAAATACTTCAGTGGAGCACCACTAAAAGCATTGCCCCTTATGTTTTGACACACATATCTCCCCCTTTCTGTATTCTTCAATAGGTATATCTATAGATTGAGTAGAAAATATCATGGGAGAGATTATCTCATGATCCTAGACAAAGTCCTATGTTGATACTACTATGGAAATCATATTATAGATCAACTGCAAGATTAGGAGTCATACCTTCTGTGTTGATACAATAAAACAACACAACACTGCATCATTTTAACTAGCTGCTAACATAATTCTACTTGAGTGAGCAATGGATCCACTTGAGCTGGCTGCTGGCTGTCTCTCTTCTCATATTCTCCCACTTGGTATGTGCATTATCCTTAAGATAAACTAATCAGCTGTATTGATAGCTAATCTACTGCAGGCGCTTGCTCCCCCTCAACTGAGGCATCCTTTGTCAGATTTCTGGTTGACATTCTTGTTTTTGCCAGTCTGGATACCACTTGATGTTCTTTATAGTCTTGATGTCTCATCAAGGACACATCTACCGGCAAGAAGAGTAAATCCTGCAACAAAAACTAGAGTTTGGAGCAGCTGAAGCTTTCCTAAGTTCCACATACCCAACTCAGCCAAGATGGTGTTGAACTTGACTTCATCTAGTGGCATGATAATCATGACAGCCACTTGTCACTCAGGGAAAACTCAGGATTGAGTTCTTCCATATGCTTCAAAACTTACTGATACTTAATCTACATATGCATAGTCCTACAATGATAGTCAGGAATCATAGCAACTTAGATTACACTAGTAGAATATCAATATAAAAGAAATTCTACTTATCTGGAGGTTATGGTTCTGATGCCATAAAATTTCTGTTTGACAATCTTGAGTTTGACAAATTAGTTCGATTTCGTCGAGCTCCGTTCGACAAATTCTTCTGATTTTGTCGAGCTCCCTTCGACGAAAGAAGGTTATTTCGTCGAGCCCCATCCATGTTGATGCTTAGCAACTCCCTAGCACCTTGCACAGTTTTTTTTGCTGAGCCAGATCTTCTCCCCTTCTTTAGCATATGACATGCCTTTGGCTTCAGCTTTCTGATTAGCAGTACAAGAGTGTTCATCCCACTTAGTACTATCTTGATCATTACATTGATCTATACTCTTGATCAACCATTGATCAATCCCTTCTTGGTTTCAGAATAGATAGGGAAGAGCTGGTCTGCTGTGATTCTCTTCTCCCCTAGCTAATTGCAGATGATACCATTGGTGCAGCTGCTAGCTTTCTCATCTCATGAGGCTGAATGTGGCTTGCGTTCTTCCAGTGGTACCATCACTTGTGTGGTTTTCCTCTCAGCTTCTGCAATGTCCATGGTGACATGCTAATCCTCAGTAGTAATGTTGATCTATTCTAAGTAGGGGGAACTTTTGGTATGATTCATGCTTGTCCAACAACCTTGACTGAACATTCTCCCCATCAGCATTTGCATAGATCCTGTCCTTAAAGCCCAATGACTTGGATATCTTATCCTTCTATTAGGATAACTTCCGTGTTCCAGTCCAAGTTCTGAAACATCTTCTGTTGAAGTGCCACATGGGAGATGGGCACTTAGACTAACCTGCAAAACCGAATTATCTTTCCTTAGGACCCCAATAAGTATTGGGTCCTAGGTTCATGTTAGCTTGAAATCTACCTTGCATACCTGCAGAATTTTTGACACGTAGGATAACTCTTGCTCTAGACACAGAAGGATTGTGCCAGCAATCTAGGGCAAAATGCCCCACCTTACCACAACACCAACACTCATGAATATTATATCTTCTTTTTTGAGCAGGTCTTGTAGTGTGGTTAACTGCTGACTGAACAGAAGGAAGATGAGCAGTAACTTTCTTCAGGTTCCACTCAGCAAGGATCTGACTGAAGGTTCTTCTATCAGTAGGCTTTCTTTGATTGCCCTGAATGATATTTATAGATGTCTTCTTTGCAGATGACAAGTTGCTTATATCATCAGAACAAGCAAAGTTAGGCTTACTAGTAGACTAACCCTTGGTCTGAGTCCTTTTTGGATGGTCTTGATTGAAAGCCACTGCCTTATCCTTGTGAGTTGGGGCTGAGGCACCAAATTTAAATGTTCTAGAGTGGGCCATTTGTACATCTTCAATGAGGAGCCTTAAAGGCACTCATTCCCCTACCCTTTCTTCTTCTATTGGAAGATACTCTTGTATTCTTACAAGTAGAATTCCCACTTTCCTAGTGACCATGCATGCATCCTTGGTCATAGCTATGAGAAGGGAGGATTATCGTGTGAAAGTTTGACTGAGGCACTACATGAGCTTTGCATTTCCCTTTGGAAAGGTCAACTTTTGTGCTTCCCTTGACTACCAACTCCTTCTTACCCTTTTGATAGGAGAATGACTCTATCAAGGGAAACACAACTTTAGGCTTGTTGAATTCAGCCACAGCCCTTCTCTCCTTTAGGAGTTTCTCTTCAAGACCCAAAATGATCTTGTCCATCTGCCTTATGGTCTCAATTTGGATGATTGAGTTGGCCTTCAGTTGGCTGACTTCCCTCACTTTCTGATCTAGCAAGGATGCTATCTCAGACTACTGGGTAGCAACTAGCTGAAGAGAGATAATCTCCTAAGCCTGCATATTGGCCAACTTCTTGCTTCTTCTCATAGCATCCAAAATTTTACCATACTTGTTAATAAATTGATTGACATCTACCTTAGATTCAGAGTCATCTTCATCTCTGGATGAGGATGCATCAGAATCTGGACTGGTCACATGACCTGAGCAATAAGAAGAACTTGACAGATATTTTACCTGATCTAGAACAGGCTGATCCTGGCAGGATTCTTCTTCTTCTATCTTGGCAAGTATCCCATAACAACTGCAGTAATCTTCTTCGTCATCATCCACCTATGAATCACTTTTTGATTGTGATAGAGGGTCCCTGATCTCCATTCTAGGATCTGGAGGATTGACTTATCCAGCTGCAACAGCTACATCTTTAGCAGTAACAGTAACTAGCCCAATAAAGGCTTCTTCTTCTTCAGACTCTGAACCATGTCAGAAAGACTAACTTCATGTGTACCTTCCATCTAGCCAGTGAGAGAATCCCACATCTCTTTGGCTGTCTTGTAGTGGACAACCAACTGGAAGGTGGAGTCATCTATGGTACTTACCAAGATGTGTTGTGCCCTCTTGTCCATAGATGCCAAGTTGATTTCATCTTCATAAATCTCTGCAAAACACGTTGGGGTCTGGATGCTTGCAACTGATGTAGAGACCCTCACGGGAATGAAGGGTCCTTCTTGAACTGAAGCCAAGACTCTAGGATCACTGGCTTCCATGATCTGCCTGATCCTTTCTTTCCATGTCCCAAATTTCTCCATGCTGTAGACTTGAAGCTCTATTGAGCTCCACACCTCATGGTTCTATTTTGAACCCACCAATGTTAACCTTTTAGATATCCTTTGAGGTTTACTCAGACTGTTAAGTCCTTTTTGAGCAACCTCCCTTTGATACCACTTGAAAGTATATATCTCAAGGATAGCCAAATCACCTAGAGGGGGGGTGAATAGGTTATTGGTCTCTTTAACACTATCTTTTGCTTTCTTTATAATATCTTGTTGTTTTCTGTTATCTTTCAGCTTAGGGTGATCCAGAGATTGTCCTTAACACCTGTAAATAAGAAAAGAAAAACAACCATAGAAAAGCACACAGAGATTTATAGTGGTTCCCCAGTTGGGTACATCCACTTTCCCTCACAACTATCCAAGTAACTTGTTGGAGTAAGCACAAACTCCTCCAAACTGCTCCTAAGAGATTATACCACCGATCCCGCATGATCTCCAAGTCTCCTCCAGGACTCACTTCTCAGCCATAAAGGCATACACTCTGTGGTCAGTAGACCACCTGCCTCAGGCTGTTAAGCCCTACACTCAGGTTGGGAGAACAACCCTACCTCAGATCCACAAAGTATCCTACCTAGCTCTGCAGATCTCCTACACTCAGTGACCCGCAAGCCATCTACCTCAGCCTTATCTCTAAGTCCTACAGCTCAGGATTTTCAACCCTACAACTTCTGGCACAAGGTCGTACTCTCTGAGTGTTGCAACACTCCTACAACTTAGTACCCCTCTAGGTACCTACCTTAGTGCCCCTCCAGGCACCTACAGCCCAGTGATAAACTTGTCACCTACCTCAAGCACAAAGTGTAACAACCCAAATTCTAGAATTGGCAAAAGATTGGGTGACACGGCCTGGGACACGGGCATGTACCAGGCGTGTCCCACTCTGGTTGAGCAGTTGGGCGCGTGGTCGATGAACTTCGGTCGACAAAGTTTTTGGGAGGTCACGCCCTGTGATACGGGCATGACAGGGGGCGTGACAGGTAGCGTTTCCTCGGGCGTGTCCCCTCTGGTCAATGAACAGTGCTCGACGATCATCGAGCGGCAAGCAAGGGGTATACGGCCTGTGACACGAGCATGACACAGGGCGTGTCCCGCAATGTCGAGAGGTCGACAATTTTCTCTCGAGTAGGTGTCGAGTGGGTTACACGCCCTATGTCACGGGCGTGACTGGGCAGACACGGGAGTGTACCGTGGCTGCGTTCTACTTTGGATAAGTCAGAATGAGTCGGTTCGTGTGCTGCTTAAGGTACACGCCCTGTGAAACTGGCGTGTCACCGGGCGTATTAGACCCGAAAAGTGATTTTGTTAGAGTTTTCTGGCCGTTCATTTCCTTGTTCTGGATCTAATGGTCCAGGCTTCCTCCCTGTGGCTAAAAGGGCCGAGAATGAGGTTTCTTCCCTCTTTTTCATTCTTCTTCTCAAAGAGAGAGAGAAGAGAGGTCAAGGGAAGGAGGGAAGTGATGTAGGCCTCTACCGTGGACACAATATGGGTTACGGGAATAAAATCGGACGCCACTCTCATTCCACAAAACACACTTGCACTAGCTTTAACCGCTGCGCACTCGCCAATGTTTTATCACAGTTCACCAACGTACGGTAGCTACTCGCGGGAAGGTCAAACGAACGGCGATAGGCCGACGTTCTCCCAAGCTAAGAGGACCAATATTGGGTCCGACCGAGCGAGAGTTGTACCAAAGTGGTCTACCCAAAGTGCGATCGAAAAATGGTAGATCTCCCCAACAAAAATGCGGGGCTCGCCAAACCATTCGAAAAATAACACGATTAAGATAGATGCAAATCAAAAGGAAAACCACGAAGAATCTAACGATTCAAATCCAACGCAAAAATCTTTCCGGCCATTAGAATATCAAGAGGGAATCACACGTGAGTGGAGAGGATCGTTACCCCAGTCGAAATAGATGATTCTGACTACCTTTGAAGGATCGCTCTTCCACGGTTCCACCGGAGTTGCGCCGGATGGAGAGATAGATCGTCCGCCTTGGCCGCTTCACACCAAAGTCCAGATTCCACGCCGTAGAAGGAGACCCTTCCGGATAAAGCTTCACGTGAAGATGGGCCGCCGGGTTCTCTTCAAAGGGGCTGCTCGGGTGGAGGAGATAGGAGGCCGGCCGGCTATGGAGGGTGGTGGTCGGGTTGAAGAGGGTGAGAGGAGGTGGCGGCTTGGATGAGGGAGATGAAGGGGGGCTGGCCGAAACTTTTAGAGGGAGAGAGGGAGTGGAGGGTGGCGGCTTTGGAAGAGGGGGAAGAAGGAGGGGCTGGCCGAAATTTTAGAGAGAGAGGGGGAGAGGAGGGTGGCGGCTAGGATAGGTAGAGAGAGAGAGGAGGCTTAGCAAGAAAGGAAAGTTTAGGGTTTTTTCTCATTCAACTTAAGTTAAACAAACCATACATGCCTATATATAGGCTTAACACCAAGTATTGGCTATATGTAGACCAAAATAAAAATAAAAATAACACACTAAATGGCTATATGCAGCCCTCAATAACATATTCCAAATAAAATAGTATACTAATAATAAGATAATTCAACTAGTTATTTGTCTTGCGCCGAGGGCGGAAATTGTAGCGCCGCTCCATACGAACACCACGGTGACACGAGTCCTTTGTTGGAGACGAAGGAGGGTCTTCCGTTAGCATGCCGTCATTAACAACTTGGGGGCCGTCGTCAACTTGGGGGCCGTCGTTGCCACCAATCCTCCCCCGCTTGAAAGGACTCATCACCGATGAGTTATCTTGAAGATACCGTTGGAGAAGAACACCATCCAAGAGAGCCACTTCCGCTTTCGGGAGCCAAGAGTCATCAGAGGCGGGGCGATCACGCCATCGAATCAAGTAGCGGCGCACATCGCCATCTGCAGTGGGAAACACGTCATCCTGGAGAATCCTGTCTGGCAAAAATGATGTGCTGGCAAACCTGGGAAAAGCATTAGGCAGCAAAGGGGGAAAATCTATATCATCAACATGTAGCGTACCTCCGTTGGAGACCGACGGAGAGAGCGAGCCCTTACCCCCCTCAACCCCATACCCATGAGAATCTGTAGTGGAACTAAACGGACAGGAAGATAATTCTAGTGGCGGAGCAATATATGGCGTTAAATCCGAAACATTAAAAACAGGGGAAATACCCCCAATCAGTTGTCAATTCCAAAAGAAAAGCATTGTCTCCTAACCGTTTTAAAATCCGAAAAGGCCCAGCTCGCCGATCCACTAACGTTTTTAAGGTGCCCGTAGGCAACCGTTTCAGGGATGAGACGTATCATGACTAAATCGCCCACTTTCAAGGGAGACACTCTCTTATGTGCATTGGCATGAACTTGATAAGATGCGTACTGAGTGGTAAGCGTTTCATTTATGCGTTTGTGAAGATCATGGATGTGAGAGGCAAAGTCTTGTGCAAATTGACTTGACTTAAACGATGGCGGTAACAGAAGCAAGTCAAGGGGCACGAGAGCTTTATAACCGTGCACGATCTCATTCGGGGACAAACTCGTGGACCTATTTTTGGAATTATTATATGCTAACTGAGCATGAGGGAGGATAAGGTCCCATGTACCCTTGTGGTCTCCCACAAGGCATCGAAGCAAACTACCTAAACTTCTGTTCACAACTTCTGTTTGCCCATCCGTCTGCGGATGGTACGCGGAAGAGAATAGAAGTTTGGTGCCCATAATCCTCCACAGGGTCTTCCAAAAATAACTAGTAAACTTCACATCCCTATCAGTAACTATAGACGTTGGAACTCCTCGATGGCCTACCACCTCTTTAAAATATAATTGTGCAACGTGTGACGCATCGTTGGTTTTATTGCACGCGATAAAATAAGCCATTTTAGAGAAACGATCTACAACAACTAAGAGTCGTGACGTAGAAATATGATTGGGAGGTCGAGAATGAAGTCCATGCTAACGTCTTCCCAAGGAATAGACGGAATCGGAAGAGGGGTATAAAGCCCCGCATTAGTTTTGTTCCCCTTAGCCAGTTGGCATGCTCGGCAACTACCCACGATCTTACTAACCATGGCCTTAAGACCGGGCCAATAAAACTTGTCTTCAACTAACGTGATCGTCTTGTCACGGCCAAAGTGTCCACCTAATCGTCCGCCATGCAATTCACACACTATGAAGTATCGTAGGGAGGAACGGGGGATGCAAAGCTTCGAATGGTTAAATAAGTAGCCATCTTGAATGTAAAAAGAAGTAATGGTTGTCGGCGAGTCGTCTTGAGTGGCGAAATAGATATCCTTAAAATCTGGGCAGTGGACGTACTCGTCCTTAATCCTATCGAAGCCAATCACCTTAACTTCTAGCGTGGAGAGCAATAACGAAACACGACTAAGGGCGTCGGCTACGCGGTTGAGAGTCCCCTTAAGGTGCTTGATAATGAAAGTGTACTCCTGAAGATAGGAGACCCATTTGGCATGTCTAAGACTAACCTTAGTTTGAGAGTTAAGAAACCTTAGCGCTTCATGATCGGATAGGATGACAAACTCCTTAGGAAGTAAATAATGCCGCCAATGTTGGAGGCATCGAATGACCGCGTAAAACTCCCAATCATAATTGGAATAATTTAATTTCGGACCTGCTAGTTTCTCACTGAAATATCCCACAGGGTGGCCTTCCTGACTCAACACTCCACCAATTCTGCTGGAACACCCTATTACTGATTTGGGCAATGATCACTATGTCTCTTAGGAAACCTGTTTTGACCTCATTGTATAGATCTAAAGGTCAATTAGAATTGAGTCTAAGGGTTAGTATTTAGGTTTGGAAGCTGCCCTCAAGACCAGGTTTTTCAGTTTTGGAGACTAAGTCATTTCGTCGAGCTCAGTACGACGAATCGTCGAACTCCATTCGACGACCGTTGAGTTCACTTCGACGGATCGTCGAACTCCATTCGACGATCTCTGAGCTCAACTTCAACAAGTCGTCGAACTCCATTCGACGATCTTCGAACTCAGATTGACGATCTTGACTCTAGTTTGATTCTCTATCTCTGAGCTCAGTTCGACGATAGTTGAGCTCAGATCGACGATCTCTGTTTCTATCTAAGTCCAATCTCTGAGCTCAGTTCAACGATAGTGGAGCTCAGTTCGACGTTTTTCTGAAGAGTTAGACGTTTTTCAAGATTCAAATCCAGACAGTTGTGGAATTATTGTCAGCATTTAATTCAGAGATCTTGTAGCCGTTTTCATTTAATCTGGAGCAAGTTTCAAGGAATTTTCAAGGAAAGTTTTATTGGACTTTCCTCCAGAATACAAATGCAGTTAAGGAAGTCATTTATTGACAGACTAACGACTATCTTGGACAGAGGATCATTTCTATTCATATCAAAAGAATAAAAGATCAGTTCTTACAGTCCTGCTATAGAACATAGAACAATTCTCTGCAACAACAAGAATAACAGCTCTTACAACAACAATCACACAAGAGAAAGAAAGAGAGTTGCAGGCATTCTCAGTCTCAAGAATTTAGACAAGAACTCATCACAAAAGGAGATCAACTAACTGAAATTTTCAGATCTCTCTTGATTCAAGTGTTCAAAGGCTATCATCATTCAAGACTCCAGACACATCACATTTCAGCTGTTGCTGAAATCATCTTTTGTTGGAGATCAAATTATCGGAAGGCCTATCACCCTACTGCAAAGCTTCACTTCCTGAACAACTACAGATCTCAGGGGGAGCTTTGACAACATCCACTATCTTCTCTCTGACTGTTGATAGAGAAGATCATCTCATCCCTTTCTTTCTCTCTCTCTCTCTCTCTGCTGTAAAGGGTTTTTCAAACTCCCTTCAAAAGTTTGTGATTGGTTTCTGAGATCTTATCAAAATTCAGTGGTGGCAAGACACCTGATCAAAATATCTGCTTTGGTTTTTGAGCACCTTATCAAAAGCTCATTGGTGCCCAGGACACCTGATCAACTCATCCTGCAGTGGATTCCTACCTAGGGTGGTAGAAGAGTGGATGTACCCAGGTTGATTGGGGAACCACTATAGATCCTTGTGTCATCTGGTTGCTTGTCTTTCTTTTGTTTCTGGCTGTGGTTTGTGATTTCTTTGTGTTTGATCTGTGATTGCTCTGTGTTTAGATTTACTTTATATTATTTGCTTCCCTGTTCACTTAGGAATACAACAATTGTTGTAAAAAGTGTTTAGCAAGCACCATACTCTATTCACCCCCTCTAGAGTATATCAGATCTAACTTGCACTTTCAATTGGTATCAGAGGGAGGTTGGTTAAAAATACCACATCTTCTAAGTTGGTTAACAATACCATACCTTAGTGGTTGTACAGGCTAACACCTGAACCCAAAGATCCCTCTAGTTAGATCTGCTTGTTTTGATTTTGTTTTTAGAGTTATTCCTTCACAAAACATGGCCCAAAACAAAGATTATGCCAGCACCAGACCTCTAGTGTGCAATCTGTCTAAGTTTGCACTTTGGAAGGCAAGGATTAGACTGTACATGAATTCTATTGATGAGGACATTTTCAATTCTGTTTTGACAGTGTGTCCAAGACCTCCAGAGAACACAAGTACAAGTGCTGTTCCACCTCCTTCAGGAATAGATGCTGAAATAAAGAAATGGAAAGTTGCAGATGCAAAAGCTATGAACATTCTTGCATAGACTATGTCTGATGAGATATTCCAAAAGGTAGCTGAATGCAACTCAGCAAAGGACATCTGGGATAAGCTATCTGAAATAGTCTCAGGATCAGCTGATGAGAGAAAAGACAGAAGATCTCACCTCATAACCCAATATGAGAATTTCAAGAAAGGAGAAGCTGAGTCAGTTGCAGACATGTATAATAGACTCAGCCTGATAGTCAATGAACTGAAAACTTTGGATAAAGAGATCTCATTGACTGAGCTAAATGATAAAATCCTAATGTGCTTCCCAAGAACTTGGGACTCAAGGATCTGACCAATCAAGGATGCCAGAAGTCTCAATGAGATCACCACTAAAGCTCTCTTGGGCAAGCTCAAGTCTTATGAGCTGCTAATCAAAAATAGAGAAGAAGAGCAGAAGGCTGCCTCAGCAGCGACAAGAAAGGAAAAGTCAATAGCTTTCAAAGACACTAAAGATCAGCCTGAAGACAAGGTCACAGGTAATGATGAGCTGCTTAGTCTACTGGCCAAAAGATTTTACAAAATGGCCAAAAAGGACATCAGGAAAAGATCATACAAAGAGCATGACAAGCCAAGGTATGATAAATCAAATAACAAAGAAATTATCTGTTTTGGTTGCAGGAAACCAGGCCACATTGTGCCTGATTATCCAGAGAATAAAAACAAGGACAGAAAGGACAAGAAAGAAAGAAGAAAAGACAAGGACTTCAAGAAGAATAGCAATGGCAAACCCTCCTCCAGCAAGAACAAACACACAAGGAAGGGATTTGTTGCTGAAACCTGGAGTGAGACAGAAGAAGAATCAGAAGCTTCATCAAGCTCCGGTGATGATGAAGATGATGCTGAAGAAAAGGAATTATGCATGATGGATATCAATGCCTCACAACACAATTCTGATGCAGAAAAGTCTGAATCTGAATCAGAGACTCAACCTGAAGAAGACCAGGTAATAGACTCATTTGATTTCAATTCTGAGGACTTTAAGTATGAGTTTAAAGCACTATGTTTAGACTTATTAAAATCTGAGAAGGAAATCATCTCTCTCAGAAATCAATTATCTGAACACAGTACCTTAAAATCAGAAAACCTCAAACTCTCTGAGGAGTTGGAGTGCTGTAGGGAGCAGATAGCTTCAGTGAAAAGTGAGCTATCAAAGGCTAAAAAGCTTGAAGAATCCCTTAATGGGAGAAGTATCAAGCTAATGGACATCACAAGCACAGTAAACTCAAGGTTTAACAGTACACTGAGCTTGGGTGCTTCATCCAACCAACCTATAGTACTAACAACCCCAATTAAATTTATCTCTGATAAAGGCAAGGGAGTTGTAGAGGTAGCTAGGAAAAATTCTGACTTACCTAAGAAAACCATGGTTCAACAGAAATCGTCGAACGGAGCTAGACGATCGTCGAACGCAGATCAACGATCTCAGGCAAAATCGTCGGACTCAGGTCGACGATCTCTAAACCCTGAACTTTGCCACAGACGATCGTCGAACGGAGCTCGACGATCTGACCCAAGATCGTCGAACTCAGCTAAGCGATCGTCGAGTAGTGATCAGAGCTTTGAAAACTTTTTCAAAGGTAAATCAAAATCCAATCCTAGGGGTCCTTCATCCCAAAGATTTAACCCTTATACTGAATGGATAATACCTCCAAGGAGATATCATCCTGAAGGTTATAAGAGTCAACCATGGATGTCATTTATTTCTGAATTTAAAGGTTAACAACCTAGGCCCAAGGTAAACTGGGTCAAAAACAAGTAAATTGCTTTATGTGCAGGTGAAGACCTATCCAACATCAAACCTGCAATGGTATTTGGATAGTGGGTGCTCCAAGCACATGACAGGAAGCAAGGACAATTTCACATCCTTCAAAGCCAAGCTTGGACCCAAAGTCATATTTGGTGATTTAAACTTTGGACTAACAAAAGGATATGGTGCAGTCCAGATTGGCACAGTCACTTTCAAGAAAGTATCCTATGTGGAAGGACTGAAGCACAACTTGATCAACATCAGTCAGCTATGTGATGAAGGCTACCAAGTGACTTTCAGCAAATCCTTATGCAAGATCAAATCAGAGGACAACACAACTATGTTGACAGGTAAAAGGAAAGGTAACATCTATTTAGTAGACTTTCTTTCAACAGAAGTAGATATTTGTCTGTTCAATTCTATTTGTAGACCTAATGAGTTATGACATAAGAGATTAGGACACATAAACCTTAGAACCATTGCTAGGCTATCCAAGGACAACCTTGTTAGAGGACTACCTTCTGGCCCCTACAAGAAGGAAGGACTCTGCAGGGCTTGTCAATTAGGCAAGCAAACCAAAAATAGTTTCAAGTCACTTAATAAGAGTGATTCACCTAGGATTTTGTATCTGTTACACATGGATCTTTTTGGACCCATTACAGTACAAATCTTAGGAGGGAAATCTTACACTTTAGTGGTTGTAGATGACTTCTCTAGATTCACATGGGTGTTCTTTCTGAGGAAGAAGTCTGATAACTTTAAGTGTTTGACAGAGTTTCACAAATGCATACAGACTGAGTTCAATACTCACATTGCCCTGATCAGAAGTGATCATGGGACAGAGTTTGATTCTCTTCTTATGCAAGAGTTCTGTCAGAGTGAAGGGATCAGGCACACTTTCTCAGCTCCTAGAACTCCTCAACAAAATGGGGTAGCTGAAAGGAAAAATAGAACCCTTATTGAATCTGCCACTACATTGTTGTCAGATACTCACCTTCCTCTATCCTTTTGGGCAGAGGCAGTGAACACCTCCAACTATGTGTTGAACAGAAGTTTAATACATAAACTGAAGGGCAAGACTCCCTATGAATTACTTAAAGGGAAGAAAGCTAAAGTAGATTATTTTAGAATTTTTGGTTGTATCTGTTACATTCACAATAATGACAAGAAATATTTAGCAAAATTTCAAGCTAAAGCTGATGAAAGAGTGTTTCTAGGATACTCCATGATCAGTAAGGCTTATAGGGTATATAATAAATCAACTCATAAAATTGAAGAATCTGTTCACATATCTTTTGATGAATCAAACATGTCTTTCAAGGAGAAGAATATTTCTACCATAGAACCTTTGCAGGTACACTCTCTTGCTGAAGACTTGGACAGGTTACAAATTATTCAAAAACAGGAAAGCAGTGAAGATGAAGAAGACATTCAACATCTTGAAGAGAAACTTCTTGAAGAGCCAGTTGTTGTACCACAAGAGGAAACAACAACACAAGTTGGTGAACAATCAACACCCCCTGTTGATTTAGTAACATCAAGATACCATCCAATTTCCCAAGTGATTGGAGACATCTCAGCTGGTGTGCAAACCAGAAATCAGGTCAACCAAAACCTGATGCACACTTGCTTCCTTTCTCAAATTGAACCTCAATCCATTCAAGATGCAGAGCAAGATCCACATTGGATCATTGCAATGCAAGAAGAGTTGCATCAATTTGAAAGGAACAAAGTTTGGGAACTAGTACCAAGGCCTAAGGATCACTCCATTGTTGGAACAAAGTGGGTGTTCAGAAACAAATTGGATGATCAAGGAGTCATTGTAAGGAACAAGGAAAGGCTAGTTGCTCAAGGGTACTCTCAAGAAGAAGAGATAGACTATGACCAGACTTTTGCACCAGTTGCAAGGTTAGAGTCTATAAGAATCTTCTTAGCATATGCAGCACACAAAGGTTTCAAAGTGTACCAGATGGATGTAAAGAGTGCTTTTCTCAATGGGGATATCAAAGAAGAAGTCTATGTCAGACAACCCCCAGGTTTTATCTCTTCAACTCATCCTGATTATGTTTTCAAATTTCATAAAGCATTATATGGTCTAATGCAAGCTCCTAGAGCATGGTATGAGACCCTAGCATGCTTTCTTCTAAAAAATGAGTTTATAAGGGGTAGAGTAGACCAAACACTTTTTATTAGAACCCATAAGTCTCATACCATACTAGTACAAATCTATGTAGATGATATTATTTTTGGTTCTACTGATTCAAATTTGTGCAGAAGGTTTTCCAACCTAATGCATTCTAAATTTGAAATGAGTAGCAAGGGTGAGCTTTCCTTATTTCTAGGATTGCAAGTTAAACAACATGCTGAAGGCATATTTATTTCTCAAACCAAGTATGCAAAAGAATTGGTTAAGAAATTTGATATGTCTGAAGCATCATGTATGAAAACACTTATGCCTACCAATACTGTATTAGATGTTGATGAACATGGGAAACCTATTGATCAGACAACATATAGAGCAATGATTGGCTCTTTATTGTACCTTACAGCTAGTAGACCTGATATAATGTTTGTTACATGTATATATGCTAGATTCCAAGTGAGCCCTAGAGAGTCACACCTAACCTTAGTGAAAAGGATTCTCAGGTATGTAAAAAGTTATCCAAATCTAGGTCTCTGGTATCCAAAAGATTCAGAATTTGACTTAACTGGATTTTCTGATGCTGATTATGCTGGATGCAGAATAGACAAGAAAAGCACCAGTGGAACTTGTCAGTTTCTTGGTGATAGACTTGTCTCTTGGTTTTGCAAGAAACAAACATATGTGTCAACTTCAACTGCTGAAGCTGAATATATGGCTGCAGGTAGTTGTTGTTCACAAATCTTATGGATTCAAAACCAACTCCTAGACTATGGCTACAACTTAGAGAAGTCAAAAATATTTTGTGATAATACCAGTGCTATTTCTATAGCACAAAATCCAGTCCTCCATAGTAGGACAAAACACATAGAAATTAGGCATCACTTTCTAAGGGATAATGTTGAGAAAAATAAAATTGAACTTCAATATATCCCAATTGATTTGCAAAGGGGAGATATTTTCACCAAACCCTTGGATGAAAAGAAACACACCTTCTTCCTGAATCAGTTAGGAATGTTAGATGGAGGAAGTCTAAAATAAGATCCAAGATTTTTAAAACTCTAAAAATTGACCAAGGCTAGGCAAAATTCTTGATTTTTCTAGTGTATATGAGAGTTTCTAATCTTTGAACTGCGCTCGACGATTTTCCCCCCGATCGTCGAACGGAGATCGACGCTTTCCGAAATCGTCGACCAGAGTTCAGCGCTTCTCAGATAGTGCTCAACTATCTCTTTCAGGTCAGCGATCATCGAACGAAGCTCGACGATTTTGTTCTCTGAACTATCGTCGAACGGAGCTCTACGCTCTCCAATATCATCGAACGGAGATCGACGCTATTAATGACCTTTCAGTTTCCTTTAGTAGCCCAGATCGTCGAACTGAGTTCAACGATCTTTCCTTTTCTGCGTTGAACCCTAATATAAAATTCATTTTTCGGTCGTCGTTCTCCCTTTGCACTTTCATTCTTTCTGCAAAACTTTCTCTTTCCCTCCAAACTTCTCTACACTTGGTCGTTTGTTTGTTAGTTTTTGCAGGAATCAATGGCCGTCTCAGTTGCAATCGTGGCCGCAATGAAATTTGATGCAGGATTTGACATCGACATGGATTCGTTCAACAACAGTGATCAAATCTTCCAGGACATTCTGAACCTTTTCAAGGAACAACAGCTAGTTACCATCATGACTACCAGGATAAAATTAGCTGCAGATGAGATTAAGGAATGGGTATATACTGCCCATAATCAGGATCAGAATACAGTGATTGGCACAATCTCAGGAACCCAGGTATTTCTAACACCTGCTGCCCTGACAGAGATTTTTCAATTGAAATCTGGAGAAGAGTCTGTTGAACTTTCTGGAGAGGAATTTTCTGTTATGCTTGAAAGGATGGGTCACTCAGAAGCAAACCCAGCAAGTTGCTGAAGAAAAATCTGTCTGTTGAGTACAGATTCTTAGCTGATGTGGTTGGAAAGGTATTGCTGGCCAAACACTCAGCCCATGATACCATATCAAGGTATCAGATCTGCTTGATGGGTGCACTAGTGGATAAGAAACAATTGAACTGGGGAGAAGTCTTCTTTGACCTAATCAAGAAGAAAATCAACAAAAATTTTGTTAACTTTGGAAGGATATTAGGGCTGTTTCTTCAGAACAGATGCCCTGCCCTGCTTGTTTCAAATGGGATGCACATCAATGCCTCCAAGAGGCTCTCCTGTGCCCTGTTTGGAAAATGGGATAGGCAAATTGTGAAGCCCAGCAGGCCTTCTGCATCTACTACTTCAGGCACAAGGACTGTCTCAGTCACTACCCCTCAAGTTTCTGCCCCTGCAGAAGACTTGCCTGTTTCTTCTCCTCCTACTCCACCTCTTGTTTCATCTACACCAGTCACATCCACCATCATTATTTCCACCCAATCTCCAACTTCACTTCCCTCTCCTACTTCAATTCCATCTCCAATTCCTCCAATAACAGAAGAAATCTTCCATCCTCTACATCAATACCCACATCTAGATATTGACACATCCTCTCACATTCCATCTTTCAATCTTCTAGATGATTCCTTTATGGATGATTCTCCCTCATCCCCTCCTGAGGCACAATCTTCATCCACCTCATACCAACAACTACTTCAAGACATTATTTCTCAACCATCCTTCACACCATCTATTTTCATTCCACTATCTTCCATTTCCACAATTCCCATCTCTCAACCTTCATTTCCGCCATCCACAAGCTCTCCACCAACATCTCCTGTTGCTGCACCTTCAACTACTACCTCTACCAAGTCCATCTTGAGCATGTAGATCTTCCAGCTGTAGCAGATAGGCTCTATGAGCTGATAGCTCCCAGGCTATCACTCTTGATGGAGGCCTCCTTGGCTCCACTTATAAAAACAGTTCAAGAACTGTCTGTCAGGCCCTCCTCTCTTCTTCCCTCTCAGGCAATCCCTTCTTATGGGTGCCTTGATCCAGTTGCCACTGAATCTAGGCAGGGGAGATGCCTCATGAAGTGGAAAGATTGCATGTTGCTGCTGCTGTTACTTCAGTCCAAGCTCAAGCTCCAGTATCTCCAGTTGTTGTTATCATAGTGGACCTCAGGTCACTGTTATCAGATTTTGATTCTATTTATTTCAGCTATCTTCCAGAGCACACTGTAGTCCAGCAATCTGAGGATCTCTCTAAGGCCATTGTGCCCATCTCCAGCTGTGATACCAGCTTAATAAGCTCCTATATAAATTCCCTATATACTGCTGAGCCTTCTATTTCTATTGATCTTACTCCTGCTGCTCCTGCTGATAATGTTGTTGTTTCTGATAGTTCTGATGTTACTGCTGTTTTAGTATCTGAGGACATGCATATGACAGAGGCACTTATCCTTGAGCCTGCTGTTACTGCTGCTGTACCATCTGTTTCTGAAAGTTTTGTATTTGAATCTGCTGTCTTAACCTCTTCTGCCAGTGCTACTTCTACTCCTCTTCCTGTTGTTGCTGCTACTACTGTTGCTATTTTTGATGTTTCTCATGCTCAATCACAACAACAGATAGATTATCTCAAAAAGATTGATGCAGTGTATGACAACCCTCCAAGCTCAGATAGTGATCTATATAGGACTGACTCAGATGATTCCTCTGCGATAATTGCAAGGAAAAGGAAGGCCAGAAGCAAAGCAATAAAGAGAGTTCCTCCAGCAAAAGTGAAAGACACAAATGATATTCCTTACTACATTATGCATAACTGTCCTATCACAGAACATTGGATGCAATACTCCAAAAATCAACTGAAAGCTATGAAGAAAAAGAGAAAGTATGATAAAGGATCATCCCAGTTCAATCATCCTCCTCCTCCTCCTCCTTCACCAGGTACAGGTGCAAGTGGAAGTTCTGCATCTCAACCCTCTGCCAGAAGCCAAAGCTCACATCAACCTCAAGGTAGATCCCAATATAGAGGAAGCCAATCTAGAGGCTATCAGTCAAGGAGAGGAAATTATAGAGGAAATCAAAGAGAATTTCAAGTTTATTCCAAAGGACATTCCAGGCAACATCCATATTCAAGGGAAGGACAAGCTTTCACTGATACTACTTCAGGTCCCTTTCCTTACAAACTGAAAGATTTAGTTTCTTCCAGAGCTCCTCCAGATAATCCCTCAAATAGATATGAGCCTCCAGTTCCTTTTGAGGATCCAGAAAACAATCCTACTTCATGGACAGCTAGGATGAAAGAATTGGCTGCTTTGGATCATATCAAGAAAGCTAGAGAACAAGGCAAAGACACTTCCAGTATAACTACTTTGTCAGATCAAAGGAAAAAGGAACTTGAAAGATATTCATCCAGTAAATTCTTTGATTCAGAAAGCTACATGAAGCTGCACCATGAAGCTGTAGTGCCCAGGCCAAAGCAACAAACCTCTCTAGGTGCAGCTGATGATAGAAGATCTAAGAAAGAAGCTCTCAATCCAAACAGAGAAATAGTCCTTATAAAGAGCAAGGAAAAAGAGTAATTCTGTAAGGTGACAGTTATTTTGATTTCTGAACTATCTGAGATGATGTCTGTGATTCTGCAATGTTTTGTTTGTTGCATTTCTGCTTTATATGCTTTTATTTTTTCAATATCTGTAAATAGTAATCCTAACCCAAATAGGGGGAGATTGTTGGAACACCCTATTACTGATTTGGGCAAGGATCACTATGTCTCTTAGGAAACCTGTTTTGACCTCATTGTATAGATCTAAAGGTCAATTAGAATTGAGTCTAAGGGTTAGTATTTAGGTTTGGAAGCTGCCCTCAAGACCAGGTTTTTCAGTTTTGGAGACTAAGTCATTTCGTCGAGCTCAGTACGACGAATCGTCGAACTCCATTCGACGATCGTTCAGCTCACTTCGACGGATCGTCGAACTCCATTCGACGATCTCTGAGCTCAACTTCAACAAGTCGTCAAACTCCATTCGACGATCTTCGAACTCAGATCGACGATCTTGACTCTAATTTGATTCTCTATCTCTGAGCTCAGTTCGACGATAGTTGAGCTCAGATAGACGATCTCGGTTTTTATCTAAGTCCAATATTTGAGCTCAATTCAATGATAGTGGAGCTCAGTTCGACGTTTTTCTGAAGAGTTAGACGTTTTTCAAGATTCAAATCCAGACAGTTGTGGAATTATTGTCAGCATTTAATTCAGAGATCTTGTAGCCGTTTTCATTTAATCTGGAGCAAGTTTCAAGGAATTTTCAAGGAAAGTTTTATTGGACTTACCTCTAGAAGACAAATGCAGTTAAGGAAGTCATTTATTAACAGGCTAACGGCTATCTTGGACAGAGGATCATTTCTATTCATATCAAAGGAATAAAAGATCAGTTTTTACAGTCCTGCTGTAGAACATAGAACAATTCTCTGCAACAACAAGAATAACAGCTCTTACAACAACAATCACACAAGAGAAAGAAAGAGAGTTGCAGACATTCTCAGTCTCAAGAATTTAGACAAGAACTCATCACAAAAGGAGATCAACTAGCTGAAATTTTCAGATCTCTCTTGATTCAAGTGTTCAAAGGTCATCATCATTCAAGACTCCAGACACCTCACATTTCAGCTTTTGCTGAAATCATCTTTTGCTGGAGATCAAAATATCTGAAGGCCTATCACCCTACTACAAAGCTTCACTTCCTGAACAACTACAGATCTCAGGGGAGCTTTGACAACATCCACTATCTTCTCTCTGACTGTTGACAGAGAAGATCATCTCATCCCTTTCTCTCTCTCTCTCTCTGCTGTAAAGGGTTTTTCAAACTCCCTTCAAAAGTTTGTGATTGGTTTCTGAGACCTTATCAAAACTCAGTGGTGGAAAGACACCTGATCAAAAAATCTGGTTTGGTTTTTGAGCACCTTATCAAAAGCTCATTGGTGCCTTGGACACCTGATCAACTCATCCTGCAGTGGATTCCTACCTAGGGTGGTAGAAGAGTGGATGTACCCAGGTTTATTGGGGAACCACTATAGCTCCTTGTGTCATCTGTTTGCTTGTCTTTCTTTTATTTCTAGTTGTGCTTTGTGATTGCTTTGTGTTTGATCTGTGATTGCTCTGTGTTTAGATTTACTTTATATTATTTGCTTCACTATTCACTTAGGAATACAACAACTGTTGTAAAAGGTTTTTAGCAAGCACCATACTCTATTCACCCCCCCACCCCTCGAGTATATCAGATCTAACTTGCACTTTCAAATTCCCACTCCAGACGCATCACATGACAACGCAAAAACCTTGGTAAAATCCGGTATTCGCAAAAGGGGGCTTCCGACATGCGCGATTTAATTAATTGGAACGTCGTAGCGACCGAGTTCGTCCATGTAAAGTCACCCTTTTTCATGCACTCGGTAATGGGGGCCATAATACTACTAAAATCCTTAATAAATGGCCGATAAAAAGTAGCGAGGCCGTGAAAACTCCTAACACCCCGAATGTTGGCGGGCTCGGACCAATCTCTAATGGCTTGTACCTTCTTGGTCTACGTGGATCCCCTTTGAACTCACAATATAACCGAGGAACTCAACCGATGTCACATGGAAGGTACACTTCTTAATGTTCACGAATAATTTTTCTGATCTCAGCGTGGTAAGGATGGTTCTTAAATGTGACTCGTGATCAATCGTGGAGGTGCTAAATACCAAAATATCATCAAAATATACCACGATGAATTTTCCTATATAGGGTTGGAAGACGTGGGTCATCATCCTCGAAAACGTGTTCGGCGCATTGGAAAGCCCAAACGGCATAACTAACCACTCGTAGAGCCCTTCCTTAGACTTAAAGGCGGTCTTCCACTCGTCACCTTCCCTAATTCGGATCTGATGGTAGCCACTCCTACGATCCAATTTCGAGAAAATCGTGGCACTGGCTAACATGTCCAATAAATCATCCAAGCGAGGGATGGGAAATTGATACTTAATCGAGATTTTATTAATGGATCTACTATCCACACACATCCTCCAAGAGTCGTCCTTCTTGGGGGCAAGTAAGGCGGGTACGGCACACGGGCTCTTGCTGGGTCGGATAAAACCCTTTTGCAATAAATCCGAGATCTGGGTTTGCAAATCTAAGTGCGCGGAGGGGTTTAGCCTATAATGTGGGAGGTTGGGCAATGAGGAGCCCGGAATGAAATCAATGGCATGTTGGATTTCCCGCAATGGGGGTAACTCAGCCGGTAGCTCGTCCGGGTACACGTCCACAAACTCGTCTAAGAGTTTTCTCAACGCCGACGGCAAGTTCTCAAAAGGTGCCGCATCTTCCTTAACTTGTAGACACACTAAGGCATAGAGGACACCATCTAAAAAGGTAGTACGCTTCAATTCTTTCCTTCCTATCAGGCTCAACGTCTTCTTCTCGACCGGGACGACCGTATCCTTGGAGGGGGCCGAAGGATCCTTTGGTGGGGCGGGTTTTAAGAGTATGGTTCTGCCATTAAATTTAAACTCGTAAGTATTGGCCCGACCAAAGTGGGTGACGTCATGATCATACAACCAAGGGCGACCCAACAAGACATGACAAGCATCCATAGGGATGACGTCACACCAAATCTGCTCAGAATAAGCTTTGATGGTAAGGGGTACCAAGCATCGCTTCGTCACAGGGAGGGACGACTTGTCTACCCATGCCACCTTATAAGGGTGAGGGTGCGGCTCGACATCAAGAGACATTCGTCTCACCGCGGTTTCAGAAATTACGTTCTTGCAACTACTGCTATCAATGATCAACCAACACCATTTTTCACCACTCTTAAAATTCAACGTGAAAATGTTTGTCCTATTCCAATCGTCTAATGCTCGAGGGGTCGCCAGAATACACCTCATAACCATCAAATGCGAGTCATCCTCCATATCACTAGGCACTCCGTCCGACTCGCTCTCTTCGCCCGACTCGTAAGTAATATCGTCTGTCCCACCGGTGGAATCTAACAGGGCTAATGGTCTGGGTGTAGTAGTACAATCACTAGCGTAGTGCCCTTGGACCCCGCAAGCGTAACAGGTGACATTCGTTCTGTTGACCCGACCCACCGGGACTCTCTCACCAGAGGGGTTTCTATCATTCCTAGCCGTTACGAGTATGGAGGTCGAATTGGGGGACTGATACCTTCAGCCTTGTAGGTGGCGGTGGGAGGCGGTCCTAAAATGGACTTGCCCTTTTGGAGCGAGCGAGACTTGCCCTTAAGTGTGTTGTGCTGCTCAATATCTAAGGCAGCGTTGAAAGTGGTGTGCAAGTCAGTGTGACCATAACACAGAAGCTTTCCTTGGATGTCGGGGTTTAGTCCCTTGCGGAACCTGGAGAGGGTGACCTCGGGCATCTCTTTCACGTCACACCTAACCATCATGTCCTTCAGCAAACTCATATACTCAGAAACCGACCTAGTCCCTTGCTTAAGGGTAGCTAAATCATCGAACATCTGCGTTCGATGGTAATTAGGGACGTACTGTTCTGTCAGCCTAGCCTTCATGGCATCCCAGCCTATGGGCAACGCTCCGTTCTCGACTCTCAAACGCCGCTCCTCATTCAGCCAAAATATTTTAGCGCGCCATAGCAACTTCATCCTCGCGACTCGCACTTTATCCGCGTCGTTCATGGTATACCACTCGAAATAACATTCAATCTCCATTATCCAATCCTGGAAGACTTGGGGATCTCCTAATCCATCGTAGGATGGTGGCTTGACTCGGACGGCCCAAGTAAGGTCGAATTCGTACGGTGCTCGAGGGGCATTCTCATTAGGAGGGTGGGGGTAAGGGTTGTGATGTTCTCCCACCCGTGGGTGAGCGGGTTGATTACGGGGTGCCCCTTGTGGTAACCCCAGTCCGTGAAGTGCCTCCCTAATAGCCGTCAACTGCTCCGTGAAATCCTGACGGAGCTCCTCAATCTCAGTGAGGGGACGACCCTCACCCCGGTCATCATCCATATTAGACGACGATGGAGGATATTCCGTACCGAGCCTAGTGCGCATGCAAAAACGAAGACAACAGACTCAGACAGACCAAAGAAGGAATTAATCCCGCTTACAGACTATAGGAAAATAAATTGTTTTTTGATTTTCTTACAGGAAATAAAAAGAGGATTATTAAAAAAAAAATTTTGATTTTTTTGGCTGAAAAATAAGAAAACTAAGCCGCTATTGGCAGATCAAAAATAATTTTTTTTTTGATATTTTTGTGACAACTAACGCGCAAACACAAGTGCAGGTTAACGTGCTAAAAAAAGAGGGGAGGGTGCCAATTAAAAAATTGACAAGAACCTCGCTTTGATACCAAAATTTGATGTAGGCCTCTACCGCGGACACAAAATGGGTTACAGGAATAAAATCGGACGCCACTCTCATTCCACAAAACACACTCGCACTAGCTTTAACCACAGCGCACTCGCCAACGTTTTATCACAGTTCACCAACGTACGGTAGCTACTCCGCGGGAAGGTCAAACGAACGGCGATAGGCCGACGTTCTCCCAAACTAAGAGGACCAATATTGGGTCCGACCGAGCGAGAGTTGTACCAAAGAGGTCTACCCAAAGTGCGATCGAAAAATGGTAGATCTCCCCAACAAAAATGCGGGGCTCGCCAAACCCTTTGAAAAATAACACGATTAAGATAGATGCAAATCAAAAGGAAAACCACGAAGAATCTAACGATTCAAATCCAACGCAAAAATCTTTTCGGCCACTAGAATATCAAGAGGGAATCACACGTGAGTGGAGAGGATCGTTACCCCAGTCGGAATAGATGATTCCGACTACCTTTGAAGGATCACTCTTCCACGGTTCCACCAGAGTTGCGCCGGATGGAGAGATAGATCGTCCGCCTTGGCCGCTTCACACCAAAGTCCAGATTCCACGCCGTAGAAGGAGACCCTTCCGGATAAAGCTTCACGTGAAGAGGGGCTGCCGGGTTCTCTTCAAAGGGGCTGCTCGGGTGGAGGAGATAGGAGGTCGGCCGGCTATGGAGGGTGGTGGTCGGGTTGAAGAGGGTGAGAGGAGGTGGCGGCTTGGATGAGGGAGATGAAGGGGGGCTGGCCGAAACTTTTAAAGGGAGAGAGGGAGTGGAGGGTTGCGGCTTTGGAAGAGGGGAAGAAGGAGGGGCTGGCCGAAATTTTAGAGAGAGAGGGGGAGAGGAGGGTGGAGGCTAGGTAGGTAGAGAGAGAGAGGAGGCTTAGAAAGAAAGGAAAGTTTAGGGTTTCTTCTCATTCAACTTAAGTTAAACCAACCATACATGCCTATATATAAGCTTAACACCAAGTCTTGGATATATGTAGCCCAAAATAAAAATAAAAATAACACACTAAATGGCTACATGCAGCCCTCAATAACATATTCCAAATAAAATAGTATACTAATAATAAGATAAATTCAGCTAGTTATTTGTCTTGCGCCGAGGGCGGAAATTGTAGCGCCGCTCCATATGAACATCACGGCGACGTGAGTCCTTTGTTGGAGACGAAGAAGGGTCTTCCGGTAGCGTGTCGTCATTAACAACTTGGGGGCCGTTGTCGCCGCCAGGAAGTGAAGGGAAAGCTAGCTGCTGGAGGAGCTGTGGAGTGCAGATTGAAGATCCAAGAACGGATTCGTGAAGGCAAAGCCGAGGCGGTGATTTCCATCCGGCTGATTCATGGCGCCAAAGCGATCTTCAAGGGTAATGATCTCCTTCTTGGACATCGAAGTCCTTTCTTTATGCATGTGCGTGGGATCCTCCACCAGGAAGTGGATTTCATAACCGATTCCTTGGTTTAATCTGCATCTAGAGCCAGAAGTGTGGAGTACGGCATAGGCATGCTGTGTGAAGCCCATCTGGACGGCTAGTCTGGATTGGGGATGATCATGGGTAAACCGGAGAAGCCTCCGTGGATTTGATGCTATGAAAAGTTTATGCTTTGTTGAATGGTTGTATGGATGAATGAATGTTGGTTATGGATGTAAGGAGACTTTGCATAAGCTCCTGGTTATGTTGAGAGATCAATTGGTAGCACGCCTGGGGAGAGCGAGATAAGCCCTGGCCTGTTACACCACATGGTGTGGGTTGATCTATATTAGAGAAGGGATAGATTGGTGGCATACCCGGGAAGCGAGCACCCGGCTTGCTGCACCACAAGGGTGGGTCGATCAGGAAATAGGTGAAGGTTCGATTGGTGGTAATGCCTGGGGAGCAGCGATAACCCTGGCTTGCTACACCACATGGGCGGGTCGATCTGCTCTCGTTATGTTTGTGGATGCTGTGAGGTTAGTACCTCTGAGTGGTATGGACGGGATGTCGCCAGCCTGCGCGCTGGTGGACTATGATTGAAGCGCCCAACCAATAAGTGAAGAGCATCTTATTGGCGGTGAACGACTGGTACGTCCGGTTCACCAAAAAGGTGTCCTGAGAGAACGGAGCGTCTGGTGGATATCGGCGTTTGTGATATGGTTGTGATTGGTAGATGGATATGGAATATGATGGCAATGCATAAAAACAGCCCCGGAAGGAACCATTATATCATTATTTCCTTTGTTGGTCAGGTTCTTTGATTGTTAGGCACGTGAGAGTCTAGTCACTAGGCATGGAAACAAGGGAGGGGTAGACCAATAAAGACTTGGAATGAAACTATAAGGAAGACTTGATGCACTTAGACATTAGTGAGATTATGACATAATATAGAGCACAATTGTGAAAGGATTCATAAGCCGACCCCACTGTGAGTGGAATAAATTCTTGGTTGTTTGTTGTTGTGTGAGTTCTAATTGTATCATTCTTTGAGCATCATACGCTTACACTGCCACCACAAAATGGGATAGATAAATGCAAGAATATTCATCACATGTTAGAAGCAACAAGAGACATAATGTTCAAACACGCTCTTACATGATTTCTTTCTATTACGAACTAAGCTTAATCAATCGTCCTCTTGCAAACACACCACCAATGAATGCATTTTGACGAGTGTTATAACATGAAGCGATAGCAAAGGATTAATGCACAATTCACACAAATTCCTTGAAAAGGCAGAAGTACTCCCTTGTAATAGAAAATGATAATGATTATAAGGGTCAAGAGACTGATATGTTCGGGTGAGTTCTTCTAGCACATCGTGATTTTTCTTAAATAAATTGTCAAAAGGAATCTTGGGTGCTGAAGCGGGAGGAACGGCCGAGGAGGAATTACGCCAATGATCAGTCCACTGGAATAATACAGGGGTACTGAAGCAAGCTTGCAACAATACTTGGGGTTAGCTTGAGAGGGACGATTACTTTTCCACCTTGCATTCCCGCTGAAGAAGGCCGGCGACGCCGTTTGGCCCGTGGTGTCGGCGGACTGTATGTGAGCGATATTTCAACAATGAAGCATACAAAGTAAGATATGAAATCCACGGAACAACAATGTCATGGTTCCATTTGAACTCCAACCTCACATTAGTTGGCCAGGAATTCATGCAAATTAGCGCTTTCCGGCGATTAAAATCTCATTTTCTATCAAAGAGAATACAAAATTAGCTTGATAGAAGAGCATTCAAAACCCTAATTAATGTCAAATATAAGATGAACCAGCCGTGCAATGGCCTTGGAGATATGAGTGTGCAAAAAGAACCGAAGAACCGAAAGCAAATCCGAAATCGAACCAATCAATTCAAGACGGTTTTAATAGTTCTCGGCTCAGGTATGGTTCTTAAGAAGGCAAGAACCACCTTTCGTGTCGGTTCTCGGTTCTTACGGTTGGCTGCCGAGATCGAATTGAGAATTGAATACCTAATACTTGTTTTAAAAAATTATATTTGATTATCATTATATATTGTAACAAAAAGATGTTTATAATAATATTTTTATATATTTCTTGTTGAACATACAACACATATAACTAA
Source organism: Platanthera guangdongensis (assembly GCA_039583875.1). Lineage (NCBI taxonomy): Eukaryota > Viridiplantae > Streptophyta > Magnoliopsida > Asparagales > Orchidaceae > Platanthera > Platanthera guangdongensis. The sequence continues at coordinate 120,299,432 of CM077153.1, read as the reverse complement.
ATAAGATTTGTGTTCAAAACTATGTGAAAATAAGATTTATTTGTAAAAAAATTCTGAAATGGGAGCTAACGAGGTCGCAGGAACACTCAACCACAATCAAAGCCAAGTAAAAGATAATAGCAACAGTATCACAAGAGATTCCGATTTGAATTAACTTCTATTACAGGCCGAGGCATACATTGCAAGACATGATTTTTACAATGTACTTAGGATACCAAAAAGTGACAACAAGAAGTTAACCCTCGCAGACTGATTCTAGTAACCACACAAGCTGCTACTCGTCAGCAGTTTCCACAAGACTGCCGAAGCCGCCTAACCGCGGCTAACCGCGCGACTGCTTTTATTGCAACTGCTGAGCCAGGAACAGAACACGCTGATTGACCGGGCGAACTACTCCGCTTATCCGTAACTATCCGAGGAAGAGACCAAGCCGCAAAACTGTGACCTGCTGCTAACCGCCTGGTGTTATCCACACAGCCTGCACAGAACCAACTTCATTAGTCACAGCGGCTAAAAAACAGTAACCGCAAAATCAAGTGCAAGCTCGTTCTTACTGTTCACTGCTTATTAATGACGAGCTCAGGGGTCCTATTTATAGATGTGAGGAGGAGTGTTGTCACCACCTACAACGATAGGATAACCTCCCATCAGACCTGTCGACTAACACCATGTATTCACACAGAGCGGACACAAAACTAGTCCGCCTAACCCCGCGGACTCTGCTACAAGTCTGCCGAATTCGTAGCACGTGACTTGGACAATCTGTCCAATCATACTGTCTTACTCGGCGAGAACCAGAACAGTCCACACCAGCAAACTCGGCAAATACCGAGCAGTCTGCAACAAGGCGAACTCGGCAATTAACTGGACTTAGTCCCCCAAGTCCAAGTCCAACAAAACCGCGGCTACCCATCGTAACCGCACCACCTGATACCAAGATCGCTCCCTACTGAACCAACTCCAGTTTGCACCATGCGGACTGCTCCATCAATCTGCACGACCTCCAGAACCTGTCTGTGCAACTGTGCTTATACCACAATCAATATCCAGACAGCAAGCACAGATCCATGCCGGACACCAGCGAGCACAAATGAGTTAGCAAAAAACACTCATCAAACTCTGATCTGCCTCGCCGAGAAAGCATCTGCGACCAGGCGACAAGCCACCCCAGTCTGCAATATCCGGCTGCCTTCTTACGAATCAGAGAACCTGCCGAACTTGACAAGTTCCAAAGAAGTCCGCCAATAACCCGCGGATAAAAATCATATCCGCCCGGTTACATCACCAGAGTGATAACTTGTCCAGACCGCCAGAGAAGAACCACAGCCAAAACCGGCTGCCCGGCAAGGCTATCCGCCAATGTTATCTGCCTAGTTCACGTGGTCTCTGCGGGCTGTATGGACTGCCCAATCAGTCCGCCGGACTTCAAAAACATTTCCCACTTTAACATTTTCAACACTCTCCCTTGAAGTGAGAAGTGAAACCACCCGAGCAACTACAGTAACTGAATAAACGGCCCCTTCGGCAATGGCTTGGTAAAGATATCTGCCATGTTGTCCTGCCTCCGAACGTAGTCAACCATCAAATATCCCTCCAGCACCTTCTCCCGTATGAAGTGATGCTCGATCTCGATTTGCTTCGTCCGCGCGTGACAAACTGGATTATTTACTAGTTTGAGAGCAATCTCATTGTAGTCGCGAATCAGAGTAGGACGTCGCATCTTCTCATGGATGTCATCCACTAGGCACTTAAGCCAGATGGCTTCCTGAGCAGCCAAGGCCGATTCTTTGTACTCCACTTCAGTAGTGGATACGGACATCGAATCCTATTTCTTGCTGCACAATGAAAATTTCGTCGATCACGTGAAGAAGACATAACCAGATGTCGACTTCTAATCATTTGTATCTTCCCCATAATCAGCATTCGTGTAGCCATGCAGACAAAAGCTCGTGTCCTCTTATACAAGAGACCCAACTCTAAGATGGACTTGACGTACTTCAAGATACCTTTAGTCGTCACCAAATGAGGTTTTTTGCGGCTCCGTCATATACTGACTCACCTAACCAAATGCGTAAGCAATATCCGGTCTAGTAATAGTCAGGTATATAAAGCTCCCCACAAGTGCCCGGAACACCAAAGAGTCTGGAAGAACCCTTCCCTCATCCCACCGAAGTTTTAAGCCAGCCTCTAGATGAGTAGAACTGCTCTTCCCTTCCCCCATGCTGAATCGCTTGACAATCTGCTCTGCATAGCCCTTATGAAAATGAGCATCAAGTTTTCTGCCTCTCCACCTCGAGCCCATGGAAATGGTGAAGTTCACCCAAATCCTTCATCTCGAACCGGATAGCTAGCTCAGCCCGGAGCCTAGACACAGCTTCCTCTGAGTTCCCGATGATGATAATATCATCAATGTATAATAGAACGGAGGACTTGAAGCTCCCTCTGCTTCTTAACTAACAGACTGGAATCTAAGTCTGAAGCAAAGTACCCGCAGAACTGGAGATATTCTGCGATCTTCTCATACCACGCCCTAGGAGCTTGCTTCAAACCGTAGAGGGCCTTCTTCAACTTGCAGACATGCACTGGATACTCCTCAGATACATAACCCGGTGGTTGCACCATGAAGATATCCTTTTTAATCTTGTCATAAAGAAAGGCATTCTTCACGTCGAGTTGTCAAATCTTTCACCCTTGGCAAGCCGTCAAGGAGACCACCACTCGTACTGAAGTCATCTTGACCACAGGGCTAAATGTATCCTCATAATCCTCCCCAAACTGTTGAGAGAACCCCTGATCTACAAGACGAGCCTTGTATCGCTCGATACTCCCATAAGTATTCTTCTTAAGCTTATACACCCATTTGCACGTTACAGGAGTGATGCCTTTGACTTTAGGCACAAGAACTCAAGTCTCATTCTTCCTGAGGGCCGACATCTCCTCATTCATAGCATCCTCCCACTCCTTAACTTCAGTGACATTCTCAAAGCACGAAGGCTCACATTCATCCAAGGGACTTGCAAAGAAGCATGACACAAACTCACCATGTTTATGTCCCTATACCTAGCTGGTGGAATAATTGTCCTCTTGGACCTCCGCAGGGCTTGACCCTGATCCACCACTCTCGCTGCTTCTTCTATGCTAGCTCTGATCCCGGGCACACCAGGAGCATCGCTCCCCCTGCTTATAGATCCATAAGCCTTCGCCCCAGAGCTAGTTGCCGTCGGAGCACCTTGCGATACAAGTAACTCCACTAAAAGATCCTGAGTAGCTTCTCTTTGCCTTTCGTCATACTTGCTCTCCTATAGTTCCACGAACGAGCTACTCTGGTATAATGTTAACTTGTCAAATACCACATTCCGGGAGACGACAAACTTCTGTGTCCCTGAATCCATGCACTTCCAACCCTTCTTCCACTCATCATATCCAACGGAGACTAGCTTCCTTGCTTTCGCATCTAGCTTCATCTTGAGTGAGTCTGGAATGTGCACATAGTAAGTTGAACCGAACACCCAAAGATGTTCCACGCTGGGCTTCTCCTTGAAGACCAACTCATGAGGGGATCTCATGTTGTTAGGACTGAAGGGCATCCTGTTGATGACGTATGCCACACAGGTCATTCCCTCCGCCTAGAAGGCCTGGGAATGCCTTTGGCATGAAGCCAGCATTTGCAGGTCTCCGTCAAATGATGGATCTGCCGCTCTACAACTTTGTTCTGCTGTGAAGTGTGAGCACAAGTAATCTCCCGTTGGATGTCAAACTTTCATCAGAAGTTAGAGAAATCAAGCGAAGTAAACTCCTCATCATTATCCATTATCAACTTCTTAATCTACAGACCGAGACGACCTTCCACAAGCTCCTTGAACTCACAAATATTTCGAACGCTTCTGCCTTCTCCTTTAGAAGTATACCCACGTATACCTGGAATAATCATCAATAAGAATAAGCATATACTTGCTTCCGCCGAGACTGGGCGTGATGGTAGGGCCCGTTAGATCACCGTGGATGCATTCCAACTGTGCTCTACACCTAGTCTGTGATATGTCAAATGGAAGGCGATGTGCCTTTCCATACTGACAACCGGCACAGACATGACCGTCGTCGAAGGAGGAAAATTAGGAAGGCCATGAACCAGGCCTTTCACCTTCATAGCATTTAGCTTGTTTATCCCTATATGCCTTAACCTCTCGTGCCAGATAGTTGCGCTATCATTTGCCCGCATCTTGTCAACATACGAACTTGTCACCAAAACGAACAAGTCTTTCACCCTCCTCCCAATATAAGTAATGTCAGCTTCCACGGCAGCAACGTTCCAGAGAAACCTCACTTATGTCAGGCCAAACAGAACGTGATACCCAACATCCACTGCATTAATCACCGAGAAGAGATTTTTCTTCATCTTGGGCACGTGATACACACTCCGCAAAGTGAGTGGCCCCTGACAACTGCCCAAAGAAAATGATCCCTCATGCTCCACCGCATGCACAGTCTCATCAGCTGTAATAATAGAGGCATTACCTTTATACTTCCACAGAGACAAGAACTTGGACACAACTCCAGTGAGGCGAAGACCGCACCAAGAGTCCATAATCCAGTCCTCCTGATAATCAATGGAGGAAAGTGTCGGGACACAAGTGCCCGTCATGAAGCACCTCCCCATCCTCCATCTTCAGATTTGGACTCAGCTTCCATCTCCGCAGCATGCCATGGTGGAAGTTTAACCCTGCAATCCTTGTGGATGTGACCGAGCTGGTTACATCTGTACCATCGGGGTCCGCCCCACTTTTCCCCGTCATCAGCCTTATGAGGCTTGCTCCTCTCCTGCTGTGATGAAGAAGATGGACCATCGCCAACAGATGTCTTCTTCTTCTTGTCTCATCTCTTCTTCTTGCCCGAGAAGAGAACATCGTTGTCTCTCTTAGAGACTGACACTCCAGCCATCTGCTTTGTCAGGCTCTCCTGCGAAGCCAGTAGATTTTCCAGCTCTAGAAAAAACGGCTGATTGGCCCGGCCCTGAACATAAATTACAAAGGCCACATACTTCTTCCACCAACTGCGGATGATGTGAGAAATACTTTGGCAGCAGAGGAGGGGCATCTGGATCATCCCTTCTAAATTTTCTGAAGTGAATTCTTCTCTTCGCATTAGCCACTTCATGTTTCTGCCACTCCTCCCTGCTATAGTGATTGTACCTATCTTCATTTCCTACATCGACTAATGTGAAGGTGTCCAAGATGATACTTTTTGAAATAGGACTCCACACTTCACATAGTTCTCTGTTGGGATCAATTCTGACAGCAGAAGAGCCTTCACCATATATTCTTCTCTTATGAGCTGGTTGAGGTATATCTTCAACCACTTGAATCTCTGGTTCAGCAGCAGCATCTGTTCTATATTGAGAGAAATCTTGAGTGTCTGACCAGTATTGAGAATAATCCTAAGCAGGATGAACATCAATATGTACTGGATCAGACATCGCATGTTCGTGCATCCTTACTTCAGCATGACCTTTTCCACCAAACAGTTGTCCATGTAGCCAGTTAAAATTATCATAACTGTAGTTATTGACGGCCTTAAACTATTATTTCAAGTTGGCTTAAATAGCATTAACCTTAGCTTTCAATTCATCCTCCCCTTTCTGACTTCTCGAATTATTTCTGTAGCAATTACATTACTGTAATAAACCATCTGATTGTTAAAGTGATTCATCCCTGCATTTTGGGCATTGATAACTATTTTGGCATTCGCATCAACATTCTTGAGAACGTCCAAATTGCTTTTAAGACCATCCATAGTGAGATTAATGGCTTGCCCACCTTTCACAAACCTTGACTTTAGCATGGTCATTGTTCATATCCCCTTTAGTCTCTTTTATTTTCTTCATAACTGTCTTCTGAACTTTATTCAGAGATCTATCAAAATGAGCTTGTTATTGTACCATCATTGCTTCAATAAACTTTAAAAGGATATGGGCTCCCCCAAATACTTTCTGGGGATATGGGCTCTCCCAAATACTTTCTGTGGATTGAAATCTCTCGGAAGCCCAACTCTTTGGTCTTCTCCCAACAGAAGTATGCTCTTGATTTACTAAAAGAGGCAGGGTTGACTGGTGCTAAACCTGCCCAATGTCCCATGGCTACTAGAGAACACAAAACTTGGACAGATGACTCGCCTCCTCTATCTGATATTACGAGGTACCGGCGTCTGGTTGGCAAACTCATTTATCTCACGATGATCAAACCCGACATCTCCTATGTTGTAGGCAAGGTTAGCCAATTCATGCAAGCTCCCGGTGAGTGTCATCTACAGTCTGCCCTGAGGATATTGAAGTATGTTAAAACCGCATCATTGAAAAGATTACTTTTTCAGAAGAATGGTCACTTGAAGGTTGAAGCCTACTCAGATTCGAGCTATGCTGATGACAAAAGAAGACCGCAAGTCAACATCGGGTTTTTGCACGTTTGTTGTAGGAAATCTTGTGAGCTAGAAGAGCAAGAAACAGTTTGTTGTCTACAAGTCTAGTGTAGAAGCAGAATATCGTAGTATGTCATCGACCACATGTGAGTTAAAGTGGTTACAGACTCTCATGCTTGACTTAGGAGAGGTCTACAACTATCCTCTTCCTATGTTCTGCGACAACAAGTTCGCGATATACATCTCCAAAAATCCGGTCTTTCATGAGAGAACAAAACACATAGAAGTCGACTGTCATTTTATTCGGGAAGAGATTTTGAAGAAACAAATTTGTACTCTGTTTGTTACTTCTGACAACGAGTTGGAAGATATCTTCACCAAGCCGTTGTCTGCTTCCTTGTTTCACATTTGCGACAAGCTGGGCATGATTGATATCCATGCTCCAGCTTGAGGGGGAGTGTTGCAGTATGGAGATCGGGCGGTCTGGCGTTTTGTCTGGCGGTCTAGCGGTTTCTTCCAGCGGCTTGGTAGCCGGGCTGTTGCTGTTTGGTGTCCGAGCGGTCTGGCGGTTTCTCCCGGCGGCTTGGTAGCCGGGTTGTTTCTATTTGGTGTTCGAGCGGTCTGGCAGTTTGTCTCAGGCGACTTGAAGACTGGCGGCTTGTTATCTCCTTCTGATGGTTGTCGAGCGGTTAGCCTATTCGTCTAACCGTGCGGCTTGTTCGGTCTATTTTTGTAAAGCCGCTTATACCTGTAATTATTTAGTCCTAAATTGCTTATTTGTAATCTCTCTTATCTCGTTCATTCAATAAAAAAGGAGGTCATACATTTGTAATACTCACATTTTTGAATAATAAAACTTTGTTACTCCAAATTTTCGATCTTCTTGTTTTCTGTTCGCACAG